>JARLTB010000132.1:0-600000 GCA_030141615.1 Unio pictorum | reverse complement strand
AATGGAAGAGAGAGAGAGAGAGAGAGAGAGACAGAGAGAGAGAGAGAGAGAGAGAGAGAGAGAGAGAGAGAGAGAGAGAGAGAGAGAGAGAGAGAGATAGGAGTATGGGGTATGAAATGAAATCTTAATGGTAGGCTCCTAAAATAAAATGAAGACATAGGTGTAATGCTGATGAATTTCTATAAATGTCCAATATTTCCATTGATGTGGGGCGAAATGTCCTGGGCCGAACTTCCATGGGGCTAAATGTCCATGTACCAGGTGGAGTGATAGACTTTAAAAATTTTGAATAAGCATGCTAGCAAATGTTTTGGAAGATTTAATATGTTTTAAACACAATGACTATAAGTTTAGATTTTCAAAATATTTTAGATGTCCCAAGAATTAAATCTCAACATCTGCTAAAAATCTTCTAGATTTGCAGCTGCCATTTTATGGTATGAGCTATCAAATTAAATCATTTTAGAGAACAATCACATTTTAGTTCATTTAGATCTTCAATTATGTTCTGGAATGATATGGACTGTAAATGTAATATCTGTAAACAAGATGCCCCGCCCCCATGATAACGACAGCTAATGTTTGTGTCAAGAGTTTTTTGTTTATCTGTCCTTGTCTTTTAAATTATTAACTGTTAGTGCTAGCTCCTTTCTTTTTAAGTATGGCATAAGTTGGATCACAGCATGCTTTTTAGTCCTAATTTGGTGTTTCTGCATTTAATTTCAATTTTACCAATATTTTGTTTTGTTTTTTATTGTTGTTGATGAAATTATCCTAAATTGTGTTTCTAATTTGTCCAGATACTAAATTCATTTTTAGTCACTGCCTTTTAAAATGGTTTGATTGCTCATGTTTCATGTTATGCAACATATGTATGCTTTGTCCCATTGTATTTATGTACATGCATTATGCCGTGTTTGTATGTTTTGCAAATCATGCTTGTTGTAATGACTTATTTGCTTTATATGTCAAATTGTTGTTTTAAATCATGCTGATGTTAAATAAATCTTACCTTATGTCACAGGTAAAACATGATTTTGACTTCCTAAAACTCAACAGTCATGATTTCAAAAACACGATTTTCAGTAATCTTTAGAAAGAAAAAAATAGATATAGAGACAAATATTTATCATCATTATATATACCCACAGCATAGTCTGTATAAATGGTAAACAGTCCTGCCTGGAGTGCATGTAAAACAATCCTCAGGGCAGTTTATACATTAGATTATCATAGAGGAAATTAAAAGGTAATGTGGTCAGAGATAAGCAACCACAATTTCAAAGCTTACATAACTGGCTGAGCAGCAGAGGGGGCGAATCCTACAACTTTTGCGACAAAATCGATTTAAACCGTCAAAACGGCAAATAGAGCCTTCCTGCAAAATCTCATGTTTTAACCAAAAAAAAAAAAAATAAAGTCTCCATTTGGTAAATAGAGCCTTATTGATTTCTTGCTCAAAACATAAATTTGCGCGGGTGATACTCTATTCGCGTTTTCGTTGCTCAACCATAAAACGTCGCAGCGATGTTGTCATCGCCCCCTCTGCTGCTATGGGTTAATAATTCTTTTACGATTTCAACCGAATATTTGATCAAGTCCGATACGATATCGTGTTCGAGGGTCATGTAAATTTATTGTTATAAATCCGTGTGGGGTCGACTGAGCATGACTAAAGAAATTTCGAAATTGATTGAAGTCCATATCAGAGCACCATGTCTGCCAAATATTTCGTAGCGTATGTGTATCAACGCCGTTGAATACAGCAAGAATATTACAGTTATCTCTAATCACTTTTGGTATTTGAGTGTAGCGTTGAGTGACATATATCACATCAGTGCTTTTATGCCTGCCTCGGGAAAATATTCTAGCTGGGTTTTTTTGTTTATCTAACATGACATCATCGTATACAACTAAATTGTTGATACTTCCATCGAGGTCTTCTACTGATGGTGCCTCGTCAATATCGGTTATAAATTCGATAATACACTCGCCGGCAATCTCTGAAGCGTTTTCATTAAAATCTTTTAGCACTTCATAGCATCGTTGATCATCTACACTAGGAGCAACTAAATACAACTTATCCCACTTCATCCATCTCATTATTAAATTGAGCAACAACTGAGTCTTGCCGGATCCAGATGGCCCGATTATAATTGCGCGGATAGAGTTTGGTAGCGCTGCATGATGCTTAACTGGTTCTTTTGTTTTAGTCGCAGAAAAATAAATTATATTCATATCTCTATACATAAATTATGGATCTATATTGTGTGAAGTGTAAAACGCGTACTGGCACAAATGATGTGACGATGATTACAACTAAAAATAACAGATCAGCACTTACTGGTAGATGTGCAACATGTGGTATAAAAAGTTTAGATTTGTTTCTATGAAATCCGGAAATGTTTTTAAAAAAACGAGGAGGTGATATCGCAGCCAAATTTGCAAAACTCCCTGGAACCCCATGGGCAAAGTACCCCGGAGAAAAGCACCTTCCAGGATATAGCTACTGTGGCCCCGGAAAACGATTAGATATCAGACTTGATGATCAAAATCAGCCCCGACCCGGCGAGTATCCGATAAATGCTATTGATAAGGCGTGTCATACTCATGATGTTGCATATAAAAGAAGCAATTTGCAGCATAGGCATCTAGCTGATGTGAAATTAATTCATGCATTAAATGCTATTCCTGATAAATCTTTCAAAGAAAAATTGGCTTCGTGGTTGGTAAAATCAGCTATGAAAGGCAAATTGATGTTAGGTGCCGGTAATTAATAACAACATGGAATCTATTTATTATTCTCCAAAAGGATACTGGAGGGGTAACGCTGCAATCAATAAACTCGCCAACGCCGCAAAAGTGAAAAAGGCCACTGCGGCTAATTGGTTATCCAAACAGGCTATATGGCAAATTTATCTACCGCGTCCTAAACAAATCAATTTCTCGCATTTTAATGTAACCGGACCTAATAAAGTTCATCAAGCTGATTTATTGTTTTTACCACATGATGGTGGTTACAAATATGCGTTAACTGTAGTTGATGTTGCGAGTAGATACAAACAAGCAGAACCGCTAAAAACAAAATCATCACCTGAAGTTGCTTCTGCATTTGAAAAGATTTATCGAAAGGGTCCTCTGCATTGGCCAAATCTATTACAAGTTGATCCTGGCAAGGAATTTCAGGGTGCAGTGTTATCTACAATGAAACATCACAATGTCACAATACGACGAGGACATACTGCACTACATCGCGATCAGGCAATTGTTGAACGATTTAATCGGACTCTTGCTGAGCGGTTATTTGGATATCAATGCGCAAAAGAATTCATCCAAGAAAAAAGATCCCGTGAATGGGTCTAAAGGTTACCAGGGGTAGTTGCAGCACTAAATAACGAGATTACCAGAGCAATCAATATGAAACCTAACAACGCAATAAAAAAAAGTATATACCACAACCACAGCGGGATAGCGTTTCTCAGCCAATTCTTGGCAATGTCACCGTGAGATATTTATATGAACCAGGAGAGCTTGAAGGTGGTAAAAAAGGGCTACTGATCCTATTTGGAGTGTCATTACGCATAAAATATCTACTATAACACGATCAACTGGTAGACCACCAATCTATAAATTGGATTCAACTGCCCCTCCGCGGGGTTTTACACGCGAACAATTACAAGTGATTCCTGAAGATACTCAATTGCCACCGCATGATCTTAACTAGCGCCGTTGCGTCTATTGCACTCAAGACAAGTCAACATCACATTGTTTCTGACATGATCGAGATTGTTATTTTTTCTGTCTACGGTAAATTGGCGAGGATCTTTATCCGAATACTGCCAACGCATTATACAATTGCAACTTGCGCAGTGATTATTCTGTTGTTGCTTCAAAGTGATTATTAATTCAGCATCAATGTCAAATTCTCGTTGTTTTTTTTTGTCTTGTTGTTTGTAACCGGAGAGTTTTTTATCAATAATTTTAACATCAATATCATCCATTGTTGTGTCATTATCATCGAAAACAATTCTTCGAAGTTGATTTATTCGCCGTACTCTAGACACTGCAAGATAGACTAAATTTGACCACTCAATACGATTATCGACTATCCAAACAATTGTATCCGCGATGGTTAATCCCTGTGAGGAATGTATTGTTGTTACATAACCCAGTGTCCATGGCGATTTATCAGCACGCAATGCGTCTTCGACAACACTGATATCAACCAGCACAATATCATTTAATACGAGAATTTGCTTTTCACTTTGTCCTGGAATATCAATTTCGATATTTTGTTTTCGTGCATCACAGGGTCTATAACACAGCGGCACTGGGCACGTTGGAAATTTTTCTTTGTGTAATTCAAACAACTTTCTCTGAAGTGTGTCTCTGACTATCTTTCTACTTGCCACTACAAAATCATTTGGTCTCCATGCTTCCCAAAATTCCTCCATGGGAGTTTCAGGAATTATTTCTCTGATTATTTCACATTGGATTCTATCCGGTTGTAATCTAATTAATTTCTTGACCTCACGCAATTGTTCATCAAGTGCTCTATAATCAGTATCAATTTCTTCATAATAGTCAACAAACCCTTTCAACCAATCATGCGGGGATAAACCGACAAATGGTGGTGGTTGGCCATGATCGCCGCACATTATTACTTTCGTATTCGCGCGCAGTAACCAATCAAGAAACATTTTTAATACATCTACCGAAACCGTACATATCTCATCCCAAATAATAACCCTAGGGATAAATTTCTCACCCATTCTTTCAGGGGTCCATTCATCGCCCTTGTATCGAAAAAAGCTGTGATAAGTGCAAGCGTCGACGTTTCGTTGTTTTATTTCTCGCGCTAATCTATGTGTTGGTGTCAGCACAATCATATTTGTGAAATCCGTAGGATTTTTCCCTCGATATAATTCAATTGCCCGAGTCGTCTTTCCCGACCCGCCACAGCCGTTTAAATAAACTGTTTTATATCTACAAATCGGATCTGATATCGGTGGTGCATTAGACCGTTCTGATAAATTATCTCCTTGTAAGTAACTGTTTTTGATCTCAACATCTGCTGATTCAGAATAATCATGCAGTGTTTCCTTTTTAATTCTCCATGTACCCCAGTGTTCGCTGCTATCGCTATTAAATTTAGTCATCTCGTTGATGTACTTTTTGTCAATATAAAATGAATCAACTGCAACTCTAACTGCAGTGTCAGGAAATCTATTTATCATTGAAAATAAATTGATACAAGCATAACCCAGCATAGACGACCTCAAATGTGTATACGGAGAACTGTAACCGTCGCTGTAAGTAACAATTGTACCCAATTTTGTTCCATTGGACAACAAAGCGTCCTTGCGATCCACATATATGTTTTTAGATACTGCATCTGCAATTACAAAGTCATATTCGGTTTTATCTATAATCAATCGTGAAGAATATCTTTTATAGTCACATTTGCCACCCTGAGTGAATTTTCCAATTATTGTTCTGCCGAGATCTTTTGCTTCACTGTTTTGTTGATTAAATACCCGTTGGGACCATTCAATGATATATTTTTTCATCTGCCTGAATATGTTTTCTGGATTCGTCAATTATACTATCAAGACTTTCTGGTTCTGGCAACCAGACATTAGTTTGTTTCCGATATGATATAATTGCTTCACTGACTGTCAACGAAATTAACATTTTTGTATCAATCATGAACCGTAATAACGCTATTGGCAGCCACTTCTTTTCAGACATGTGTCTACAAATCCAAATATAACAAGAGAGATGAAGTCCTGCTGCGAATTCAAATGATACTACACGAGCAAAACCGGTTAAATCAAAATCAGGCAGTGGTCCATTAATCGCAACACGAGTCATTTCATGGGTGGGGTGTCCAAATCGTTTAAAATACTCAGTACACTCTCCATAACCAAGAAAACTCTCTGGATAACAAGCAACCATATCAACTGAAATGATACTTTCACGGTCGTATTTGTTATTGTATAAACCGCCATGATTAAATTCGAGGCAACTAGCCTCAATATCTGGCAAGAATTCAGTTCGTGTTGGTTTCCATGTGTTTTAATTTCTTGCAAAATGAGCTGCAACCGATGGAATTGTAAAACAGTTTGTCAATAATTGTTCATCGGTGGCTTCCCCTATTGTTAAAAACCCACTAGCTGTTTTTTTCATCTTGTTGTGAAACGCTTCAGTGCAGTATAATTCACCATTTGGTCTTACAAACTGATCAAAAATATCCGTTTGATTTTCAGCGCTGCGAAGTAACCACACTGACACAGAGTCGTTTTTACTCAAATGCGCAATAGCATCGAATAGTTTCTCTTCAACGAGAAAACCATCCTTGGAAAATTCTTCTCCCAAGAATTCCTCGGGTATATACTTTATTGTTCTGTTCCGTGGAAATATTGTGACCGCGGACGTCCATGCGTGTTCGTTATGATCAATAATTTTAATTGGGGCTCCATTTTTATTATATTTTGATTCATATAATACTTTTCCGGTTATCGTTGTAACGGTTATTGGAAATCTCAGTGATGTTTCTAATTTCGCTATATCGCTAATAGTTGCCCCGTTCTTCCTAACTGTTAATTCCCAGTCATTTATTTTTTTGCGTCTTAGATCGGTCAATTTATTTCCCCGGGATGCATTTGTGAAGTGTTCTATTATTCGTTCTGCTACACAATTGAGTGGCAAAGCCACTGACGACGAGTATTTCATTGGTTTTAGTTTTCCTATATCAGGTTTTTCATTTAACGGATATATCCCATAAACAACTGCTGTTTCAGGGTATGCTCGTTCATAGTATGGTTTGTCAATTCCAGTTAACAGACCCGGCTTAGAATCATGGCTAACAACGAATGTTTTCTTGTCTTTGAGAATCGGTTCAAATTTGTCTCGTATAATCCAACCGGATGATTCTACACGGATAATGAATTTCACTCTAAAAAAATACTTTTTGTTGTCAAGTTGTGATATTATCGTAGCTGCGTTTTCATCGTTCATGGTGGCATCTACAACACCATCAATTCGAAATGTTGACCAGCTATGAGATGCTCCATCACGCTTAAATTCAACAACACAGTCACGATTTTTTTTTATCAAGCTGTTATCATTTATTGCCCGTTTTGGCACATCTTTGAGGGTTCTATCGAGATTGAATTTAATATTTTTGTAGGGCTTAATTGCTGATAATCTCTCGAATTCCTCAGTCATATAATTAAAACAAGTATTTAAATAAGAAATTTATATATAATGAATCACTGCAAATGGCTTATGATTGGATCAACAACCCCGTGTAACAAATCATGCAGAAGCGAATTCTGTGGGTATCATTTACAGAGCGTTCGCAACGGTTCCCTTGGCCCCCTTCCGTGCCTCCGATGTGGGGTGGGGGTTAGGGGAAATCACAATTATGTCTCAGTTGTGGCGGCAAACGACACAGCGAACTAAAACGCTATTATGACAAACGAATAAAAAATACCGTCATTGACCCCAACGATGACAAAATCATAAAGACCCCTCAAGATTATATACAGAGACTTATAATTAAATTAGAAAAATAGTATTATGTACTAGCAGCATAGGGAATTTATCGTGGATTAAGGGATATAATTCCTTTAGGTATATTGGCGAGTACGAAGTTATGTTATCACGTGATTGTGCTGGTTTTTTTCTCACGGTTTGTAAACAAATCAAATGATGGCCACCACTAGTCTATAAACTCACTGATAATACTCTCTTGTTTCATTTTTAAAAAAAATGCAGAATTCATTCATATATAAATATGTTTTCAAAAATAATTCTGTATATAAATATATTTTTTTAAAATAAATGCAGAATTCATTCTGTATATAAATATAAATATAAATATATTTTTTTAAAATAAATGCAGAAATAATTCTGTATATAAATATAAATATATTTTCAGAATTCATTCTGTATATAAATATAAATATATTTTTTAAAATAAATGCAGAATTAATTTTGTATATAAATATAAAGATATTTTTCAAAATTAATTCTGTATATAAATATAAATATATTTTTTTAAAATAAATGCAGAATTAATTCTGTATATAAATATAAAGATATTTTTCAAAATTAATTCTGTATATAAATATAAATATATTTTTTTAAAATAAATGCAGAATTAATTCTGTATATAAATATAAATATATTTTTCAAAATTAATTCTGTATATAAATATAATTATATTTTTTTAAAATAAATGCAGAATTAATTCTGTATATAAATATAAATATATTTTTCAAAATTAATTCTGTATATAAATATAAATATATATTTTTTAAATAAATGCAGAATTAATTCTGTATATAAATATAAATATATTTTTCAAAATTAATTCTGTATATAAATATAAATATATTTTTCAAAAATAAATGCAGAATTCATTCTGTATATATAAATATAAATATATTTTTCAGAATTGATTCTGTATATAAATATAAATATATTTTTTTTTAAATAAATGCAGAATTAATTCTGTATATAAATATAATTTTCAAAATTAATTCTGTATATAAATATAAATATATTTTTCAAAAATAAATGCAGAATTCATTCTGTATATATAAATATAAATATATTTTTCAGAATTAATTCTGTATATAAATATATTTTTCAGAATTAATTCTGTATATAAATATATTTTTCAAAAATAAATGCAGTCTTTAACAAGCTACACCAGACAATGTATATGGCTGACCTAGATTTGGAACGCCTGATCGTATTTCATTGACACGTGGCACACGCATGACTGTGAGCCGATCTGTTAGATACCAGAAACCCGTCTTGTGATTTATTATTGGTATTTTGTTCAACCGGTACGTCTGATAGAGCAATAGCAAGTGCGGTTTGTAAATGCGAGGAACGTATTTCACTTTCATGTACAATTTACAGTGGACTAGACTTTGTTGTGGTTAAGGCGGTTTCGAATGGCATGTAAACGTTAATAAAGGTACTGATAATGAATTGATAAATAGTACAGCCACTGTTGTGTAAAATACTCAATTCTTTCTATTTATTACCCATACGCGTACGTTGAATCTTCGATTTTTAATTTCAGGTGAATATTTACAACATATATATATGTTAAAAACTATCATTATTATAGACGTGAACAGTGGTCTAACGGTATCGTGTTTGACTTGTGCACCCAGACAATTTGTACATCACATGTTCGCGCCCCATAGCAGACAAATTGTCTGATGGTGAAACGATAGATGTTTTTTATATTTAATTGAGGGGAGGAAGGGCGCCCCCTCTGTGTGCATTCACATTAATATGCAATCCATGCTATCAAGTTTACGCAACCATGAATTTGATTTCATGGGTTGCATGTTGATGTGAATGTAAACATACATGCCCTAAAATAAATACCAACCATGGATGTAATTAGCTCTCCGTCACATTTGGGTAGCCCCGTATGGTGTTCAAAATGAATTACCGGCCTATATACAGAATAAATTCTGCATTTTTTAAAAAAAATATATTTATATAAATATTTATATTTATTTTTATATTTAATTCTGCATTTATTTTTAAAAAATATATTTATATTTATATAAATATTTATATTTATTTTTATATATCTGCATTTATATCTGCATTTATTTTAGAAAAAATATATTTATATACAGAATAAATTCTGCATTTATTTTTGAAAAATATATTTATATTTGTATACAGAATAAATTCTGCATTTATTTTTGAAAAATATATTTATATACAGAATAAATTCTGCATTTATTTTTGAAAAATATATTTATATACAGAATAAATTCTGCATTTATTTTGATTTATATTTATATACAGAATAAATTCTGCATTTATTTTTGAAAAATATATTTATATTTATATACAGAATAAATTCTGCATTTATTTTGATTTATATTTTTATACAGAATGAATTTTGAAAATATTTTGATTTATATTTATATACAGAATGAATTTTAAAAATATTTTTGAAAAATATATTTATATTTATATACAGAATGAATTCTGCATTTATTTTTTAAAAATATATTTATATACAGAATGAATTCTGAAAATATTTTTGATTTATATTTATATTTATATACAGAATGAATTTTGAAAATATTTTTGATTTATATTTATATACAGAATGAATTTTGAAAATATTTTTGAAAAATATATTTATATACAGAATGAATTCTTAAATATTATAGTATATTTTGAAAAATATATTTATATTTATATACAGAATGAATTTTGCATTTATTTTTAAAAATATATTTATATACAGAATGAATTCTGCATTTATTTAAAAAAATATATTTATATACAGAATGAATTTTGAAAATATTTTTGAAAAATATATTTATATACAGAATGAAATCTGAAAATATTATAGTATATTTTGAAAAATGTATTTATATACAGAATGAATTCTGCATTATTTTTTGAAAATATATTTATATACAGAATATTAATCGCTCATTTATTTTTCAAATATATTTATTTTTATAATTGTAATTACAATTAAAGGTATAATAATTATATACAAAATGAATTCTGAAAATATTAACTGTATTATAAATGAAATAAATAAATTAAAAAATCAAAATATTCAATTATCGGAGGTTTTGGATTCTGATCAAATTTTGTCAGACTTTGAAGACATAAATTTTGCACAAATAAATAATAAATATACACTTTCGAAAAAATATTCTCTGACAAAGCGGATACAGAACTCTATCCGTGAGAGTTTAGTTTATCATGAAGATGTTAGTATGTTTGTACCTTTATGTACGGTCGTAGAAGCTGTTAGAAAACAATTAGGGGCCGAATATGAACAAAAAAACTAATTAATTCCAGGGTGAAACAGATAAAAAATCTAATTGAGCAAACTGAGAAATCCTAACGCGGTCTATACCATGAATATTTATTTACTTTTTCACAGATGGTGGGATAGTTTTCAAGAATTCATTGAAAATTGTAAAACAATTTTTTTCACATCTGCAATTGAAATTGAATAGTGATACTCTTTAAATATGATAGGACAATCCTTAACTACTCGAAACGCGAAAGAGAGATTAGCCGCGCTTAAAAACTCATCCCAGTTCGTGATTGTGTCCGTGAAATATTACAACAACGACAGCTCCTTCAAAAAAAACTAAGACTGACTTTGCTGCGGGATCTGAAGAGTTGTTTAAATCAATAACTACAACAACGAAACAGATAGTGTCAGCAATCTCTGAAGAAGGAAAAAAACAAGAAGAGACTTTTCTCCCTGTGTTAGAAAAAATAGCAAAAAGAACTAAACAAACAAAAAAATCCTTATAATCACTTCCTCAGGATATATCAGAACGAAAATTTGAAGAATTTCAGGAAGAACTAGTTAGTGGACTACCTAAATCAATTATATTTACCGCGAGCGCTAAAAAACGAATTCTCAACGAGGATATAGACAATTTAGGTGAATTTGCTGCTAACAGCTATGATTCACAAGAGAAGTTATTCACGGACAATTATATGAATTATAGAATGTCACATAATGAATGGGCTGATATAGTGTATGAAATAAATACTAGGAATTTAGATAGAAGGATGAAGGAATACAGAGACTTCAAGAGAAAATTTAAACTCCAAATAAGACAGCCATACGATAAGAAGGAATTTTCCCAGAGAGAGACTCTGGGGAGTGGAATTTCAGGGGAAAATCGTCTAGTTGGAAACGCTAGCGTTTCATGTCCTGGTAATATTCTCAGCGATATATCACGATTAGAAGTTCTCATCGGAGGAAAACGAGCTGGAAATAACTCTCCAGAAATAATTAATGAAGCAGCTGATATCTGCAGGCGGTTATTTCAAGGTGGTATCATGGATATTGCAACATATCGAGATTTCATTAACGAGTTAGCGGAAAATCATACTGATCATTACAGCGACTAAGTCGAAAATTCTTTGGATTGGAAATTGCTAGCAATTGAAAACACTAGTGTTTTTATAATAAGATGATCATACACTACAACCATGACAAACCAACCAGCGTCTATGTGGTAAACTCACGATTGCCTGTTTATAGAGCATATTACGGAGATGGTTTCGGTGATACCATTGCAGGGTTATTTACAAGAATGGCCCCAAAAGTGATGCCGTTGGCTAAACAATTAGGAATGAAAGCAATTGATGTTATTCGTGATAAGGGTATTGGTGCTGTTGGAGCTCTTGCCGGAAAGGCATTTTCTGCAGCAAAGGATAAAATAACATCATTGGTGCGACGACGAAAAAAGCAACCAGTTGTACTGCCATCTACAACAGTGATGCCTGCAAGTGTCAGCAAAGCAATAAATAGCGCAGTGGAAGAAAAATTAGCATCATTAGTGGCCACACCAGTGACTCCATCACTTGATGTACAAAATAGCGCTATCATGAACGCGATAACAGGAAGTGGTTTGAAACCAAAAAGAAATTCGAAAAATTTTCAACGACGATGATGATTACAAAGAGTTTCACAATTGAAAACACTAGTGTTTTATGATAATAATGTTCAAAAAAACAGCTGATCCGGCGTTTGATTTAGATGCCCCAGTGCGCAAAGATGATTCTGTCCGCGATTATCAATACTATTCCTATCATGCAATACAACCCAACCTAAGATCGCGAATTGAACTTCAAGTTCAAGATACCAGTAAATACTTTTTGCCGTGTGAAGCATTTATTGAAATCGAGGGAAAACTCGTAACAAATGTTGCAGCTGATACCCCATATGCAGATAACGCAAATGTCCGAGTTGGTTTTGTTAATAATGGCATAATGGCGTTATTTGAAAGTGCAAGATATCTCATTGATGGAAAAGAAATTGAATCAATAGACCGTGAAGTTGATGTTGCAACAACAATAATCGGGCTAGCAAGATATTCTGATGATTATACAAGGTCGGCTGGTCCATCTATGATGTTTGCAAAGGATACCTCTGATAACGCTGACCACCTTCAATACATTAAAGTGTTAACAGCAAGAGATAATGCAGAAGCCGATCAACAAGAAGCAGTTAATCCAGAACGTCGAGCTAGACCAGGAGCTGCGTTTGATATTCTCGGAGGCGTTAATGGTAATTTCAATTTAGGATTTGCAGCACGAAAAGGAGCATTGCACGGACCATAACGATATTTTTCATGTGCGATTCCACTCCATCACATATTTGGATTCTGCAGAAATGTCAGAAAAGTCATCTATGGAGCCAAACACACAATTGCGTTAGTGCGAAAAGGCAATGACAATGATGCAATTTGGCGTACTGGTGCCGCTGATGGTAAAGTTGTTTTGAGTAAAATAGTATTGTGGATGCCAGTAATGACCCCATCAATTACCACGGAAGAGCGGCTACTTTCATTTATGGACACAGGTGGCAAATCATTGATAAGTTGGCTAACAACAACAACTGATGCCAAAGAGGATAATGTTGCTGATACATTTACATGGCACCTGGCATCAAAACAAGGCGTTTCAGCTCCACGTCATATATTTATAGCGCTGCAGAATCGGAATCGATTAGGCTCCCAAGAACACAGTCATATGATATTTGATCGATTAGGAGTCAAGGAGGTTTCACTGAGAATAAACGGACAACAAGAACCATCTGAGGATATACAGCTTGATTACGACACTAACCATATAGCACGTGTGTATCATAGAATGCTGTCATATATGGGTCGTGATCAAAATGTTGATACTGGTTTACAAATATCGCAACTTGATTTTAAAAGTCTCTATCCGATTTATTACTTTTCGCTGGAACATCTTGATTTAACAAGGCAATCCGTTGTTGACATACATTTTCGAGCTCGTATAGCTCCTGGTGGTGTTGAATATAGAGCGGTTGCTGTCATTCTCAGTGATAAATCGATGTTGTTAGAAGGAAGTGGTGGAAAAATGAGAATAATTGATGCACCAGTTTGAAAATCTTTGATTGAAATCGTAAACGATTTTCACAATTAGATCAATTGAAAGCATAAATGTGTTTTACAATAAAATGCCATATAGTGTTGTTAGTGTCAAGCTGACTGATGGTCAAGTCAAGAAATTAAATTCAAAATCAGCTCAAGAATGTGGAACAACAATAACGCTGAAACCAGCACAGATGTCCAGTGGTACACATAAAATATCATTAACGGATCGTCAAATAAAACATTTCAATGATGCGCTAAAGAATAAGCGAGGGGTTCAAATTGTATTTTCGAAGGCTGCAGTCGCCAACATGATAAAATCAGGTGGTATATTTCCATTGTTAGCTGCAATACCAGCATTGATTGCAGCGGCTGCCCCAGCGGTGGCTAAAGCGGCGGCATTAGGAGCCGTTGGTACTGCAGCAGGAATGGCACTAAAGAAAGCAACTGGACAGGGATATAAAAAAGGGAAAGGGTCTAAGACTGCCAGGAACCCCGTATTCATGGTACAGCGGAAAGGGTCTAAGACTAGGACCGGTTCACTAACTCAGAAATCTTCGATTGAGGAACCGATGGTTCCTATGTCTAATTTTGATTTACTCGATGCTGCTAAAATACTAGCGATAAAAAACTTCAGAGGTGTCTTTATGAAAGATCAATTGCCGGCACAACCAAACAGCGTTAAAACCGGTATTATTAATCTCGATAACAGCACCGGGTCCGGAACTCACTGGGTTGCATACGCGATTGATCCACGTGGGATTGTTTATTTCGATTCATATGGATTAGCACCTCCGAAGGAATTCATGCGTTATATAAACCGCTTAAAAACTCCTCACTGGTATTCTACGCTACCAACACAACAAATGAATGATCCACCAATATGCGGCAATGAAGTATTAAATGTCCTTGACGCTATTTCAAAATCTGGAAAACCACCTCATGTTGTCGTAAATGAATACACTAGTAATAGCTGGAAATCAAAGATTTTAGAGAGAGATGTATAAAATAATATGATTGATATTTGGGGGAGATCTTTATCAGCGCTGAAGAAACCCGAACCCGATGGCACTGCAGGAATATTTGCAACCGGTGATATAAAAAAAATAATCGAAGATGAAATAGCTGAGACGTTGAACTTAGCAAGTGTTGATCCTAATGAAATAGATGTATTTCAAGATCGTCAGGGTAAATTGAAAACTAGTAATGTGTCGTTGGATGATATTTTGATTAAACAACGAAACGCAATCGAGGATACTATCGCGTTATTTTCCGATCAGGGTAAACTCAAACCGGGTATACTTATTTCGACGATTACAGATAGATTAAAAACTCTCAACGATGAGTTAAAAAATTCTCTGTTGGAACTAGCAACACTTCAATCTAAAACTGAAGAACAAGGAAAAGAGTTTTCAAATTTTCGTAGAAACATCGTGGATAAATTTATTGGAACCCCGTTCGATAAAATTGAAATAAAACTCCCTGATATTAAAAAATCCATCGATGAGACGAAAAACTTCATCGAAGCCATCAAAAATGATTTTTCGAGGATGATAACAATCATTGCGAAAACAAAAATTCCTCATGAGAAAACCAACAATTTAGTATACACGATCCAACACGGATCATTTGCGTGGACACCTACAAACAACAAATTAGATATCACTGCAACCGTTAAGGGTATTTATCGATTAAAACTAGTGACAACGACTCAATTTAATATTTCATCGTCGAGTTCATCCGGGGTCAACAATACGATTTCAACGATCATCGACAAGGATACAGCTGAAAAGTTCACAATAACATCTACTGATAAAAATTTGGTTAGGGTTTCAACAACGTGGTATGTGGAATTCGTAGCGGATTTAAGTAAATAACGGTTTCAATTGAAATCGTAAACTGATTTAAGGATAAAATGATTTCATCATCGCAATATCGCTATGATCAGGTCAGAGAATTTCAAAATAGACTCAAAACCCTCACTGAGGAGTATCAAATAAAAATAAAAAAATACCAACGAAGAATTACCGCAATTGATGTTACAGTGTACGCTGTGAGTGGTGTAATCACCGGAGCTGGTATTATACTGTCTTCAGTGACAATGATTGCCTCGATAGCTGTTCCAATTTGCATTTCTGCGGCAACAACAATCGCGGGAATAATTTCGATAGTAACCAAAAAAATATCATCATGCAGCCAACGCAAACTACAAGACTACGTGATTCAATTTCATGTTGTGTCCACTGCATACTCGCAATTATCCTCGTTGATATCGTCATCGCTCGATGATACAATTATATCAGAGAGTGAATTCTCAGCGATGGTTAGTATTTATGATTCTGCGATGTCAAAATTAGAGCGACAACAACAGTATAATAACGATGACAACACCGATGGAATTACTTCAACAAATAGTGGAGAACACAAACCCAGTACAAACAAGCATGATATCAATAACATCAACGAATCCAGAATTCAGTGTGAATTTCCCTATCCCAGTCCCCGTGAAGGAAATCACGTTAGCAAAATTACGAGTATATCACAGTTGGCCTAATATCAGATCAAAATCATTTGGTGGTCAACAACCGAATAATTCACTGGTGTTCTCGTATAAGAATAAAGACGACGATACCCCAGACTGGAACGTTGTTTCCATACCAACCGGATCATACCAAATTGAACAAATCAATGCTTAATTGCAACGTAGAATAAAATCGATTACTGGAGCAGAATCAAAAATAGCTATAACGGTTCATGAGCCAACACTATCATCTGCCATTGAAATAAACTCACCAAATTATGTCGTAGATATCTATCAGAGTTCTATTAGAACCGTACTAGGATGGCCTGAATTACCACCCGGGGGGAAAACCGTTAATTTACCAGAACCACAAAAAACCGATTATATCACCGACAGGATAAAATCTGATAATCCAATAAAGAGTTATAAAGATCACATAAATACTATAGATCTTTTTTTTTTTTTTTTGGTTTCGGATACAACGAAACTAGGGAGTGGGAGGGAGAGGGGGAAAGGGTTAGAGTAGAGCAATATTATATTATTAACGAACCTAAAATTATTGAAAATTTCACAGCAATGAATAATGATTTTTTACTGTTGTTAATATCTCTTAAATCCGGCTCTCTCACCCGAGATGAATTTATCAGCGTCGTAGAAACATGCAACAAAATTATCAATGATATGGAAACATTTAATTTGAAAATTATTCAAGTGATAATAGATGAGGATAATAGTCCCCTATCGAGAACAAAATTTGCAACAAACTATAAAATCCGCGTTGAAGATGTTCCAACATTCAAACTACCAGGATATAACGTACCAGAACTAAAAAAACTTCTCAGTGACACCATCGATGTTGGTTTTAAAATAATTTATGATACGTGGAAAAAAACAACAAAACCAAAAACAACAATCCTCAAACATAATAATGACCCAGAAGAGCGGCGGCAGACATATCGCTCCGTTCAATGTAAATATTTCATCGGTGATAGCATTGAATTTAGTATGTGATGTTATCGAAGGAAGCTATCAAATAAATCTAGAACGATCAAATCAAGCTCAGCAAGAATATATTCTGTATTCATTTGCACCAACAGCTCCACCAGGGTTTCTAATAATTGAGTCCCCGGTTAATCCAGTCTATATGCGGTGTCATCATGATTCATTAACCAGAATCAATTTTAAACTCACTGACCAGTCCAGTAATCTAATTGATCTACAAGGTGAGGTTCTACAAATTAGTCTGTTTGTAAAGTCCTGAAAGGATTTTCATCGTAGTGATTTTCATTATTAACCCATAGCAGCAGAGGGGGCGATGACAACATCGCTGCGACGTTTTATGGTTAAGCAACGAAAACGCGAATAGAGTATCACCCGCGCAAATTTATGTTTTGAGCAAGAAATCAATAAGGCTCTATTTACCAAATGGAGACTTTATTTTTTTTTGTGGTTAAAACATGAGATTTCGCAGGAAGGCTCTATTTGCCGTTTTGACGGTTTAAATTGATTTTGTCGCAAAAGTTGTAGGATTCGCCCCCTCTGCTGCTGGCTGACAAAAGATAGGAATAATGCCTGTCAAGTGCATTGAACACTGTTGTGGGAGTGCCAATTAGTCTGATTTGCATAGGTAAAGTAAATATGACAAATGGCAAAACCCAATTCATTTTAAGCTAGGTAAATCATAGAGATGTGTGTAGAAGAACAAAAGTTGTTACACACCATTGCCTTGAATGAGAATTATCAAACCATCTTTTTAAAAAAATATATTACCGGCAAGTTTGTGATTAGTGGCAATGCTTCTATGAACTCAGGTTTCTATGTAGATACAATGAAAACCACTATTATTTTAGTAGTCAGAATAGTGCACAAGTTTGATTTATTTCTGAAGGTAAAATGTCAAAATGCAGCTGTGATTCAGGATGTGGTATCTTCAAAGTGAGCAAAGCCCTGTAAAACTAAATTTCAGAACTCATGGACATAGTTTGACTTAGTGAAGTGCAGCAACAAGGGGGTGGGTGGGTGCAATTTAATTTTTGCATACTGCAAACACCATATCAACTCAAGTTATTCTGGAGGACACAATATCTATTGAGTTCGACACAGCATCAACAACCAGCATGAGATTCCTTTACAGCAATGTATATCTACCAGAATAATGCATAATATCAACCTAATTATAAATTTACATTCACTGTAAGGCTATTATTGTGCAGGGTACACTGTGCAAAATTTAATCACATATACATGTATATAAATACCCACATTTGTCTGTCTTTCTGTGTGTCCCACTTGCCAAACAAGAGGTCCAGAGTTCAAAACTCACAGATGCATACCAAATATTTTTCGTTTTGTGTGTTTAGGTTCAAACTTTCTTTTAAACTTGTTCATCCAAATTTTCTAACATTTTTTAAAATACTTTTTAAAAGTTTAATGTTAAAACTTTCTTTTATCACTCCCGCCCTAGGATGTACAATCTGGCTGCCATACAAGAGGTTGCAAGTTCAATAAAATCACAGCAGCATCCCAAATTTTTATAAACTGTTTTGTATTTTTAGGTTCAAACTTTCTTTTAAACTCACTCATCCAAATTTTCAAATTAAAAAAAAAATACTTTTTTTTTAATATTCTTGACCTATAATGGGCAATTAGTCTTGTTAATAATAATGCCATAATACTGAAGATACCATATCTTTCAATTCTATACATTCACTATCCAAACTTTTATATAGCAGCATTGAACAGTTTAAAAACAAGAAAATAACAGTGCATTAATATAACCTTTCTTCAGTTCAATTAATGATACGACCAACTTGTAAAGATAATTTCACATTATTTGTACTTCTCATTTTCAAGCAATTATGGCCTGCAGGACCTGTATATTTTCTATTTTATGAGCACCCATTTTATAATTGCTTATAATCTATATGTATAATTAGTATTATGAGTCCTTGAAAGAACATATAAAGAAAAACATGAATCAGCCCTAAAATTCACTTGACTGCCAGAAATTTTCATTCACCATTTTGTGATCAAGCGAGTGAATTTTCAACCACTAATGTGGCATGGTCTTTTAACACAGGAAAGTAGCATTTAGTGGACTAGTCTCCATTACTATGATCTAATACTAAAAACACACAAGGACTGACCAGTGCAATTTCATACAATATCCTAAAGAAGTAACATCCTCAATATCTCCGTTTCAAATGCCAATAAGCCTTGAAGGAGACCAGTAGAGCCAATTAAGTACCTTGATGTCATCTTGAACAGTAAACTATCTTGAAACTCCCACACAGTCTCAGTAACCAATAAAGTCAACCTGTCATCCTGACCAAAATATATTAATGTTTGCTGCTACAAGACACTCGTACGATCACAGCTCGAATGCACTTCTACAGTAAGAGACCAACATTCCAAAACCAATGCAGCAAAACAAGAAAGAGTCGAGAGGCAGGCATCAAGAATTTGTCACAGCGACTATTGATGAACCAGTAGTGTCACATGTTGAAATAACTTCAGTGGGAACACTTGTGAAACTGACATCAATAGAACAAGATTGTCATGATGTACCAGATGAAAATTTTGTTATCACTAGGCCACTCTGGACAAATTAAGGACATTATTATTATTATTATTATTATTATTATTATTATTATTATTTCAGATGGTGTCAAGATATTATTATTATTATTATTATTATTATTATTATTATTATTATTATTATTATTTCAGATGGTATCAAGATATAACCACTTGCTAAGTTCGGTTAAATCTACAAGTAACACATTTTTGAAAAAGTATATAGTCATTGAATTTATATTACTCAAGGAAAATCATTAGATAATTATATCCACAAACTGATTTTAAGTGATAAAAATCTATTGATACTAGTGTTTGTGTTGTCATGCTTTCAAGCCAGTACAGCCAAAACCTAAGGCAAGACCATATACATCAAAGTCATTGTTAGAGTGCTAACTATCAACTTGCTCATTGGAATGCAAATACACTGTACATACAAAATTAAAAAATATTTGTATACAGTATGTAAAAGTATGTTCATTAAAGCCCCCTGTGGTACAAAATGCAATCAATGACCTTTGCCTTGACCCAAGGTCAATAAGGTCTGGTTTTTAAAACTCCACAAAAATGCAGAAATGTTGAGGCATATTTGCACCATAATCATTTTCATTCAAAACCAATTAAATATTGAATTTTCATGAAAACCCCTTGTCATTGGAGCAATGGCAAAAGTTTTAAGATGGATATGTCCAGGTGCCATTATGAAAGTCAGATGAGCATTATTTTGAATATAATGACCTATATGTTGTGCTATAATAACATTTTAGTGAAAACTCCATGCTAAAATAACTGTCCATGTACACAAAATATCCATATGCAGATTTTCAAGATGGCCAACACTGTCATGGGCAACTATTTTGGTGGTTGCATCAACATCATTTTAATAAAGTTTCAACTATTTACAATGACATATGTTTTCATTTAAACTACATGCCAATGTGAACATTCATTAAAGAGGAATAGTGATAATCAAGATTTCAAGATGGCTTCTATGGCTTCATAAGAAATCATTTGGTGAAAGTCTCATGTTGTCATACACATCTGTTCAGCAGTATCACTGAAAAAAGGATTTTCAAGATGGCTGCTTTGGTGGCCATACTGAATGTCTGAGAACTATTTCATTTGAATCCAACTAGAATTTGGGTTAATGATTTGAAAAGTTTTGTTGCAATCATCATAGTAGCTTAGAAGAAGGATAAAAAAGAAACTAATGGCCAACACATCTCATCAACTGCATGTGTTAAGACTCGATGGTCATAAACTAAGCAACAGAAAGAAGCAAAACCAAAAAATTTTGCGAAACTTAACAAACAATTTAATTATCAGTGTTATAAAATGAAATATTTGAGAGCAAATTACAGTATTGTGATGTGAATCTAAAATAATCTTGAATACTAAAGTCCAAAAGAATGAAAAGTTCCGTATAAATTTCCGAATTGGAAATGTACAGCTTGGCCAAAAATCAAGATGTTGTCAAGATGGTATGGTCAAGAACTCCTCTGAATAATTCACAATATTTCCAAAATAATATAATAGTTCAAATAATGAGCATTAAATTCCAATGAACAGTCCAAACAAATGTTTTTCCTCTTGAATATCTAAGTACAACATAAAACATGTCTGCAGACTTACAACAGGACCACAATAAATAATGACTCCAAAATAGGAATGAATCTGATTGCTGAATTATATCCTGATACACACATTCTATTATGACTATATTTCACAACATGCCCCCATGTCACAGATCATAATACTCACTCTATTGCAAAATTCCCCCATTCATGTGACCTAGCCCATCCAATGGGATATTTTATAATTCTTCATGAACCATCTAAAACTCACCAAACAAAAAAAAATAATCCAATATCATCAAGTGTTATTAATAGTAATTGTCAACACACATTAACATCTATGTATAGATCATATGCAATTTTGCATTCTTTCATATCCTTAAAACAGACACTTGTCATGTAGGCAAAATTTAACTAAAGATAACAGCTATAATTTACAATAATTACAACAATTAGGCAAAATCAAGTACCAGGATAAAAAAAGCACATGATTTTTAACAACTGTGAACAAAATGTATTAGCAATATGAAGAAACAAACATACCTATTACTGTGGGGGACAATACAAAAAATCAACTGCTGCAACTAACTGCAGCATAACTTTGGGTAATGTACGACATTATTTGAATGACATATGTAGAATGATTGAGTAATGCATGACATTATTTGAATGATATATGTAGTATGACTGAGTATTGCATGACATTATTTGAATTATATATGTAGCATGACTGAGTAATGCATGACATTATTTGACTCATATATGTAGTATCACTGAGTAGTGCATAGCATTATTTGAATGATATGTGTAATATGACTGATTAATGCATGTAATTATTTGACTGATATATGTGACTGAGTAATGCATGGAATTGATTGAATTATTTATGTAGTATGAATAAGTAATACATGGACTTATTTGAATGATATATGTAATATGAGTAATGCATGACATTATTTGAATGATATATGTAAAATGAGTAATGCATGACATTATTTGAATGATATATGTAGCATTACTGAGTAATGCATGACATTATTTGAATGATATATGTAGCATGACTGAGTAATGCATGACATTATTGATATATGTAGTATGACTGAGTAATGCATGACATTATTTGAATGATATATGTAGTATGACTGAGTAATGCATGACATTATTTGAATGATATATGTAGTATGACTGAGTAATGCATGACATTATTTGAATGATATATGTAGTATGACTGAGTAATGCATGACATTATTTGAATGATATGTAGTATGAGTAATGCATGACATTATTGATATATGTAGTATGACTGAGTAATGCATGACATTATTTGAATGATATATGTAGTATGACTGAGTAATGCATGACATTATTGATATATGTAGTATGACTGAGTAATGCATGACATTATTTGAATGATATATGTAGCATGACTGAGTAATGCATGACATTATTTGAATGACATATGTAATATGACTGAGTAATGCATGACATTATTTGAATGATATATGTAGTATGACTGAGTAATGCATGACATTATTTGAATGATATATGTAGTGTGAGCAATGCATGACATTATTTGAATAATATATGTAGTATGACTGAGTAATGCATGGCATTATTGATATATGTAGTATGACTGAGTAATGCATGACATTATTTAAATGATATATGTAGTATGACTGAGTAATGCATGACATTATCTGAATGATATATGTAGTATGACTGAGTAATGCATGGCATTATTGATATATGTAGTATGAATGAGTAATACATGGCATTTTTTAAAATGAAATGCATAGTATGTTGTTGTTGTTGTAAGGTTTAATGCCATTTTTAGCACACAATAGGCTATACATGGCAGCCAATATCAATGGTGGGGGAAGAACCCAGGAACCCCCACGAGAAGCTACTGGCAAGCTTTCTCACATACCCACATTGGCCGAATCAGAGAATCAAACCAGACAGATGTAAGATGGCAGTGATCCATAACAGAAAGCACTTTAGACCACTCTGCCACGCAGGGCCTCTGCAATACGTAATATCAGTGATTAATACACTATCAGTGAGTACATGTACAATTTTTTGAAGGTAATAAATTGATAGAAATGACAATTATAACATGTATTTTGACTGAAAAATTGAATACATAAGTCAAAAACATGCAAGCATTTCAACTGATACATTTAAGTTTGTAAGGAAGAATCAAATATGTATCTTGACTGATACAATTATACTGGGAGCCAAAACCCAAGATGTATTTTGAATAACACATTGAAGAGTTTAAGCAAAAACTGTGCATTTGTTGATACAAGTACCAAAGACGCAAGTCATAACCAAGCTTTATTAAGCTGATAGATTGAAGACTATAATCTAAATAGGTCATGTAGTTTGACTAAAAACTGAAATTTGTAAGCCAAATCCATGCATGCATGTTCATTGATACACTGAATACTGGAATAAGAATAAAGCTTGTGTTTCAACAGATACAATGAAGATTATGAGTAAAACCAAGCATGTATTATGACAGATACAGTGAAGTCTGTAAGTCAGAAACAAGCAACATTGTTTTTGATCCACAAACTGAAGAGTATCTGAACTGTTTAAGTTTTACTGTTACTAGTCAAACATATGTAAAAACAGATGTCATGTGAATGAGAATGAGTACTGTCAAAACATTTATGAAACTAAAAGCATTAATCCAGTTTAAACTTAGAACTGACAAACAAATATATGCATATATATATGTGAAAGCTGATACAATAATAAAATGCCTTACCTGTTGGTTCAGGATTACTTCCTACCAAAGAGAAATGAAAGCATGTGGATTTAAAATCTGGCATAACAAATGTCACCTGTTGATTTAGGAGTACTTGCTACAATTGTACAGTTGTGACTAAAGTAATGCTAAATAATGGAACTTAAAATTAATTATGACTGCTATCATTGTTAGAATTACTCTTTAAAACTGATTAAAATTTCCTAAATGCATTGATCTCAGATTTAATCCAGATGAAAATACAATTTGTCAATCCTGCCTATGTACGAAGATGCAGATTGCTTATTTATTTTAAGAAAAGCTTTATTTCTTTATTTAACAAGATATTATATCTTTTGCAAATAAAAAGGAAACTGACCTTCAGCAAGTAACATAACATTGTATGACTTTTGAAATTAAATTTGGTCCCAAATCTTTTGTCAACTGGGAATCAGAGAATCATGATGGTTTTTCTTGAAAGCTGAATTTTTTTTTAAATTCTGAAAATGTTTCTAATTTAAACTTTGTGATCTTTAGAATTTGTAAACACACACACACACACACACACACACACACACACACATACGTGTTTTAAGGTCAAAGTGGGGTCTTTAACATTTATCTCTGAAACTGGGGTCCCATGTTTCTAGTTGTCGTATCTGTTAACTGCCATCAAATATAACAAAAACATGGACTTATGAAATGAGACACACACATAAATTTAAAGATAGTATTTGAATTTGACAAAATAATAGCTCTTGACAATTTTAACAGTAGTCATGGGAATTGGGGACCCGGAAGTCACTAATCACGTGATATACTCTCGCATCCGAAATGGGGACCGAAAACACTCACTTGAAACTGGGGTCTTGAAGCAAATCATCTTAGAACACAACAATATTCATCGTGTAGAGTGAAATGAAAGATGATTAAATTGCTTTGTTCTTATATATGTAATACCTTAATAAGTGTCACGCTAAAATGTACGCCAATAAATCAACCTCTCACCTTGATGATAATGATTATTGGTTTAGAGGCTGATATCCCCAATTCATTAAAATCTTCAGCCAACACTTATGTGGAATATGGTTGTTACCAATTACCGATGTGTATAAAGTGTATGCAGATTTGCACATTTTAATGACCAGGTGAAATCAGACCCATATATTGTCCATCAGTGTCAGCAGATTTGGGGGAGACGGTGATTATCGGACTAGCTAAAATGTTAACCACTTTGCAGACGGTTGTAAATGTCAGTTGGTTCTTTTATCCCCATTTGTAGATTTTCGTATTAAAAAGAGGGGCAGAGCATTTTTATCGCCTTTTTTCAACGAAAATCGTAGCATCTTGATAAAATAACTAAGTTTGAATCCCTGTGTCGGAGAAATTCATAGCGGAACACACCAATCAGTTCGCGATAGCAGGTGCCATTTCAACCGACTGTTTAACGGCATTTTTAAAGTGTCATATCTGCCTGGAAAGTAATTTTTTAACGATTATACCTACGTTACGTTATAGAATAATACAAATACATGTCTTTCTCACATATCCGATTTAACACCAAATAAGAAGAAAAAAATGCATGTTACTTACATGAAGTTCAAATTGTATGATAAATTAAAGTATAGAAATATCATGCAAAAGAAAAGAACCTTGCTCTCTCTCTCTCTCTCTCTCTCTCTCTCTCTCTCTCAGATGGAAATTTTGTCTCCATATTCAAGCCGAAAATCGAGAGACATCTAGAAACTCTGTATAAAAATCTCATATTTAATTCGTTACCTAATCGGATTGTTCAGCATACAGCTAGTTACCATCCCTTATCCAGGCCAAACATTTTTTTTGTACAGCCTGCGGTTTTATATTTTTTATGTTCAAGTTTTGAAATGATAAAGATTTTTGAAAGTTTACCCAGAAAAGTATGACCTCCACGACCCATGTCACATACCAAATCCATACTTCTAGACTAATAGGTATAGCCACAAATGAAGGTTAAGCGCCATAGTAAGACGTTTTCGTGTCCATCATAATTACATACATTATTTTAGAACCCCTACATATGTCCATACTCACTCACACGCATGACAAACACATTTAGAGGTTGTCCATAGAGGACGTTCGCAGAGAATACCCGTTTTCCTACACACACACCTTGTCCGGATGTTGCTTACCTCCCCCCCACCCAACCCACGCTGCGGACGTCCGCATCTAGTATTACACACTGCTCTTTAGTCTAGGAGTGTAGTAGCTGGTGCTCTCGAAATACAACGTTCACTGATCTCGTCACAATATATAGCTCCAAACAAAGAAAAATTAAACAGAAAGTTCTTTCTTTAAAAATTCTTTATTTAGAATATACAACTAAAGTTGTCATCCCACAGAAACCTAAATTCGATAGACTGTCAATGTCTTACTCCACTTCAACAAACGTATACTGTAGCCAGTCAAATAAGTTTCGAACAACTGGCAGACCATAATCACTACTTTCAGCTGCGTTAGTTGATGATGCAGTTGACAGAATAACGCTAACAACTTCTGGTTTTGCAGCGCCTACGTCTGCCACCTCAGCTTGTGTGCTCACAGCTGCATGCCTGTGAATACGGGCATGATTGCACTTCGTAGCCTGAGATGGAAAGGACAGGCCACACTGATTACAAACGCGCTTTTCAAGATTAGAATTCACAGACGGACATTGGAAATCTAATGGCATCCTCAGGAAGTTGTGTAAAGACTGCAGATGTAAAAGAGCCAGTTGTCGATAAAGCGATCCAAACGTTCCATTGTTGCTGACAACTGGTGCATAGGTAATCTCTTTATGTGCTGTAGTGTGGAACAGGTTGTGGTAAAAATCGTCCAGGAAATGTAGTTAGTGTGATGCTGACCACAACATGAATCACTGCTGCACTTCACAATCTGCAAGCAACACTGCGACTGTTGAATGTGACGACTTGACCACTCATCTTACAGTGGATCGATGTCCAGTTTTCCTGCATCACATGCTATAAAAGATGCTACCACATTAAATTCATCAATAACCGTTTTGAGGTCCAGATTTCTGCCAGCACTTTACCAGCCTTCTGGAAATTGGCCCTTTCCAACTCTTCATCACACGTCTTGCCATTGTCGAAATGAGATTCATAATTAACTGTGAGGCAGACTCAATCCTGATAGGTCGCGTAATAGAGGATCCATGTGTCGTTCAACGGAGATATAGGCAGAGTAACCTGGTGCATAACCAGTAGCTTCCTGTGGGTCGTTGGTTTTCAATTAGCTTTCCTCCACTAATTATACTAAGTTTTACTGGCGGCCATGTATTGTCTATCGTGTGCTGAAAAATGGTGTTAAACATGGTTCCCACGCTTTTCTAAATACAAAATATCCAGGTCTTTTCCAGGACGAAATTATTTTTTTCAAGGTTAACATATGACTATTACTGAATGGAATTAAAGAACATTTTGGATTATAAAACATGTATTTTCTAAATCCAGATGTCTCTCTCTCAAGACTCTCCAAAATATATATGTCAGAAAAGATGATCGTGTACAAAATCACAAAATGAGTCACACAAAACAAATCTGATTATATTCCTTATAATTGGCATTTAAGCCATTTCAGTGTTCTAACTTTTTTTTTTGCTGACCTGCATGATGTTGCTACGTGGAAACAACATAATGAGCACCATTTATTGTTTCCTTTCAAACTTTTAATTCTAAAGAATTCTAGAGCAATATATATGCATGTTATACATAGGAAATATTACCTATCACAGTATAAAAGGAAATTAACCCTGAATTCATGTGCACCAATAAAATCTCAAGCAAGATTTTTCAACCAACCTAACCCTCTTAAGACGGTTAGGTTAAACAGTTCATAAATTTAAGACATGTACAAAGTGGTTGATTTAAATTTTTACAAAAGACCTTCAAAATTATATGTTGTTGTATAAACGGGACTGAATTTTCTGTAAAATCAACTAGTAGGTTAATAAACAAGTCCCCAAACCTGAATTGATACATGGGCTTTTATCATTTCTTAATATTTAATAAAAGGGACGACAATATCCCATTTCTCGTGCGTTTTTTCTAAGATATTAAACCAATGATTCAAGCTACATATCACTGTGTAATAGTTTCGCAACAAAGTTCAACAATGAGATTCGAAATTTTTCTAATCCTGGTTTCCTCAGAATATTCCATCTCTATTTTTCACATATTGGGTGGATGGAATGTGGGTTCAGAGCAATTACATATACATATATATCTACACACACACACACACACACACACACACACACACACACACACACACACACACACATATATATATATATATCGACTTATACCTGCATTAAATCGATAGGAAAATTATTTATATTCTCAAAAATGGCAAGTATTATAAGTGTTATGTCTTTAATCCACTTACAAACTCGACGAAACTCGGCATTGATGAAACTTGACCCAGTACTGGCCATTTGCGTTAATAGTCACACGACTTCACAAATCTCAAACGTCATCGGAATAATCACGTGATATCAACAACAAACTCCTTTTTAATGTTGTTGTACAAAATTTCAATTATTTTAAATGAAAGTCTGATACCTTTTGTAACAACCAGAGAGAACAAATAATTCTCAACACATTTATTTTGAGGACAACCACAAGAAACTTGGCCAATCTGATTTATCAAGTAGACTGTTTCAATTTCTTCGTATGCTCCCTAGTTGAAAGAGCACATGCCAACAAGGTAAACACGTAGTACAACAAAACTCAAGAAGTAATATAGAATTTTGGGCTATTTCGTTCTGTATTTTTTATTACAATCAGTATTTCATTTTTTTTCCTACAATATTTGAAAATAACTGTTGTGAGATTATGTGTGCTCATCCTACTAGCAATCTAACTAGCTAGTACCAGCTCAAATTTAATCAACGCATGTTTTATCGTCTTTCAGCAGATTAAAGAAAACAAGTTTGATACTCCCAATTACTTATAAATTAAATAATTTTCATATTGATTTCCTGCAGCTATAACTCTATTTAATAACGATTAAGTTTGCAAGCCCATCCCCATAGCGGCTTTGCTTTAACGCCACCATGTTAGCCTCTGTTGATGCTGGTTTTAATACCTTCCATATAAAAGATTATACGTATATCGAGCTGTGAAACAAAAAGTCTACTAGACGAATCTAACCCACTAAGCATTTGGATTGTCTCAACAAATATTTATGGCATATACCCAAATGATCCATACTGCAACCTCTTAGTATTCTGGTTAGAACTCAATAAATTTAACTCACAATCAGTTCAGTTACGATTCAATTACATAATTGTTTCGGGCTTAAAGTTGTGGAGTACAACTTCTGGGGTCTTCCCGACTTTCGTCAATATTTTCACGGTTGGCGAAAAATTATCATTTCTCCCGCCTTTTTCCCGAATTCCCGGAACCCTGGTTAAATCCTCAACAATAAATCACTCTAATCCTAGTTAGGTCCTTCCGTCATGAAACCTAGTTTACACTGACACGCCCAAGTGATCCCATCTACACTCATACACACTATTTCAGGCATTAGTCTCTATTTTAAATTGCTGGCATATCCTATCTAGTCATACGTCATCGATATCGTCTTTTGTCAACTAAATTGATTCACGACGCATATCAAGCTTTATATTATATAGTTATAGCAATAAATACTGTTGCGGCTTCATTTAATAATAATAATAATAATAATAATAATAATAATAATAATAATACATGTAATAATAATAATAAATAATAATAATAATGAGGACTTTGCATAGCGCCTAATCTATAGAAGCTCTAAGCGCTTTACAACATCTATAATGATATGACTACACTACAGAAAAAAAACCATGAAATTGGAAAACAAAAAAAAAATGCTGAAACATATAAGGTACAAAACATTAGATCTCTAAGTTTGTTCGTGCATTCGAAAAAAGGTGAGTTTTAAGAACACTCTTAAAAGGGACCACTGTGTCTTTGTGTCTAATTTCAATAGGCAATTCGTTCCACGTCGTCGGGCCCTGGTATGCAAAATAACGTTGTCCGTATGATTTCGTTTTCATAGTTAGAACAATGAGTATACGATTGTCAGAAAAGGAGCGTAAGTATCTTGCTGGTGTAAACACATGGGTGAGGCCGGATAGGTATATTGCCCTGGAGTCTGTCACTGAAACGTTGTACAGAGAACAGATTGTGTGTTTGATTCTGGATCGATGGATAGACAATGAAGGGTACAGAGCAGTGGTGAGGTGTGCTCTAATCGAGGTACTCTAAAGATGATTTGAGCAACTGTTTTTTGAAATTTTTTAAGTTTCTGGAGTAGATATTGTGACGAACCAGAGAGAATTGAGTTACAATAGTCCAGTCTTGAAAGTACTTATGAACACACAAGTATTTTAGTGGCATCAGCTGAAATATATTTGCGAATGTAACTGATGCGTCTCAGCTCTAGATATGCAGCCTTGCATATGTTTATAACATGTTGGTGCAATGTGAGCGTACTGTCTAAAGTAACACCTAGGTTTCGTACTGTGTGAATTTATTGTTGGTGTTGCTGATATTTATTGTCAGAGGTAAAGGATGTGAATGAGAAAGTCTTTGTGATCAGAATGGCCTCAGTTTTATCATCATTCATCTGCAGCTTGTTACATGTCATCCATGACTTTACCTCGGAAATGCACCTCTCTACTCCATGGATGGTAGCATCAACTTCAGATGGGTGACTTGTATATTTGGGTGTCATCAGCCTACAATTGCTGAGACACAATGTGATGATCTATGACACTTGAGTGTATAGCATGAAGAGAACATGTCCAAGAACAGACCCCTGTGAAATACTACAACATAGATCGACTGGGCTGGAGTTTATTCCATTTGCATATACAATTTGTGTGCTGTTTACTAAGCAGGACTTGAACTTGAACTTGGCTGTATTTTAAATGCTAAATAAAGGATGGTGACGGTGAAGTAATATAGCATGGTCTATTGTGTCAAATGCTGCAGAGAAATCAACGAGGGTGAGGACTGTAATCTTTCCACTATCCAAAGCAGAATGTCATTAAATACTTTCAGAAGAGTAGTTTCAGTAATATGGCAAGGGCGATATGCAGACTGTACAAGCATGACCCAATGTATATTTAAAATAAAAGTATTTACAGATAGAACAATAAGAATGTAAAAGTCAGTCAAGTAATTAAAACACAAGAGTTTGTTTATGTATTATTCAGTAGTAAAACACAAACGAACAAAAAAGACCAATCAAATAAATTTGATAGTTGTAAATGCCACTGATTAACTATTTAGCAATTAATAACGTCAAAAATAGCATTAACCATCATCGATAGAGGAAAGAGATGCGATCAGGATGAAAAATTTAACCTGAAGAAGTCAAAACGTTTCAACTGTAAATGATCAAATCTGTTCTCATTGCTCAGATATAGCAAGAAAACATTGAATGTAATGATTTACATGAGTGTGTGCGAGCCCACGAAGTAAAGTTACCAAGAGGTTCCCATGTCATGTCGTGTGAGATGAAAGACATTAACCTAGTTCAGTAACCAAACCAACAATTACAAAAAACCAGATGATTGATGATTCTTTTCCAAATCCTGCAACTATACAAGTGTAGCCTTATAAGTGAAGTTCTTATAAGGAGCTTCAGTACAGTCATTTATAAGCATTGTACTTCATTTTGATCGCTAATGCGCCTGTTTTATGTATATGCTCGGAGCTGATGGTTTTTCATTTTGACTAGCACAATTTCACACTAAGCCATTACAATAGTTTTATCATCGATTGTCAACTAGACTGTACAGTTTTAAGTATTCTATTGAGAGTGCATAGTGCCACTGTGAGAAGTTCCACATAATATGAGTGGAGTTAAAAAGATGATACTGTAATAAAAATGATTAAAACACGTCTAATTGCTTTACTTTTATTTTATTTTCTAATGTACAGAAAAAGCATGACCCATATACAAGCAAGCATAACATGTAATTTTGGTGACTAAAAAGTGTAATGATTATGCAAAAAGCATACTGTATTTACCGCAAATGTTGGGACATGAAAAAATGCAAATTTTTTTGTCCCAAAACTTATGGTGAATTTACACTTAGGAAATAAAATAAATTGTGTTCAATTTGCGCCCTCACCCCCTACCCCACCCCTGGTCACACTGCACGTGACAATATAATAGATAAATAAAATGCTTATTTTTGATAATAATATGAAAGAAACTAACCTTGTACTGTTATCATTTATTAACTTTTTTGGTTGACATTAGCATTTTATTAAAGGAAAATTTATCCACAAACTCTGTATAAGTAGCGCATGCATCCATTGCTTTCGTCGGACAATGCAACACATTGGTCAATGACATGAATATTGAGAAATTAATCATGTTTGGTTGTCCTCAAAGATTTGAATGTTTTGAGAATGAAAACTGGATCCTGCAAAATCACAAACGAATGAGAGAAAGAGTGAGAATTATCAATCATGTTGCTCGAAAGCACCTGCCATTCATGTGTTACACAGTGTAAGGGACAAAAAAGTGTATTATATCCAGGGTAACAATGACAATATCTCAAAAACTAAAACCATTATTAGAAATACATTTACTGTGAGTAAAAATGACAATCTTTTTGATTGGTTACAAACATTATTATTAAGCAAGTTAATGCTGTATATACTATTTAAACCGAAGAACATGAAACCAGGATGTGTCAATTATGACTACAGATAGCACATAAATGAAAGCCCAGGTGTTGAATAAACATACCTTGTAACAGCTATAAACTCATTGTTTGAACTTGACGGTAGGATATCAAATAAAATGGTTAATTTTTTTTACAAAGCAAAACTGACTACGGAAGCAGACTTTGGATTCCTTTTAGCATGAAGATTTCTTTTCTTTTTTTAAAACTACACATATGCATACAAAGTCAGCCGATATAAGGAAGACAAGTTTGATTTCTTTCTAACAGTTTTCACTGGGATTTTGAAAATAAATAGAAACAATGGAACACTTTGAAACAATAACTTCTCACACATTTACACAAAAAGGGATTCCTCGCAGTCATATATAAAGGGGAATAAAAATGAAACAAAATAGACCACATTATCGATCTCCGCGATTATGTATAAGTTTGTAGTGTAATACAAAAGCAGTGAACAGACTTTGCCTTGTGCATGGAAAGAAAATGCATTGCCTAAAGCTTTACCTAAGAGGCCAAGCTAAAAAATCATGCTAGTGATGAGGTGTGTGATGTAAAAGAAAATGAACCAGCTGCAAAAAGACACAAAATTGGAGACCCCAGTCATGAGAGAGATGATGCCTATGATAATGATGATATCATGCAAGGGCATTACAAGTGTTTTACATTAGAGAAAGCTGTAAATTTCTCAAAATTGCATGGAATTCAAGTAACAGCAAGACATTTTAAAATCCCCAAATCAACCATTGCAAATTGGTCAAAAATAGATTTTTCTCCACAGCTGAATGAATGGGGACATTTAGCAAGTAGTGGGAAACCAGTATTATATGGCAACGAGTTAAATGGGAAAATTTCAAAGTGGGTCCTAGTCCCAATACGATCTGCAGATAGATCTCTGTGAGTGTGGGCACTATATGTGCTTTTGCCAAGAAATCTGTGTCAAGTGAACATCCAGGAATTGCATTTCAAGCCAGTAGGAACTGGGCAAATGGTTGACATGCAAGGATATCGTAAGAAGTCTTTTGATGAAAACCCTATGTGGATATGTCCAACAACTCTTCTGTAGTAGTGATAACAGTATTTCCAAAGTTGACACAATGATTTTCATACGATATCATACCGGCATAATTTACATTCAGACATAACTAAATTTTATGATTTCTTCTGATGAGAAACCATAAGAGATTATGGAGTTAGAATAAGACTTTAAAGATGGCTATTATTATGATCATATTTGAAGCCAGATCAGTACATTTTCAATAAGGACAAACGGATATCATCATCAATCTTGTGAACTCCCACCCCGCAAGTAATCTTCCGTTTATGGAAGAGTCACGATAACAAGATAGTGGATAACATACATGCACCTTTTTCATTTAGCACCATACAAAAAATGTCTTCTGGTAATAACCAAATATTTGCATGACTTTGCATCAAGGAGTAATAGGAACACAAACATTTTCAAACTGGCCACTGTAATTAGGCATAGTGGAAGTCAGCTCTTCAAAATTTTCTTAACCATTACATTATATGAGTTCTTTTGGTAAAACTTCAATGTCAATTTTTGTTCATCGAGTAGCAATAAGATTTTCAAGATGACTGCCACATGGGACAGCAGACGTGCATGATTTTCATTCAGGATACAAGCTGTTTTCTTATATAGTGAAAATCCCATACAGTGGGACCCCGCTATAACCCGCCTCGTTATAACACGAATTTGGATATAACCCGGTCGTGGCATGGCTCCCGAAATTTCGGGTTATTTATTACAGGTATTTTTCTCAAAGACCCCCCCCCAAAAAAAAAATTAAGTATGAAAAAAAAAATACATCAAGAGTTTAATTATCATTCTCATATTCGTCTAAACAGTGCGAAAAAGAACGTGTAGAAAATGTATTATCAAATTTCTTCTAGTTTTGTGCCAAAATAAACATCGGAAATACGAACCAATTGCTGGGCCTACTGAGAACTTTGATCTTTGTTTATTGTTGAAAAATTACAGCTCATAAGTGTCAATATTATAATTACTGATTCCTGAGTAAGGAAGCCATCGTGTCTACTTTGTGTTTGTCTTGAATGCATTCCGAATACAATCGTTGCTCTAATAATCTCCGATATATGTTCTCTTAATTTCATACACAACTAAGCAACAGCCAATGCGGCGGTTGATAAAAGATTCTCACCAGAATATATAAATCAATTAATTTAAGTACATTGTTTATCATCAAAGTGAACTGCCGAGCTAAACTTGTTCATTGCATGGGGCAACGGTTTTATACAGCATCAAAAAATGCGCATGGCTTGGCTGTGCTGTTTTATGCAATCTGTTGACTAGTAAATTCAAATTCTGCAACTGAGAACTATAATTGACTTTGCCAAGAGCAAACGTGACATTAGCAGAAAGCAGCTAAAAATCAGAGTTTTTCCAAAAATAATAACTACTGACAGATGAGAAATGTAATGGTATAAAATGTATACGACACTGATGTCTCGAAAACGCTTAATTTCTCGTATTTGAATGCAAATATTTGATCTGGAACACATTATTCACTCCATGCAGGAGTCCTTCGTACGCATGCAAATAGCTGGGAGACAAAGTTAGTGATGATTACGTTATCATTTTAGCTGTGCCGATATTTACAGTGACATAATTCAGTGGTTAAAATACAACCAGTTCTGCCCGCTGTATTTATTAGAGTACATCAAAAGAAGATGACGCAATAGCTGGGCGGTAAGTTCAAAGGACTTTGACTAGCAGCTTGGGTGGAAAAATGTTCTGAAATTTACAATGACTAAATTCAGAGACAGAAAGATCCTGAGATGTACATGTAGTTATTATAAGAATTAGGGCATAACCGACTTTTGATCCGGAAATCGGATTCCACCGGATAGTATGAACTTCCGATTCGGATAATAAAAATAATAAAGTTGAATTTCTACAGCACCGTGTCTAACACTGCATGTCATTCGATAGTGCGTTAATAAAGTTAAATAAGAAGTCAGAAAAGTTCAATATGGTCAACACAACCACGCTGCGAGACAATCTATTTGAACGGACGGGTGAAAACTGGAAATGAAGCCGGATATGGTAAAGTACTAAGTAACATGCTAGACACGGCGAAACCAGATACCAGAAACCCGGAAACGGAAGATGAAATTTTTTAGAAAAAAAAAATACAGATTTAGCATTTCCGATTAATTGAATCGTATCTGGAATCGGAAAAATTTCATGCCCAAAATCCGGAATCGGAAATCGGTAGAAAAATTCTAATCGGTTATGCCCTAATAAGAATACACTTTAGCTTCCATTATTTAATCTACGGACATGTACTATTTCATCATTCATTACGTACACCCGTTACGTAATTTTTTTTATTTTCTTTTGATTGAATTCAGTCACATAATGATCTCTGACAAAATTATTGAATATTTTACATCTCTGTGTGGATATTTTCGATGGAAATATTTGTATTATGGATTCAATGTATGTTAAAAGATTCTCTGGTGAGTACACAGTGTTGATACTCTTTTCATGCAATAGATTATACATGTATATATAAATTAGACAAGTGTATGTACCAATGCATGGTTCTCCGAATAAAGTAATATATTATATCTGCAATTTCTGTTACCACAGCAAATGTTTTTCTCATTTAATATATATTGATCAAAAATGGTAATTGTGCCATGCATTTTCGCACCCGTCTTTATGTACCCCCCCCCCCCAAATTAAATCCAAAAATGTGTTGGTATTTTACATGGTTGCTTATAACACGGTTCGGTTCATAACACGGTCGGATTCTATGGCTCCCAACTACCGTGTTTTAGCGGGATCCCACTGTATTTATATGACCATCCATTCAGGATTAGAGCAACAAGATTTTCAATATAATCACCATGATAGCCATATTGGATGCCTCAGCAGTATCATTTTCATTTAGGACCAACTAGACTTTGTGATGACTGTGCTTAATGTTTCATGGCGATTACATGTTTAGGAATCTTGTTGACAAGCTTTTGCTTAACAGACAGACAGAAGACAACAGACCATCTAGTTAGCTGTCATGGGCTATGGCTGGTAGAGCTAAAATCTAAATACCTGTATATGAACTATAAATATATACAAACTACTTAGTATAAATACAAATATTTCATCTTGTACGGATTAATTTCCTTCATATTTAATTTCCAACATGGATTTTAATGATTTCAAGTATACACAACTGCACAGATGCAGAAACATTAATATGGTTGTGCTGGATATCCCATCTCCCAATGACAAAATTAAAATAACAGCATAACAATAATATCCCAGAAATCTGATTATATGTGGTTTTGCACACATCATTCTCATGTTCACCATACATATTTTCTAATTAGGTCTTCATCATCATTGGACCCATCTTTAATTTCTCTGATTATGTAAAAGCTGAAACTTGTGCTTCTGCTGCTGGGTACATCAATCATTGCAATCTGATAAAAGAATCAATCAATGCTTGGATCTTATTTTTTTTAAAAATTGCAGATCTTGACAATATAAACCCATTGTTGTAATTTCGATGAAAGTTATGGCCTCCAGAAAGGCAAGTCTCAACCAATCACATACAAGACTGACACATACATATGCTTGGGACTCGCTTATTACTTGAAGAGGCCATGCTTTTGATATTATTTGTATATTCCATGTCTGCTCAAATCAGCTCACAAATATGGCATCTTAAATGGCAACAACTTCAACCAGTCAGATAAAAGATTACATTATTAATGTTAAAGGATCTTATTCATTAGCAAATTCATCCAGGATCTGCATGATAGATGAAATTTTAAGTCTGTTCAAAATAGGACCAGAAATATGGTTGCTAGAGTAGCAATATATCTGGCTAATCAGATGCAAGATGATACCTCCAAAATATTCATCAATCTTACTGAACTTGTTTAATGTCTTAGTGATATAATTTTATCTTCAAGTTGGATCAAAATTGGATCAGAATTCTGACCTTCGTCATGGTAGCAAGGTTAGCCAATCAAATGTAAGATCACTTCATCAAATTGCATACATCTTTATGATATAAAATTAAGTTTGATCAAGGTCAGGTAAGAAATATGGCTTCCAGAAGTGCATCTAATTTAGTAAATCAAATGCCAGATTACCTAATTAGTATGTGTGGATTTCACTCATTATCAAACTCATCCGAGTTCCTGATCATGAAGACGTTATTGTTATAATTTTTGTTGAAAATACAAATTCCTAAATACAAGTGTAAATGTCTGACAAACACAACTACAATATAATATATTTTAATATTTTAAAAAAATCTGAGTACAGATCTTAATTTAAAAATTGTGATAAACATATCAGACATTGTTTTACACTATTATTTACATTTTTTGTATTTATCATTGATCTTAATATTGTTTTTACTGCAACCTTAACATTTTAATTACTACTTTGATTCTGTATGCATATGCATATTGTTCTTTATCTTTTCTGTAGCAATAATAATATGATGCTAATACTAATATCTAAATTGCTTATTTTAAATGTAGTCAAGTCGTGGATATTTAAATGAAATTATAAACTTTAAACAAATATTACACAGCTAATTTTTTCTTCAAACTGCATTAGTTTGGAATGTTTGGCATGTAATAAGAAGTGCTAAATTCTATATTCTACCTGAACTAAATTTTTATCATACAGATAATTCCTACACTGTATTCTCAAACCCTTTATCTCAATTTTACTGGATATACATACATGCCAACCCTTGACGATGTAAAAGTGTAGTCCACAATTTAAAAAAAAAACAATGATTTATTTGCCCCTGCATCTTTTACTGTTTGAAGTTTTCAGATTATGCAGTTTTAGCTTTACATACACATGGACTAAAATCCATCTTAAGACTTTTAAGCACCAAATATTAAAATTCTTTCCACACTGTCTTAAATAGATGTCACGTGATGCTGCACTCATGTCTTCATATTAAGAAAATTCTGTTATTTTCTGTTTTAGTTTGTTTTTGGCCTTTCTCTAATCCATCTGTGAAATTTTTGAAAGGAGATATTTTTGCTCTCATATATGCATCGATATACATTTTAGCGCTAGATACCTATAGACTGGTTCAGCAGTAAATATGAATTAGAACAAAGAATCTGCATGTAAATATTAAAATTAAAAAAAAACAGTCTGTTCTCTTCTAAGCCATCCAGATGCTATAAATTGAATTTGAGGTCAATAGTTTGAAAGTAGAACCAGGTTTGATATAAACAGAACATGATACTGTTAGAAAAGTGCATGCAAGTCCACGGACAAGAGTACTCATATACTGTACCTACATAAAAGCCGTCTTTTCTAACGTATGGTCTGTGAGATTAATGAAATGTTATTAAAAACGAGAAAGCAAATAATTAATTTTTTAAAAGGTGGATTCATAAAAAAAGTGTAATCTATATTCGTTTACACGAAATTTAGTGAAGAAAAGTGTAATTATTACGCCAAAAGCGTAATGGTTAGCATGTATGGATACAGCAGTTAGTATCTTGTATGTACTAACTTTGTTACTATGCAACCATCCATATCAGAATCACGCTGCAGCTGAGGCAACTCCATCTACTAAAAAAATCTACCAGAACAATGTTTGGTTTGAAATTTGTATGGTATGAATGAATTAAAAAATACTGGGCTAAATTGCAATTGTGCTTTGGCAAATGATTTTGAAGACATGATGTAGGGTACAATTCATAATGGACAAATAATCACTTAATGTGCAAATGACATCACAACTTCATATTTATTTTGACCCTTTGTATCTGATTGTAAACAAAGTCTTCAATATTTTGCCATGATCTTGATCCAAGGCATGATTCTTTTGCAAGAACAATAAGTACATCTTCTTGCCTAGGCACTTTAAGCATACTGATCAAAACAACTTAAGTGTTTGAGCACAGCATTCCTTTCTTGACTTGTCTAAGGTCTTCGCCGAGTTTTAGATTTGGTGTTTATATGTCTCTTTGTTGATACTGCAACTGGTACAGTGCTGGTGCATCTTTGTAGATTCAAGAACTGAAAAGTACAAGTTGATTTCTGATGTAACAAAGAAACTATGTTAATATGACTATGGAAAAACATTAAACAAAATTCCACCAAACCAGAGAAAACAGCAATTAAGGTCCATATTTTTACAACTGGTGCCACACATGCCACAAAATATATCTGCAGAAGATAATTAGGGGAGGGGGCAAATTTAATTGAACTTTAACTAGTTTTGGAAATTGGATCAAAAAGGTAATTTTAAAGTAATATTGGATAGGAGTATAAAGATACCAGTAAGTTATACAACTAATAAAGACATGTTTTGACACCTCTACACCATTCTCATGGAACATATTTTGTTGCCTACTGTAAAAAGCAGCTATTTTGGGCTGATTTTCATAGTGCCACCTTCACGGGAAACCCCCTAATAATACTACATTCAGCGATGTGAATGACCATTATGTCAGATCACACAGTCGATGTTTAGGCTCGAATCCTAATCCGCTATTCAAAGTAACTGGCTCAGACCTTTAACTTTCCAAAACAGAAGCTGTCGATTTTGTTCAGTACTATCTGGAGTTAGCACGATTAGAATCATGACTCGAAGCTTCAATAACAAAGGCAAGGGCTCTAATGTTGATGTACGCATCACTGAGTATTTATAATCTATCAGATTCAGGTGATTTAGTGATGGAGAGAGACAAAGAACTGGTAAAATTAGAGTATGAACAATGGCATATATGGTTTGTTACATTGGAATTTTTTTCTATTTCTCATGACAACAGCAATCATATTTCCTGCAACAAGACATACTCAAATTGACATGTGATTTCCATTGAAAGTAATTCAATGTCCCTTCATGATTTTATTCACAAGAATCTGATTATTCCATTTTATTCTTCTGTGCTGATTATTAACACTTTTTAAAAGGCTTAATTTCTGTTTCGTCTTCAACATGCATAAATTGCTGGAGGCCAGTTTTTAAAAATTCTATAATTAGCAGTTTGATAATGCAGACAATTTGAATGAAAAGATATGGGCAATTTAAAGCATCTGAAGTGGGGCAGTACACAAATATTTGTGATGTAGAACGTGTGTCTAGATACACTACACATGTACATAGTCAAGTACAAACACAGTCGTATTCAGTATAAAATGGGGTACTTTGACCACAGGGGTATTCAATATAGGATGAGGCATTATGACTGTAATCGTATTCAGGATAAAGTGGGTAAAGGACTGCTTAAGGCTCTTAAAACTGACTGAATACAGTTAAAACAAGTTTGAACTTGTAAGGCATTGAGCCAGAATAGAATATAATCTTTACTGTATTTGTTATCAACAATTTAGAATGATGGTACCAAATTCAAAGAAAAAGTCAATTGTATAAATATAGCTTTTTAATGGTTAATACCTTGTTGTCAAAACTTAAGAGATCCATGCATGATCTGTAAATGTACGACTGCCAATAAGAGTTATATTATATTCATACAGTTTGTTTTATCAAGACATCACATTTTATATTTTCACCCAATATTTTTTTTTTATATACAAAACTGATTCAAAGGATATGGCAAAATATCAATGAGGTGATGATAAACAAGAAAATCAATGAAGTGCAAAAACCATCTGGAAACCAAGATATAAATAGATGGATTTTCAAATTTAAATTGATAATTTGGCACTACAGGAACATTATGGACATTTGTGATATTTGGACCTTTTCAAAATTTTATTTGTACGTGCTGAACAAATTAAAAATAATATTTATTCTTGTACTCTATAATATTTGCTTCAATTTCTGGTCTGATGTTTTATACCAGGGAGGTGTTTTGTCTGAGAAATCCTTGTCCAAGGAATCCTCAGAATGCTTGGAAACCATGGACATGTCTGAGGATTCCTAGGAAACCTCAGAGTATTGGTTACGAAAATCATTGGAAGTTCAAGGTCAACATCAGAGGTTTAAGAATAAAAACCTCGGACATTGGTATAAAAAAATATCTTTGGACTATTACCTTGGAAAGTCAACAACCAATACTCTGAGGTTTTTCCTAGGAACATTTGTCCAAGGTTTCCTAGTAAACCTTGGAAAATGTACAGCCAGGTTATTACACAAACCAAACATTGCCATGGATTTCCATGAGCATTAGGGATCCATGATCCATTTGCAATTGAACACACATTTCCCCATCAAAACAGACAACTAAGTCAACATTCACAGTAATTTGTTGTAGCTGGATGGGGTGGGTGGCAGCTACATTGGAGAATTAGCTGGTAGAACCAACAAACAAACGACTAGGTTACCATTTTCTTTAATTCAAATTCAAACTCTCCCTAGCCAGTTCTCCTCTGGTAAATATATAAGCCTAGAGCGGACTTCACTGGAGACAACTGATATCATATTTCTGTAACTGGCTTGAATTGTTTCTGTTACATAGATCTGTGTTTCCTACATTAAACTAAACATTTTATATCTCACTAATGAGTTGTCTAGAAGTTGATTTAAAAACATATAAATGATTATGATATATCTGATCAGACTCACACTCACTTTCAACCTCTTCCTCAAAATACAAATGTTAAATAAATGGGGTTTATGTGTAAAGGTTGACAAAGATTGTCAGAGTTCAATTATAAAATATCTATTTCTTTAAAATCTATATCTGAGATATTCTTGCTAATTAGAGAAACATAATCTAATATCTTTTCTCTAATATCATACTCATTTTTAAAATCTAAAACTAATTGTAAGTTCTGTAAATAATTATTTAATTAATTTGCAAAAACACAACTGAATGTTCTAACTAGACTTAAACCAAAATGATTAATGTCCTTAAGGTCATGGGGGGAGTGTACTGTACAGATTCTGTTTGTATTGTTTTGGAAGGAAACTGGAAAACAGTCACTTCTACAAATTCATCAGTAATTTGCATGGAATCGTTAACTGATAGTGACCTAAACAAGGTTTGGAAAATTTCAAGTAAAACCCTATTGGTCTGGCTGTAATGCATGGGTCCTTGGGATAAGACCATATTTATCTGAAAAAATTAATGTCATGCAAAAAAGCATTAGAATGACTGTAAGGTCTCAGCTTTTCCCCAAAATGATTCAAGAGGCAAATGTGAAACTTAACTGTACTAAATCAGATATTAGATAAATTCAAGATGTTAAAAAAAATTAGATGCGAATGCAAATTTAAGTTTTTCTACTTTTCATGTTCAAGGGGTTTTCATGATGAAACATTAAAATCAAGGTTTTTTTCAAAACCTGCGTGAAGCTATTCTCTTAATCAGTACTATTATTTTCATGACAAGTTAAATCTCTAGTAATTTAAATGGTTCATATATTTATTTTAATAATATTACAGTGATGAAAACTCACACTCCAATCTGAAAGTTGCAACATCAAATAGCATCTGTTTACTCTAGCATATCAGTCCATATTTTGTTTATCAATTTAATCCATAATATTGTTGGTGAATTATGCTTTTGGTATACGTCTTTGACAATACTGATCTTGTTTCCGGACAAGTTAATTCTCTCTTCTAGTTTTAATGGTACATATGTATTCCGTAATTACCCAAAAACTGATAAGAACTGCCAACTTTACAACTTGTGTACTAATTCACTGTTCCAATGTGCTAAATCAACAAACTTTTAGGACAATGACCCTCAAACTTATATAAGGTCTTGTGGTCATAAACTTTGATACAAATCTTTATTAAAATGATATAACTGTATCAAGAAATTATAGAGAGACATGAAAAACTTTTGAAGTAGGTACCTAATATATATCACTCAAAAAGTCACTGGGATGGGGATAAAACAAATATGAATGTGCTACCTTATTCCGCCAGTACAAGTTTTTTCCATCTCCATAGTCGTATCTACTCTCCTCACCACTGTCAATACTTCTGGCTGCAAAAAGACAACCTAGGGTAAAAATTTTGTAGATGTTGCATCTATACTACTAAAGTAAAAGAAAACACAACTTACAAAAGGAACCATCTTCCAATACTTTAAATAAATCAACAATCATATATCTGTCCAAACTACCTACTAAAACAAAGCCTTCAAGTCACATTAACCTAGACCCTAGGGCATAACCGACTAGCATTTTTCTACCGATTTCCGATTCCGGATTTTGGGCATGAAATTTTTCCGATTCTGGATACTATTCAATTAATCGGAAATGCTAAATCCGTATTTTTTTTTCTAAAAAATTTCATCTTCTGTTTCCGGATTTCTGGTATCTGGTGTTGCCGTGTCTAGCATGTTACTTAGTACTTTACCATATCCGGCTTCATTTCCGGTTTTCACCCGCCAGTTTAAATAGATTGTCTCACAGCGTGGTTGTGTTGACCATATTGGACTTTTCTGATTTCTTATTTAACTTTATTAACGCAGTATCGAATGACACGCAGTGTTAGACACGGTGCTATAGAAATTCAACTTTATTATTTTTATTATCCGAATCGGTCGTTCCTGCCTTGTCCAACTCCGATTAATCGGATGTTCATGCTATCCGGTGGAATCCAATTTCCGGATCAAAAGTCGGTTATGCCCTACTAGACCCTAGAAATGAATAGGAGATAATATACCAGCCACCCCATGAAAAAACCAACAATTTTTAAATTATAAGTACAATGCCATGTCTACATCAAATTGTAAGGGACAGATCTGCAAGACACTAGTGGTCGTTTGTCTGATCTGTAATTAATTAATATAGTTTAGTACATGCATAACTATATCTCTGTGCAGACGTCTTTACAATGCAAGCCGTAAAAGAGTGTTGGGCTTGTTTATCGAATTCAGAACATCGGAATGGTCTTTAGAATTTATTCTTATCTCACTTTCATCTGAATTTGTCAAAACAATCCAAATATATGCAGAATGGGCTGTAAAAATATTTCATTATCATCCTTTCCAGTATCAATAGGCACTTTTCTACACCACTGAATGAATATAAAAACATTTCTAAGTCTATGGCATGTATCTGGAGAGAATCTAAATATTCATCAGTGATAATAAGCCCATGCTCTCTTCTTCCTTGTTCAATATTTGGTGGGGAAGGAGGTCTATTATTGATAACACCAACAACCCTGATAAATAGAAATCAGTCATCTTAATTAAAGCTGTCCTGAAGAAGTGTTCTTTTCAAATCTGACTAAAAATCAAATGAATCTACCACTAGATTCTATTTTCTGTTTATTTTCCAACTCAGCATGACCTAAATGTTTAGTGCAGTAGATCCACTAGGAGTAGAAAAGGACAGTAACTCTTATTCAGCTAAATTTAGGAGTTATGTATAAATAAACATTTTAGCTATTGGAAAATTGCACAAAGAGACTTTCAGTGTAACTTGAAAGGTGTTAAGCATCATGCATACAGCTAGTTAATTTACACAGGCCCAAAAAATCTGATTTAGGCTAAACTAATGGATTACAACTATTATATACAACAAATAGTACACAATTTCACAAACAATATATCTGGCTGAAAGGATGTTTTTTTGTCTCTGACATGACCTCTACGCTATACCATGTTTTGAAATGGCATGCAGTGAAGAAGCCACTTTCACCTGATTGGTTGCACAGGTTAAATGAGCAACTCTGCTGGTGAAACAGTGTATATTCATTGTAAGCAAACACTAATGAATCAAAGCTTAATTGCTGAGTATAGGTTCCATTTCCATGAAAATTTCCAGTTAGAAATACAACTTTCACTAAACTACCTGCATAACTTTGAATTTGTACAGTAATTCATTTCTCATTTGCAACATAAAAAGGCATTTTATGCTAAACACTAAATAATCAAAACAAAAAAAAAATATTCCGACATATAGCAGTCATATTATCGTGCAATTCAATTCTGAAGCTATGTTCTGATTCAAGGGACAATTTATTCTCACATGGAGAAGTTTTTGGTGTTATTACTTATTAGCAATTTTGCTCTATTTGAATTTCTATCTGTATTCACTACATGAGGTTTTAATTAGAGAATTTTTAACCCACAAATCCTTGCACTTTCAACCCTGATAACTGTATTAAATCTTAAATATACAATAATTATATTGGCTGAAACTTATTAATGTTTCTTCTGATGATATTTAAAGCCAAAGACATAACGTCTGTAGTATTTATGATTTCGTTGTTTCCTGCTATATTTTTTTCGCTCTTCTCTCAGCTTCTAATCTGTCAATCCTTTCCTCTACATACACAAGCAGAAAATCACCTCTGTTGAATGCCACTGTTGCAAAAATACCATTACCTATAATGGGCAAAAGCAATAAATTAAAAATTAGAATAAGCATGCAAAGATGTTCCTAATAAACAAAGCTTAAAACTGGACTTTTACCAGGATATATCTTGTGTAATAAAATGAAGCAGTATTTTGAATGGATGTTATACATAGTTAAAAAATCTGATAGCCTGAAACTCAGGACATCTCTAATTTCAGATAAGTGAGAAGCTCGTCAGGCTTATTGAAAAAATTTAATTTTACTTGACAAAGCTCTGATTAAGCTGATTAAATCTATATAAAAAAAAATCAAGATGTTGACCTGCCATCCTGTAGCATGTCATGCTAAAAACAGGATTCACAAAACCCCTGGGCAAAAATAGAACAAAAATAAATAGTTCAGTATATGTCCATTACATTTAGCATGTATAAATGGTAAGAAGTCATCACTAAAGTGGATATAAAACTAATTCTGGCAGTTTAAGAAAAGACAATTGAAAAGGCAAAGAGGTCAGGTATAAACCACCATTGCATTGATTTAATGGTTTATAATAGCTAATGCATTTGATGACTAGTGGGCAATCCCACTGTGCTAATGCACTGGCAAAAATGATCACAAATTACAACAACCTAATGAAGGTAAATTAAAATGCTAGATGCGTGTAACAAGTATTCAAACTGGAAATTGGGGTCCCATCATCCCAAATACACAAAGTTGAAACTGAGGTCCCATAAACATTTAAAATTGGGGTCCCAAATGCATGTATATTGTTTGCACATGCTTAACCCTTTAGATACAACAACCGCATCTAAGCATCTCCTGTAAATAGCTCCTGAACCCCACTGAGCATAGTTTACTACCCCAGGTTTGCTTATGTGCGTACAGTTCAGCAGGACAGTAGTCTCACTCTTTAACAGCCCCCATGACCAGTGTGTGTCATTATCTATAAAAGTCTATGTTTACAGGGAATGATTTCAATAATGTGATGATAAAGTTTGGGGTTTTAACACCTATGTTTAGTTCTTCTCTTTGATGATTATAAACCAGACGTAATTGTTACGATCATTCATAACAGGGTCAGCATAGGCTAAAAAAAGATTTTGTTACATTGGCACACACAGAGAGAACCTGGGCAAAAAAAAACAGGATACCAGACAAAGACCGGTAAAATCATGTTACAACACATTACTGCTTTCTTGATGAAGACTGTATTCCATCCACTTGTCTGCATAATTAAATCGTATACAGTCAGCAACAACCGAATAAATCATTACCAAACATTATCATGTCATCACGTTAATGGAGACATGATTTTAGAAGAAAGTCGGTTATTCTACTCGACGACATCGGGGGGAGGGGGGGGGGAGGGGGAGGGAGGGAACCTTGCTGAACATTTTATGTAGAAAAGACTAAAAAAAAATGTTTTTGTTGAAATAATTCAAATAAACAAAGTCATAACCAATAAGGCTATTCAGCAGCAGTGGGAAAATGGAGCAAATGGAAAGATAATGTATTTACCAAGATGTAAACAACGCTTCTGAATCCATTTGCATTGTAAGTGACAACAATACCAGCTCGCATACACTTGCGTCAAAATTATTAACATATATTCAGTTGAAATAATTTTGTTATTATAACAAGATGAACCTTATAATGATTAATGTTACTTTTAGACAAAGATAGTTAATGCTTTGAAGTATGTAGCTTTCTTACTGCGTACATTAGATATACTTCTCATAATAAATTTAGCCTCCCTCTGGAAAGGCCATCCGTCTTATAAGGCCACTTCCTCGGAGCAGAAGTGGTGGCTGTATAAGAGGGGGACTACTGCACTCAAAACCCCCATTTTGCTTGTGGTGCCGAATAGCTAAACGTTGATTGGTTGAAAGTAAGGAAATCTAAATACATGTATTTTTGATTATCATAACCAATGAGAGGATTGTTTACTCAATATTTTGATGGAATTTTGAAAGCTGAGAGGTTAAATTTAGAAACACTGTAATGGATTTTCCGTGCCTTATGGAACATGTGTAGTTCACATAAACAAAGATGGATTCCGATTCAGATATGAGCAACTGTAATAGGTTCAGTGCACTTTAAGGGTTAACAGGTTCAGTGCAAGCAATATCAAAGAGTTTAATGGATCATTCTTATAAAATGGATCAGATATTGACATTAGTCCCATTTCTAAAACAGATGCAAGTAATTTTTAATTGGATGACAAGACGGACATAATCCCACTTGCACAATGGAGTGATGACCTTTCCGTGTTCTAAATTAATGATTTTGATTCTCATGTTGGTTCAAGAATCGAGTAAAGACCACCAAGCAATGAGAAAGATTTTTTCCAGAATGTCTCCTGGAAAAGCTTGTGAAAGAAACAAATGAATCTGCCAAGAAAATAGGATACCAAAAGCAAGACATGAAATGGTATGAAAACAGCATCATGGAGATAAGGGCATATCTAGGGATATATATTATCATTTATGTGTCGATAATGACACTCTCAACATTGTAATTAGAGTGTGGATTTCATAAATGTTTGTATATGGAGGTATGTATTGGATTTTTTTGAATGGGTGTCAAAACACTTTACATGACTATGATTTCTTTGGTAGGATTATATGAAGTGGAAATATATGAATTATACACATTACAATGTAAGCTTCTTTATGTCACTGAAACCCACTAAAAACTAACGAAATAATGCAAATTTATTGTCAGTTTCTCTTCTCCTTGATGCTCTAGTGTTCAACCTAGCAATCAGCATCAGTAGTTTCAGTAACTGATATGATAGCACTCAGAAGCATTGAGACTGCACAACAGCTGTAGTAGCTAAAGGGTTAAAATTGGTCCCCAGAATACAGACATAATTGCAACAAAATGCACAAAGCTGAAACTAGGGTCCCACAAACACTGTTAACGAATCTCCAGAATACAGTGACTCAATTGCACCAAAACCTGATCAGCATCAACATGGATAAATGGATAAACCACATAATTAGTGCTGAAAGAACAATAGGTCTTAAATGTCTCAGCCACATACAAGATAAATCTACATTACCCAACAAAACCAGATACGAATTTGTTTCAAGCACATCTTTGTTGAACCCGGTTTCAGATCGATGTTGGGTCTGATTTTTGGGTAACAGGACTTTAAGCAAACTGAATTTAAGATTACTGACTAGTTTGTGAGTGACAATATTTTTTCTTTCAAAGTCAGATTTACCCAATATGTAAAATATGAAAAGTATGATTAGTTCAGTTGATTGGGTGATTTAGGAAGCAAAGCAAGCAAAACTAAATTTCAACTCTTTTTTGACAGTTTTCTTTGTAAAGCATGCCAGCAAAATAATGGGGGGGGGGAGAGGGGGAGATAAGGAGGATTTGATATTGAACACATATGGCAAACAACAACGTATTGGCTCATTATGTCATTTCTTTGTGTACGATATGGAGATCACCATTATGTTAAGTGAAAAAGTGTTCAAACTGGAAATTGGGGTCCCATCACCCAAACACACCAAGTTGAAACTGGGGTCCCATAACACTGTCAAAATGGGGTCCCCAGAACAGTGACACAGTTGCACAAAAACCCAATCACCATGAACACATACAGGTATACCTCGCTAATACGGTGGGTTCGGTTCCAGACCACCGCCGCAATGTGAAAATAGCCGTAAAGCGAGTCACATTCGTTTTCACTCGGTAGTATATATATATAAAAGCTTTGAGTATGACGGACCACAGGAGTCTGACTTTTTATCAGTAAAGTATGGCAAAATTTCTGACAACACGAATTACCCTTATCGGTAATATAACAAAACATAAGGAATTCAAGCGTGACCACAATCCTTCACTCGATTCGACTTTTTCTCACGAGTCTTTTGTCGCTTCAGAATCGCAAGAAGACTAAAAAACTACACATATGCATTCAAAAGACAGTGACGTACCAAACTACCAACGCACAACTCTTAAATTATCATGTCCTGAATCCAATCGGCGAATTAACCTTTATTTTCACCATCACGGTCATAATCCCTCTCTATCAAAATCGATCTGACGGAAGTAACCCATTCTACCAGTTTCTACCCTGCAGTAAATATGCTGAATAACATGATGAAAGTAATTTCCAGGGTTTTTTCAAGAGAATTTCTAAGGTGCATTATTACATTAATTTTAAAGGATACAGAAATGAAAAATAAATAAGTTAATACTTACCATACTTCATATGAGAAATATTTCTTGCAAATTTATTGCTTAAAAAGACAGTCAAGAATATGATCACTTATCTCATTCCCATTATACTACACATCCCACATCTGTACAGTCACTGAATAATGTTTATTTTACAGTCTACACTACACTATTGACAAAGTACACAATATTTTATAGTAAATTTTCTTGATCTTGTACTTTTGTAGCTTGTTATCAAACCTGGTTTTCAAACCGTTACGCAAGACACAGGAGCCTGACGTTTTATCAATAAGTACGGCGAAATCTCTGACAACATGAATCCCCTTATCTGTAATATAAAATAAAGCACTCTCTCCCATAGCAAGCAAATCAATATCTTTCTGACATTTGCATTTTGCATAGCCGTCTGTGAAAGATCGCATTATCCAGAATTAAATATATTTTTCTTTGTCTAGCCATAGAAGTTGGAATCGGTAGCACCACCCCCCCCCCGTTCCCCATTTTCAACGCGTACAATGATCCAAATTTAAACTGTGACTACATCCGGGCTTCGAATAACCGGAAGTTCAAAACGTATGACTGCACAGTGGAGTGTTGTGGACATATGTTCTAATCACTATGAAAAATGAGGCAATTCTTTTATTTGAGTTTGTTGCTGACTTTCTTTGAGCAAAGGTCATCGGCTTGCTTTGATGATGGTGCATTTGTTATTGAAAGGCCCCGCTAAAGGCTCTAGTTGAAGGACCTAACAAATACCCGTTTGTTATTGCCGATAATTGTAGAACATTGAGACAGATTTGTTTTGTTTAGTATATATCAGTGCTTCAAAGGTAATCAGTTTTCTTTGAAGTATCAGCAAAACAATTTTGTTCTTCCATCAGTTTTTTAAAAAAAATTAGCGTCATCTGGTTGACTGTACTCATTTCACATTTCTGCCTTCAGAGGTGTTGGATTTTAAATAGTCAGTTGCATGGTTATTTTGATTATAATACAGCATACAGTAAAAAGACCAGATATCACCATAAGCGGATTATGATATAACAGTGCATTGTTATATCCAAGTTCGCTGCTTCCTGTCATGGTGCCTTTGATTTTCTCTACTCCAAACGCAAGACTGTATATATAGTTTTTATCAGCCAAAATTCCTGTCACCACAAATATCGCCAGAAGGTATTTATTTTGTCACCAAAAAAAGAAAAACAGAATCGTAATTTTCTACATTGGCGAAGCCCCGTGATCCTGTAATTGATTTCATTTACGATTATAGCTGTATAAATATTGCATGCGAACTCGAAGACAAGACACATAGAGACTTGGACAAAATGCCATTTGCGAATTTGGACAAGTATTTTGGGGTTAAACGAAAAAATTATGAAGATTTAAATGAGATTCAGAACTGTGCTTAAGTTGCTACAACTGATATAGTGGACTATTCTGCACATGGCTTTGAAAATATGCAATGTTTATGCATCAAGCTATGGAAATGAAATACATTACTTTGGAATATTTCTGTCTGCATATTAGCCCAAAAATAATTAATTTTATTTTTGATACCAAAAAGGCACGTTACTGAATAATTACAGAAATGACGTATTGTTGTGCAGAATTACCAGTCACGCCGAATAAGGTGATACAGCTGTACATGTCAGTGTTGGGGGAATTAAACTCTATGGCAACCAACACTTCTTCTAATCTGCAAAGTTTGAAGAATTTTGGGATGGGACTGCAACTTTTGCTGGACTCCTAGTTTTAAAATCCTAGCGAGACCTCTGTGTAGTTTTTCAGTTTTCTTGCAATTCTGAAGCAACAAAAGGCTTTTGAGAAAAAGTCAAATCTAGCAAAAGATTGTGGTCACGCTTGAATTCCTTGTGTTTATTTATATTCCTGAGAAGAGTAATTCGTGTTGTCAGAGATTTCGCCGTACTGTATTATATACAACTCACTCATCAACTTGGTAGACAAAGGGGCTTGAATTGGTACCGCAATCAGTAGCGTAACATCAAATTTTGAGTGCCACGCGAATATTTTGTTTTAGCCTCCAAAGTGACAACAAATAAAAAAAATGATGCCGTATGAGCAGAACGCCGTAATGCGGATATCCTTAAAACGAGGTATACCTGTAAGTAAGTGTTGAAAGCACACATGGCATAAAACGACTCTTGGAGTTTAATATTATTTTGTCTTTTGTCACATACAAAATAAATTCAAATTTACTCACCAACATGATTGGATATATATCATTTTTCAAACCCATCTTGATAAAGTCCCGTTTCACGCCAATACCGGGCCCATTCTTTGGGTGACAGGTTTCTCCTGCCAGCCTAAAACAAACAATAGATCCAATAAAGAGTCAGACTGGACTTAAATCTTCTAATGGTCAGAATCCAGAATTATTTGCATAATAGACTAATATTTATTTCTAATGATTTCATAATTGGTAGCTACAGCACTAATTTAGTAATTGGGCTATAACTTATTTTACCCCCCCCCCCCTTTAAATTCGTATTCGGGACAAATGTTCAAGATAACAGTAAATTGGCAGGACTATGTGTATGTAGTCAAGTAGGTTACAAAATAACAGATGTTATATTTATAGCATACAGCACTGTGTAACTTTGGTACATGTAGATTACCTGCCTACAAAGCAATACATATGAGGTAACGGGTTAATTATGCATGGTATATTGCTTTTTTCTCTACTGTTATGAGTCTATGGTCTTAAACTAAATAATAAAAAAAGAGTGTATGTGTGTGATTTTTTTTAACGTACATTTAACAGTTTTTGAGTCATACTGCTACAATGACTATAGTGTGCAGTTAATAGTGATGTCTAGCACTAGTGCATCATGCCACAGACATGTGAATCATGTACCACTCAGTTATCCCGATATTGAGCTCACCAGTCCTAACACTGATTTCTTAATGCTGAGTAGGGCTGTCAATGGGTACCCAGGTACTCAGGTACCCGACTGTAGCGAAAGACCCGGGTATTGAAAATTAATGACGAGTACCCATTCACAAAAATATTTGTCAACAACACTATCAAAATATCATATATCATCATCAGCACACTGGTCTGAGTAGTCAGAGTTTCCTCTGACCCTTGCCACCCATTTCTGATATTTGGACATTCTTGTTGGGGTGTAGGGTCAGAGCACATTTCCTATCAAAAAGTTGGAATTCGCCGACACCATTTGATGTCAGCATGGGTAGCAGCTTACATGCCGGCACAGCAAACTTGAACGATCTTTCATCGAGATATATCAGCATGAAATCAATAGCAATATGATTTATTTTCTCAAAAATTGTGAGCATAGCATTTGTTATGCTTTTAATCTGCCGACAGATGAGACTAAAGTACGTCATTGCTGAAATCTGTCCTGGATCTGGCTATTTCCATTTCTAGTCACGTGACTATATCTCGCAACCTAAGTCATAAAGTCACGTGATATCAACAATAAGCGAATTTCCAAAAGTTGTACATATAATTTGGACATATATAGTAGCCACATAAATAAATAGTCTGTTTTCTCTTCACTAAGCCATACAGATGCTATAAATAGAATTCGTGGGAAAGCAAAACAAGGTTTGCTATAAATAGAACATGTTACTGTAGGAAAGTACAAGTCCACGGACAAGAGTACTCATATATTGTAGTTACGTAAAGCGATCTTTTCTAAAATACGGTCTCTGGGATTAATGGAATGTTAATATAAATGAGATTTCTGGAAGGTGGATATACCGAAAAAGTGTAATCCATATACATTTACGCGTAATGCGTAATTTAGTGGGAAAACAATTTGTTGCTCAAGGGTTGTGCATGTCTTTCATGTTCTAACGAGTACCCAGGTACCCGTTAAACGGCGCAACGGGTACCCGGGTAAGTTTTCCGTGGTTTTTGACAGCCCTTATGCTGAGTGCCTAGTGAGGTTAATACTGATGTCTAGCCCTAGTGCATCATACTGCTGACATGTGCATTATGTTCCACCCAGTTACATTATCCTGATGTTGAGCTGACCAGTCCTAACACTAACTTTTTAATGATGAGCGCCTAGTGAGATGAAAAGCAATAAGTTGTGTTAAATTCAACAAACAGACCATTTTCCTAGAATACAAAGTGAAATTATAAAAAATGAAATAAACAATATTATGAATTAAATCCTGAATAGTACCTCAAACCAATTCATTGTATGAAGTTCTTTGTGAATTTCAAATAAATTCCAATACTGAATGTGTTGATGTGCCGAGTCAGAAGAAACAATTGGATTATAGCTTGTGGTGTGGTAATGTGCTAATAGTCTTTTAATGTTTCACAGTAATACAATCCAAATGTTTTTCTCTGAATTCACTACAATTCCAAATTAATGTTGAAGTTCAAGAATATTATTGAGCATTAATTCCAGTGAATAATAATTTTAATAAATAAATCCAACATAAATTAAAAACATGAACACAGCAATAAGATTGATTCTGCTTCAGATGTTAATGCAAACACAAATTTTCCAGTAAACAATGTGATTTAAAAGACAAAAATACAGCCAGGATATAGGCCAGTTTCCTTTAAGAAAAGCATTTAAGTTGTTCACAAGTCTAGGAATTAATATATAATCAATAAGAAAAGCAAACAAACAAATATACATAATCTTATAACACTGCATTTGATTTCAAAAGACACCCTGAATAGGGGACTGACCAGTATTTTGTCCATTTAAAGTATATTAAACTCAAATTTAACATCATTTTCAGGCTCAAATGGTATACCCATGAAAACGTTTCCAGCTCCAATAATCTGAAGTACTTCAAAACTTTAAAAAATCACTGTTAACCCTTTGAACCTTAATCTCCCCCATATTTCGGCACATTAACCCTACTTATTCTGCCTCCCCGGCATTTTTTGACAATTTTATAAAAAGTAAAATTTTGCAAAATAAAAGTAATATTGTTCCTTAGAATGATAATCCACTATGATATAACAGCAAATATCAAATTGTCTCTTTTCAAACATGCTTATAAAATGCTTTTGATTACTATGACTATGTAACAAACTGTCTCGAAATTTTGTTCATGTTGTACCATTCATGCAAGATCTATATTTCACTGACCTAGCGCCAAGACCGGAAAAACAACAACACAATAACCATGTGCCATCTAGCGAATAACATAACACAGGCCGGGATACCAGCCTGTCAGGTTATGACGGTAGATAGCTAGGCCGGTATACCAGCCTTTCGGGTATATACACCGTTACAACAGGCCAGTAAACCGGCCTGTCGGGTTCAAAGGGTTAATAGTCAAGTTTTTCCCCAATGAAGATGAACCATGTCGTGAGTTAGCTATTTGTGGTTTTCTAGGTAGCCTGTATTTAAACATGTATTTGTACAACTTCTTTGATGAACGTGAGCTCAAAATTACAAGAGATTGATTGTTCCAAGGCCCATTGTGCAATCAAAATTAGGTGAAGAACCATTTCTGTCAAGCCAAGTATCAAGATGTGTAAACAGTTGCCTACCTGAAAAAAGAAGCATCATGACAAGAACCACAAGACTTCTACTGGCAGCATGACTCACGATAAGCGCTCTATGATGGGCAAAGTACATAAACTATTGTATATACTTGTGTATAAGTAGAATAATTTTGGAAACAAATAAAAGCCTGGAGTGGTGTGGGTGGGTGGGCAGCTCATAAGCTCGTATAATGGCCGATATATAAATCTGAAAATGTTACTTTTTGGAGTTGGCAATTGTAATGGCTGTAAATCTTGAGACATGAAAAGATAAGCATTTTTTCTGTATCCCAAGACTCAAATAAAGAACAACATTTTAAGTGTCCCAACACTTTTAGACACATCAAAATTGTCATAATTGACATAGGTCTAGCAGCAATGACCAGATCTTCCGATAAACTGTTATGATTGTTGTTGTTATCATTTGGAATGTGCATATTTTCTGACTTCTCCACCATGAAATTAATTAAAGGCAAATAAAGATTTCAAAATTCTCAGGCTGGTTTGAGCTAACCCAGGAGGAGACCTAGCTGTACCATTATATGGATACAAACTTTACACAGTGCAAATCATGCTTAGCCTCACTTGAATTGTTAATTAGATATTTCTCATGCTTGTAGTTATTAATCGTGTATGCAAATCAAGTGCGCAGTCAATTGGAGACTTATAGTGTTAACATTCATCAATTACTGATTTAAATCTTGTCTACATGTAACAATATATCTGTAAAGATAGACTTTATGTGTGTATTTGAGTGACTTTTGAGTATTGCAGTGACGTCAGTTTTGAAGTGACCATAGTATTTTGTAGATATTGTGTGATTTCATGTAGCTGATACTGCAGTATTCGTAAATTTCCTTGACAGTTATGTCATGCTTTGCTACCAAATATAGAAAATGCTTTGAGCTTGTCTAAACCCTGTAAAGATACACATTATGCATAACAATGACAAAAACACGTCAAATTGCATATTAAACTTTAGTACCCATTCAAAATATCAACTTGTTTGCTGCAGTCTAATAAATACAATAAGGGGATTTCTCATCTCATTTAAATATTTAAATTTTGGTACATTAATATTCATGTAATATTAGAAACAAAACAGTATTAAATGTTTCTAATCCAGTCATAAATGCATCAATGCCATTTGCATCATTTTAGAATAGTTTAAAACTGCATGGTTGCTATGACCAAGAATCTTTAACAAAATCATATAAAGATGTTAAGGAGAAGAAAATACTGATTCATATTAAAATTATTCATTGTTTTAATCGCCATTGGCATTGCTGCCATTTCTTGTGATTGTACATTTCTTATCTCATCTCAATGATGGCCACAAGTGGGGCTGTGAACAACCGCACCAAAACAGATGATGTTTTAAACAAGGAGAGCAAAACGTGTACCCATAAATAAATTGTCCCAGAACAAATGTATGCAGCCATTAAAAGTTTAATTTTGAAATTTGGTCAAGTATATCATATGATTCTTCAAAGTGTAAATGAACTTTTAATCACACTTATATTGTTTATGAAGTATTCTGCGATGTGTTCTTAAGGGCTCTAACACATATACCTGGAGGATATACTGGAGTGTATTTGAGTAACAATGACATGAAAATTCAGTCAGAAACAGACACAGATGTCAATCGCTATGATGTGCAGAACTAACATATAACCTCTTGCCTTGCTGAAGGCATCATAGCTAGGAAGGGTATATGAAACTCAAGATTTGGTAGACTTGATGCAAGCCTGATTCAATTCTACTTATCACGGATTGCCACACTGGGGCTCGTTACAAAGAAAATTAGGAGTATCCGTCCATGAATCAAGGGCTGGTGGGGGGTGGGGTCTAACCATTATAAAATTTAGACACCCCCACCCCATTCCTTGATTCATGGACGGATAGTGATACTCCTAATTTTCTTTGTAAATATTTGCGAGAAAAGTAGGCTATACACACAGTAGTTCAAACCCAATTTTGGGCTGCGAATCTAAGAAAAATGACGTGACCTCGGGTTAGGAACCGCTGTATAATACCTGATATACATACTTATAAAAAAATTAGTTACAACTGTTCTCTTTGTATGACCAGCAATATAATGAAGCATTTAGTTTGCTGCAAAGCAATATTAATAAATATTTGACCCATCATTTTTTTTTATTTGATTATTCTTTTGATTAAAACGGACAAAATCTTTTCAAATTCAAATAATATGGCGGCCAGAAAGTTTTTTAGCCGGTAAAGTATGAACCTTTCAAAATATTAATTTCTGCAAATTGAATGAACATAAGGTTGATTAGAAAATGATACATAATTAGATGATTCTTTTAAATGAATGCGTATTAGCAAAAGACTTATAAAAGCACCTACCTGCATCTAAATTTCCTGAATTTTCTTTCGTCTCATCTAATGCCATATCATGGTGCCGGAAACAAAATACACGCATGCGCGAAGACGGGATTTCCAAGATTATGGTCTAAAACGGATCGCTTTTTTTTCGGTGTGAGATCATAGCGAAGTAAAAAGTGAAATTGGGGTCATTTTTAATAAGTACTTTTTATAATAAAATAGGCAAATTAGATTTCATTTGTATGGTTTTCGGAACTGATGTCTTTGGTAACTGGGGTCTTTGCGTAATGAGACCCCAGTTAAAGCGGAGTGTGTCAATTAAAGACCCCACTTCCTACAGAACACACACGCACACACACACTTCAAGTACATTATGATCCATGCATATACACCATACATGTGTATTTGGTCTAACAGATTGATGCCTATTGTAAATCACAATTACTTAGACCACCCTGGTAATACGCCCACCTCTAAAAAGTACTTAAGGTCATGTTATTAGCAAGGTTTTAACATTATAGAGGCAACTTACTACATTGCATTGTCATGGTTTGTTAAAATTATCCAATACTACTAAAGATTTTTTAATGCTGTATACTAAGCTCTTGTATAATTGTATTACCCATTACACACCTTGTATAACTTGTATTACCCATTACACACCTTGTATAACTTGTATTACCCATTACACACCTTGTATAACTTGTATTACCCATTACACACCTTGTTAACTTGTATTACCCATTACACACCTTGTATAACTTATATTACCCATTACACATCTTGTATAACTTGTATTACCCATTACACACCTTGTATAACTTGTATTACCCATTACACACCTTGTATAACTTGTATTACCCATTACACACCTTGTATAACTTATATTACCCATTCCACACCTTGTATAACTTGTATTACCCATTCCACACCTTGTATAACTTGTATTACCCATTCCACACCAAAGAAATAAACAACGTACTGGGGATCCAAAAAGAAGCTAGCAAAAATATATCAAATATTATATTTTCTCTATGTGTATGATCAACTTTGAAAGATTAACTTTACTTCTCAATATCTAATAATCCCAGTCTCTCATACCAATGCATCATCTGTTTTATATTTCTCTATTTTTAGCCTGGTTCTAATCTTTTTACATACCATGAGATCTATATCCAATTATAACATGTGTTTTGACTGAAAAATTGAATACATAAGTCAGAAACATGCAAGCATTTCAACTGATACATTTAAGTTTGTAAGGAAGAATCAAATATGTATCTTGACTGATACAATTATACTGGGAACCAAAACCCAAGATGTATTTTGAATAACACATTGAAGAGTTTAAGCAAAAACTGTGCATTTGTTTTGATTGATACACCGAAGACTCAAGTCATAACCATGTATTATTTAGGTGATACATTAAAGACTATAATCTAAATAAGTCATGTAGTTTGACTAAAAACTGAAATTTGTAAGCCAAATCCATGCATGCATTTTCACTGATACACTGAATACTGGAATCAGAATAAAGCATGTGTTTCAACAGATACAATGACGGTTATGAGCAAAACCAAGCATGTATTATGACAGATACAGTGAAGTCTAAGTCAGAAACAAGCAACATTGATTTTTTGATGCACAAATTGAAGACTATTTGAGCTGTTTAAGTTTACTGTAACTAGTCAAACATATGTAATTTTAAACAAATGCCATGTGAATGAGAATGAGTACTGTCAAAACATTGATGAAACTAAAAGCATTAATCCAGTTTAAACTTAGAACTGACAAACAAATATATATATATATATATATATATATATATATATATATATATATATATATATATATATATATATGTGTGTGTGTGTGTGTGTTTGTGTGTGTGTGTGTGTTAAAGCTGATACAATACTAAAATGCCTTACCTGCTGGTTCAGGACTACCTCCTACCAAAGAGAAATGAAAGCATCTGGATTTAAAATCTGGCATAACAAATATCATCTGTTGATTCAGGGGTACTTGCTACAATTATACAGTTGTGACTAAGGTAATGCTAAATAATGGAACTTAAAATTAATTATGACTGCTATCATTGTTAGAATTACTCTTTAAAACTGATAAAAATTTCCTAAATGCATTGATCTCAGATTTAATCCAGATGAAAATACAATTTGTCAATCCTGCCTATGTATGAAGATGCAGATTGCTTATTTATTTTAAAAAAAGCTTTATTTCTTTATTTAACAAGATATTATATCTTTGCAAATAAAAAGGAAACTGACCTTCAGCAAGTAACATAACGTTGTATGACTTTTGAAATTAAATTTGGTCCCAAATCTTTTGTCAGCTGGGAATCAGAGAATCATGATGGTTGTGCTCAATGAAAGCTGAAATTTTTTTAAATTCTGAAAATGTTTCTAATTTAAACTTTGTAATCTTCATAATTTGTACAAACACACACACACACACACACACACACACACATACACACACACACTTCATGTACAATATGATCCATGCATATACACCATACATATGTATTTGGTCTAACAGATTGATGCCTATTGTAGATCACAATTACTAAGACCACCCTGGTAATGCGGCCACCTCTTAAAAGTACTTAAGGTCATGTTATTAGCAAGGTTTTAACATTATAGAGGCAACTTACTACATTGCATTGTCATGGTTTGTTAAAATTATCCAATACTACTAAAGATTTTTTAATGCTGTATACTAAGCTCTTGTATAACTTATATTACCCATTACACACCTTGTATAATTGTATTACCCATTACACACCTTGTATAACTTGTATTACCCATTACACACCTTGTATAACTTATATTACCCATTACACACCTTGTATAACTTGTATTACCCATTACACACCTTGTATAACTTGTATTACCCATTACACACCTTGTATAACTTGTATTACCCATTACACACCTTGTATAACTTGTATTACCCATTACACACCTAGTATAACTTGTATTACCCATTACACACCTTGTATAACTTATATTACCCATTCCACACCTTGTATAACTTGTATTACCCATTACACACCTTGTATAACTTATATTACCCATTACACACCTTGTATAACTTGTATTACCCATTACACACCTTGTATAACTTGTATTACCCATTACACACCTTGTATAACTTGTATTACCCATTACACACCTTGTATAACTTGTATTACCCATTACACACCTTGTATAACTTGTATTACCCATTCCACACCAAAGAAATAAACAACGTACAGGGGTCCAAAAACAAGCTAGCAAAAATATATCAAATATTATATTTTCTCCATGTTTAAGATCACCTCTGAAAGATTAAGTTTACTTCTCAATATCTAATAATCCCAGTCTCTCATACCAATGCATCATCTGTTTTATATTTCTCTATTTTTAGCCTGGTTCTAATCTTTTTACATACCATGAGATCTATATCCAATCTCCACCCAAGATTTACCTCATAGACCTTTACTGTTGTAGGACATTGCAGAAGTAAATAAACTGATACTGGTTCATGAGCATTAGGCATGATGTCTGGGACCAAATTCATGAAGGGTTGTCAGTAATAAGAATGATGTTTGTGACCAAAGTGATGAAAGGTTGATGTCTGGGACCAATGTGATGAAGGGTTGTCAGCATTAGCTATGATGTTTGTGACCAAAGTGATGAAGGGTTGTCAGTAATAAGAATGATGTTTGGGACCGAAGTGATCAAATCTGAAGCATTATTTGGCTCAGCATGGAAACAAAATGTTAATTTGATGACCATAATTAGTCTAATAAGTCAACTGTCTATAATTAGTAGAATAATAATTACTGTAAAAGTGGTAAATGGTCTAAAATAATTTTTTTAATTACTATACACACTTTAAACTTTTGAAACATTTATATTTGCTTGTATCAGTATGTAAATGACCCGATCTAACATCATCAATTCCTTATATTCAACCACACCCCCTGCATTGAAATGGTCACCGTGTTTGACATGGCATTTCATTTCCAAATGAAAATCTCTCAGAGGCAGATCATAGTACCAACTTTAGGTCTTAGTCACAACTTAAAAAGAGAATACTGCATACTTCTAGCTTCCTAATTGTAAATCACGTCACTGTAAGGCTAGTATTCTCTATAGGGTACACAGTGCTAATTCAATTCCTAAAAAAATTTACAAAATATTCAGGACCATGTACCTAACTCTAAAACACACAAGGAGTGACAGATTTATAAAACTTCAAGAAGTAGTAGCAATAATTCAGAAGTCAATAAGCCATGATGTCAATCTCGATCTAATTTTAAGTCAAAAGTCATGAAATAAATCTCAAAGTAAATCAACAAATATCTGTGTTTATATCATAAATCTGAGGAAGAATTTTCATGTACTTCAGCTACAAAAGGATTAAAGCATGAATGGTTATATTTCATTGTCACTAACACATTAAAAATATCATCAATTAGTAAATAACTTTTAAACTAAAAATACAACCTAAAATAATGCAGTCAACATCCTTTACTTTTGAACATGACATGGCTGTTAAAGAGCTTCTCCAGTGTTTGACTGAAGACAGTCTGACGTTAAATAGAGTGTGCAAATCTGATTAAAGATGGTCTGAGTTTAAGTACAATGTGAGGGTCTCTGATTAATGACATTTATTGTTAAAGTGCATATTTGTTATTTTTATTTTTTTATTGTTTAACGCTATTTTGCAGCACAATATAGGCTATACATGGTGGTCAGTATTAATGGTTGAGGAAGAAACCAGAAACCCCTGGAAAGAACTACCAACCCCAGAGAAGCTACTGGCAAGCTTTCTCACATAACTACATTAGCCGAATCTTAGACTTGAACTCATGCAGACAGAGGTAAGATGGCAGTGATCGCTAACAGACATCGCGATAGACCACTCGGCCACCCTATACATGTTATAAACGTTCCCCTGTGTGAGAGCCTACGACTGAAAACACAGTTTATGAATCAATTTATACTGTCAAGTTATAAATGTTACTAAAACACAACATGGAGTTATTTGGAATATCTGTATATACAACCAGTATCAGTTATATATCAAATAATAATACAAGTAAGAAGACTGTTGTAAATGACTAATATAATCAGTTTCAGTTTTAATGTCAGGCATTAACAATGCAAGCTTAGAAGACATCTAATCATTATAAAAGTCTAGACATGAAAAATCTGAAATACTAAATTTGAAAAACTGACAAATTAAGCATTGCAGACCTTCCTCACCATGTATCCTTCATCTCCAACATATTCATTTTTATATTTCAATAGTGCTGATGACAGAGTGATAACCTAGCCCATGTATCAAAACAACAAGCTCTGCACCAACGTATCTAGCCATGTATCAATGCACTACACCCTTTATTAAATTGGACAAGTCAGCATATTTTACTTATGATGCATGGGTAGATAAAACACTGCATATCATAAGTATGCTGTTCTTCATTACATCATTTTCGATTATTGATTGTAATTTAACATGAAAAAACTTAGATTTGCATAACAAATGTAATCCTGTAACATTTTCCAACTGATCAGTTGTGTATTGATGTGAGCCAATCAACTTTTCTCTGATTGGCTGTAAAAATATCATTAGATTTACAGTTCTGAATTATAGAACCTCAATGAATGAAATTCAAAATATGTTCAAATAAAAAGAATGTTATCAAACAATGAGTTTATTTAACTATTTATTCTGATTGAATTCAATTTTAACAATTGACTGTTTATTATTTTAAATTCAATGAAGTATGAAACAAACAACTGTACAAAGTTTATTATGATCCACTTGCACCGAGTTGTTTTTGTTCACACTTCGGTGACTTTAAAAAATAGTCAATCGCTAAAACAAATCCCAGATAATCCTAAAAGTCACATATTAAGTCCCAAAATATTTAATGTTCCTAATAAATTCAAAAAGACTGAATGTCCTAATGTACCGCAACGATACAATCCAGAATGCCTTTGAATAAGTTCACAATAATTTGAAGAGGTGTGTATAAATCCAAATGGAGAATAAATGTGTTGCAAATTCCAATGAATATTTTAAATAAATAATTCCTCTTGAATTATATCTGACAGACTAATCTAACATTGGAATGAATTATTTATCAAATTGCTATTTAACACATTTTCACATGACCTATAACATAATAGAATGTAAAGATTTCAAGCAAAAAAACCTAGTCTAACTGTAAACAAGACTGACATTGAACTCTTGCTGTGTAAACAAACATGTTATTTACAACTTAAAATGACAGACAAAAGTTAGCTAATTAACCATCCTGTTTACATTATCTAATTTTCTATCATGGATAAAAGTTAAGCCCACAAAATAAATTAAATATACATAACTCTACTTGCACATACATTCAAAACTGCCAAAGAACATTATTGATCATATAAGCCCATATTCCACTTGTGATTGAAGCTGAATTAGAACTAATTAGAACTATGGCATACAGATATTATGCTCTGTCAATAACATGCAAGATCACTTTGTTTGGTTCTCACTCATGACTGATAATTCAAGATATGGAAAATATAGTTTGATGAGAATTGGATCACAAATTTGGCTTCCAGAGTGCTAACATGTTCATCCGTAATTAAATGATGATTATGTTCACAGCTTATAAAAATATTTATATAATTGATTAAGCAATACAGAAGTTGTCTGATTTATTTTCTTCATTTTTTCTGCCTTTTGTTGATGATAATACACTTGAGTAATAATACACTTGAGTAAATATCTAAGTTAGACATAGCTAATCGATCTGTCTTTGGCTTATGTAGACATAGACAAATTGGGGTCCTAAAACTGTCAGAGACCAATGAATCAACAATGAAATTTTCAGGCCCTGAGATAGAATCTAGAAGAAATCCCTGATGCAAAACAACCTATTGGAAAACTTTCTCCTAATATTGGTCAATGAGAAACTCGAATCCATGCCGATATAATAATGACTTTATTTATTTTATTTAAAAAGGGTAACACAATTAACTAAGAACTAATCTACCTTGAAGCCCTCATACAAAGGAATTTATTTATCTTAGCAACATCTCAGAAGCCACTGGATATATTGGGTTTGGAAGATGGAAATAGAGTGGTCATTTCTAATCTCAACTGGAATACTTTTCCAGTGCAAAGTTCCAGAGTATTGGAAACTTTTTTAAAAATAATTCCTTATTTGGTTTGGGAATTTTATACTGTTTGGTAGACATGGATCGCAGGTGGGGTGTATTACCAGGTAGCCTATACTGGAATAGGGATTGTAAATATTCAAGAGCACTATTATTGGATATCCTGTACATTAATTTGGCTTTTCATAAACAGATTCAGTCTTTAGTCGGTAATATTTCTAACATGCCAGCTAAATTGTCCTTGCTTTCTGTCTGGTTTAATATTAGTCCAAATGCTTCTTTTTGAAGATGCTATAGCTTTGCTATGTTTTTTATCATTTGTTATACCCCAAACTGTATTACAGTGGTCTAAATAGAGTTGTATGTAACTTATAAAATAGTTTTCTGTTTCAGGCAGAAAATGTCCTGTAAAGTGTTCACTAACTTAGAATGAAGCTTAGAAAAAAACTCTGATCAGAAATATGGCTTCTTAGTCTCAATGTTCAAAAGCTCAGTCAAAATGGTAGAAAATCACCTTATTACCTTGCACAGATGTCACTCATAATTAAAATAATCTGTGATTCTGAAGATGTAAACTTGTGTACCTTGATAAATTCTGAGATTGGTGTGAATGATTATTATATATAGAAACATGATATTAATGAAGTAAAGTCATATGGTGTTAACATATATCCTAAGTGGCAGTACAGCGAAAAGTGAGAAACTTAATTGTGCAACATTTTATTCACAAAAATGTAGGAAAAGATATTAGAGAGTGTATGTCACAAAAGATTTATGACATTAAAAATTCACAATACAGAAACAAATACTCATAAACAGTGATATTTTGAAAGTAAAAGAAACCCATTATAAAAAACGGTTGATATCACTCCATAGAACAATGCCGTACCATAGTGAACTAATGGACATTTCCTTTCTAACCTTAGAACACACAATTAACTCATTTATTAAGTCCATGTGCTCTTGTCCAATGAATCAGGAAGAACAAAGATTAAAGAAGTTTGCCAGAATTAATTAAAATCCTCAATATTCATGCACAATATCTGATACCGGTACGTGCTATAAAATATTGTTGATTATAATATATACTGAAAGTTTTGTGCTTGGAATTCAAGAGGTTTTACAAGTTTATAACAGGTCCATAACACAAACTAAAAAAAGTAAATTATTCCATATATTGCTAGAAACAATCGAAAGCAGATTATATTATATAAACTATAATATATAAACTACAACAATGACACAATATTTACTGTATACCTGCTGACTGAGAGAGATTAATGTGATCAGTGTTGTAAGTTGGTATTTTTGCTGCTTGGAATTCCAACATCAAATAATGTTACTAAGGCATTACTTAGTTCTGAGTTTGGTGTAAACGTAGCCACTGATGAGAAGGATGCATAACTGTAACCAATGGTGTCAGTTGTAAGAACATCTATACTGTTCCCAGTGCTGTAAGTTGGTGTCAAAGAGCTGGACAAGATGAAATCCACTGAATGATGAAAAATGTAATTACTTGTCAACTGAACTATACCTAAACAAAGTACCGGTATATTGCAAATATTAAAAAAAAAACGTCAGGATAAGACAGTTTTCATTGTTAAATTGTTTGGTCGTCATGTCCTGGAGTGATCTCAATGTTTTCATACTGACATATGAAACTAGCCTACCATGTTGTAATAATCATCCATTCAGAGTGTGGTGACAAGATTTGCAAGAAAGTCATTTATGTCAGCTGTATTGCATGCTTGACTTGCATGAATTTCATTTAGGACCAACTAAATATCATAAACAGTGTTTTAGTTAAAGACGCCCCATATTGATATGACTATCCATTTAGGTATAACAAGATTTTCAAGATGGTTACCATGTGGCCATATTTATCATCACATCAGCACCATTTGAAGGCTTTCAGTGAAAACCATCTTATGGCATGATCATCTATGCAGCAATAGTAGTGATAATGATTTTCTACATGTGGTAGCCATACCGGACATCAGATTAGCATTATTTTTCTTTAGGACCAACTAAACATATTAATAAGTCTTTCAGTGAAAACCCTATGTTGATAGGAGCATATATTCAGGAGGAATAGCAATAACAGAATTTTTAAAATAGCCACTGTGATAGTCATATGGGTTGTCTGAGCAATTAAAACCATTTAGACCATAGGATTAATGTGTGTGCCACGTTTCAAAGTAATATTCAAAGTAATGTAGGAGTAGATATAACAAAAATTTCTCCTATGACCAGAGCTAAAAAGCAAGAGTTTTCATCATAAAAATAGATTTTATTTAATTCATGGCATAATCAAAAAATACAAGCTCCTAAAGATCGAAACATCAATATCAACAGTGATTATTGTATAATGTACTTTCATTCTGGCATATATATATATATATATATATATATATATATATATATATATATATATATATATATATATATATATATATATATATAATTGTATTATCTTCTTTCATTCTGGTCAATATTTTAAACATTATCATAGCAATTAAAATAAGAAATTATCATGTACTGGAATAATTGTATACACAAATGCAAGATTATCACAAAAATTACCATAAGAGTTACACCTCTGAGCACTGATGTCGCAAAGAAATACTCGTACTTCTAGCAAATATACTAATTAGCTTATAAGCTGATAAATCAATTATTTACCTTTTGGTTTAGAAGAACGCCATCTTTATCAACAACAACCCATCTGCAACCTTATGCAGGATTTCACAAAAATCTAATTGAATGATCTGAAGTTTAAAAATTATATTATGTTACCTACCATAAGATTATTGGAACAGCCAGTAGACAAACTAGTCAACAAAAATTGGAACTAAAATTAACCACTACATGATCAGTATGGCTTTAAACATCACCAATTTGAGCCTAAAAGATCCCATGTAATTCACTGTTATTAAACGTCATTGATGGGCTTAATAGCCTTGTGAGGTTTATAAAGCAATCATTATGTGAGTAACAGTAAAACTGGTTATACTTTAAGCACACAAAAATAATTTTTTTATTGTCTGCATTGTGGCAAATTTTCCTTTGCAAATTAATATCACACTAGAAAATTTTTATTTATTGAAAATAACTGCAACACATTTGCCAAGCAATTTGAAAACAACTTACTAAATGGGATATCTACAGTTCCATATATATCTCTTATGAAAATCCTATGATTATATTCAGGAGAAGTATCAATTAAAAATATTTTTCTGGCAGGACACCATGTGTAGATGCTAGATGCCCATGGGATACCATGTGATGATTGTCTTTGTAAAATTTGATGTCAATTTTCCCAGTAACTTAGTAATAATAAACATGTTGAAATAAACATGCTGCTGGATTAATACCTGATGCTGGATTAACACCATCATATAAGCTCTTCTGGTCTACTAGGTGTTATGGATTTTTAAGTATTTGAATGTAAAAAACAATGTAAATCTCTCATGTGTAAATTTACTGTACTGCAATTTTTGTTTTTTTGGTATTTGAAAACAGTAATTTCAGCAAATTGAGTTGCACCTTTGTAAAGGCAAAGTATTGCAGGGAATTTCCCAAAATTTGCAATTTTAGATGGAACAATGGAGGGGGCAACTTTTTATTAACACTGTTACTGTGCCCCAGCCACACTAAGCTGTGACTAGCTGCTTGTGCCCCAGAGTGTTTTACCTGTTTGGAAAATTTTGTAGAAATCATACACATGCCTTCACATTTACTTTAATTTCTCTTCTTATATCCAATATTAATCCATGATAATTTCACGAATTAATCCAAATTAATTTGTCTACACAGTAATGTATTTTTCTTTCTATTTGTCTAAGTCTTTCACAATTTATTTATACATCATTTTACAAATATACATTATTTTACAAAATTATGCGCAACATTGTTAGGAATATCACATCATCAGCACTCTAGTCCATGAAAATAAACCAGGAAAATTTAATATGTGATATGGTTTGAAACAATTTGTAGATACATTACTTGGTAATGTTCACATCCAGTTTTTGATTAAGATAGAACTTTGTTCAATAAACACATTTTGCAGGTTGGATACTACGTTTGTTTGGTGATACCAATGTGCATTTTTAGGCATATGGATTGGTTTCGTTTGCGATGCCCGTGTAGTTTCTCCGGAAATAATAATAAGTGAAAAAAGATAGATTTCTCTTTTTTCCTTGTCTATTGGTCATTGTATGTTGTAGGTCCAGGATTCATTCCACTAAAATCATTGATTTGGATAGACAGAAGACGATCGCTCCAATCTGCTAGATTGGCAGAAACTCTTTCATTTTCGCTATCAGCATCCCCTTTTTCTGACTATTTAATCTCAAGAATCTTCAATGTCCCATTCGAAATTTTGCAAATTATCCAACTGTCGAACATATCTCTCCTCTAATTACTCAATATTTTTGAGATCAAACACGAGAAACTCCTTATTTTTGCCCTCACCGCTATCAAAAACCACTCGTGCTTCCGCCATCATTTTACGATTTTTTAAGAAATAAAACACGTGCATTGAAACGGATCCCAAGTAGTAATCCTTGGTTTTCGAACATTTAAAGTTTTCCCAAACGAACGTAAATTCATTTCTCATTGGCTACAAGTGGGTCTGATGCTAAGAAAAGCCCCATTTGTAACCAATCAGAGACTTTCTTTCGACCATACATTCGGACCGCTCAGCAGCGGTACCGGCTATTGATGATTGAAAGCAGACGAAAAATTTCACGAAAAGGCGGTATCGGCCGTTGAATGCAGAAACTGCATTACGCGTACAGGCGGCATCGGGGCCGAATGAGTGAATGCTCAGAAATTGTCAGAAACACAAGCAACATGTCACGTATGATGAAGGGGCCTCAAGTGGCAGAGTGGTCGAAAGAGCTCTCCATTACGGATCACTACCATCTCACCTCTTTCTGAGTGGGTTTAAGTCTCAGATTCGGCAAATGTGGGTATGTGAGAAAGCATGCCCGTAGCTTCTCATGGTAAGGTGGTTCTTTCCGGGGTTTTCCTGGATTCTTCCTCCACCAACAATACTAGCTGTCATGACTATAGCCTATTGTGTGCTAAAACATCGTATTAAACTCTACAACAAGAACAACAGATGTAAGTACATTTTCCACTATGTTTTGATGGGGAAATGAGCGTGTTTTTCATCAGCAACTACCTCTATAGATACGAGGCCTAGTTAGACACATGTTCACACTGGTGACATTAAGTTGGCCATTATATTAACACAACATGACGTCATTGTCTGGCTTTACTGGGCGGCTCTGTCTCATTTAGGGTTAAAATGATAATACTCGCTTGTCGATTATGGGATTTATTGTAAAATGAAATTATATGAAATAATCCAGACTCAAATGCTATAATTGTTCCAAATTATATTCAATCCCAGGTTTTTCTCTTGCACGAAAGACAAATGCTTTTCATCTTCACAACTCATACTGCTTGAGGTGTTGTCTGTCTCATACAGCCAATGCCCAAACAGGTGGTCATTGGGATCAAGTGGAAAACTTATACTTACCCCCATGGAACTGAAAGCTTGCATTACAATATTTTTCGAGATAAACTATGCTCATGTACATTATTAACTCTGTAGCAGTTTCAGATGTGACAATAAATCCATATTTCTAACTTGTATAAATTATTGTATGATATCTGGCTGTTGTGTGCCAGGAACACTAAATTATCCTGGAGACAGATTGTCTGAAATTATAGCTGTTGAAGCTTTTTCTTTAAAATGGATTTACAGTTGTTGTTATTGCTTTCCACATTTCAGGCTGTGTAAAGCAGTGATACTATAAATAGCACAAGACTAAGCAGATCTTGTATTTGGTGGCACCACTATGGGACAATGCAACCCTGGTTTCTGAGCCTCCTTCATGTAGTGGTCGGTCCTTATTTCTGCTGACACTCCAACCAGAGATTCTACAATTTGCATACAATCCGCAATGATGACACACCCTCTACAAACTAAAATTCATGTTTTTACTTTTTAAGACAGCAAATCAAAATAAAGGATTATTAGACTGGACTGCCGTACTCATCATCAATTCATGGAGAATATGAACTAAACAAATAGTATTGGGGTCATCTCCAGAAGTAGATATTTATTTAGAATAAAAGACAGATTAAGCCACTTTACACACCTGTGTCTTTTTTGTCATCGAGTTCTTAACTGAATTAGTAGACTGAGGTTTGGATTATATTTCTGTAAATAGAGTTGGAACTGCAGTTTCATCATTAATTAGTCTTACCTATCAGTCCACTCTAAGGTATAACATATTACAAAAGAGATTTATGAGAGGGTTGTTCATTGCACAGCCATGAATTAGTCATAGAGGTATAGCCTATAGGTTATAGTTCAGTAAATACAGCTGGAACTGCAATTTAGTCATTAAGAGATTTATGAGAGGTGTGATGGGCAGCTGGTGTTAATAACTATTTTATCTCTCTACAAGGCAATGACCAATTGCCATTGTAGGAACTCACTCTAAGGAAGTTAGTCCTGCTTGCTTTATCAACAGGACAGAGGTGTCAGTCGGTTCACTTTATGCAGACAAATAACATTGAAATTGGTGCTGACAGAGTTACAAATACACTTTCCTTCATTGCAGAAAAAATCTAACCAGGAGCCATGTGGAACCCTTTGGTTTTCAGTCTTATTCATATCTTGTGGCCTGTTTTACAAAAGTTTTGATCTTGCAGTCTTGCGCAATTTGAAGATTTCATGTTCAGCAAATCTAAAAGCAACATATCTGAACATCTCCAAAAGCATGAACTTCAATTGCTTTTCTGCAAAAATTAAGATGGTGTATGTGAGTACCAGCTTTGTTAGTTACTAAACCAAATCTGAAGACTTGTATTATTTGGTATGTTCTTTTCATAATTTACATAAGGGACTGCATGAGTTACCAGATGAAACTAGTTACTGTACAAACAATTCATTCTTTACACTGTATTATTTTGTCACTGGCTCATGTAACAGGAATGTCCGCTGCATTAAGCTGAATTTTGCAGTGTCGTGAGAACACCACATTATGTAACCTATCACCCAAACATTACCAAGTAAATTTTACTATAGTCGGAAGGAAAAAAAGATTTCCAAACACTCAAGAATATGCAGTCTCTAGCTCATAAACCATTCATTCAAAATCATTATATTATCAAATTATATCAAAACTGTGTCACGAAAACAGTCTCTTACAAAACTAAGCCACTAAAATGCAAGATCATGCACAAATCGTATTTGTTATATAACAACAAACACAATGAAAATGTAAACTTATTTACAAAGTTGAAGCAAATTCCAATCACAATCAGAATGTTAACTAACTCATCAGATACATGATTACATTAGTAGCAGCAGATATTGCTCATAATTAACTTATTCTAATTCTGTTTAGTAAGTTTGTTCAAATTTAATCATAAAGTTGTCACAATACTGAAAAGCTCAGCTGGTCAGATGCAAGATCACATCATTAGTATAAATGGATCTCACACTTAATCATACTCATCCCGGATACTGACAATATCAGGCTTTGAACAAAATCCTGTACATAAAAGTCTATATATTGTTAAAAGGACTTAGCCAATCAGGTTTAAGATTATCTTATAAATATGTACATGTCCTGCCTGTAACAAAACCTTTACAACATAATATGATATTGGCTTACTGATCAGGTCAGAAATACTATCTAACAAGTGGCAAAAGGCTCAACAAATCGTTTGCATGATAAACAAATTAATGTGCATGGATTTCACTTATAATTGTACTCATTTAAATCATCCAAGTTCAAATCAATACTATGTGTCAATATTGCCCATCACTGAACTCCATCATGATTTTGATGACATATTCCAAGTCTGATCAAAACCGGATTAGAAAATATGGCCTCTGCCAATCTAATGCAAGATTACTTCACTTATCTGGTAGATATTGCTAATTATCAGATTTGTCTGACACCATTCATAAGCTAAAATCAAATGTTGATCAAGGTCAAATTAGAAATATGATGTACAGGGATGTAACTTGCTCAGCTAATCAGATGCAAGATTATCTAATTATGTGGATCTTAATAATTGTTCAGACAGTATAAGATCTTGCTTATTTAAGTCTGAGTTTGATCAAAATGTGTTCTTTAGAATGATTAAAAATCAAGGCCACTGGAAGCAAGGTCATGTCATTAATAAATTTGTCAGATTTTGATGATTTAAACATGTATTCCAAATTTGATCACAGTTGTATTTGAAGTATGGCCTACAGAGCACTGACATACAGTTGTGGAGTAACTTAGCTAAGAGAATGCAGAAATCAGTGATGGTGGCACAGCCAAATTGGAATGTTTTAATCTTCAGCCTAAATATAAACGTATGTTCCCTGTATGCAAAATTATCAAATGAACTGAATCAAAAATGAAAATGTTAAATCAGGTGACTGGAATTATGTCACCCAGCTCTGACTGAAAGGTCTAATATTTTCATAATGCATATATAATTATATGAATATAATAGTGTCTGAGAAACTGACCTAAATGCAATATTTTTTAACTGTGGCATGAAATACTTCAGTGACCTATTTTGAATGATGGGTGTAATACTCCTTATAAAACATGTATACCAACATATATGATCCTACCTACAATGGTGTTTGAAAACAATGACCCAAACACATCCTAGAATATAAACTATAATATTGTATCTGCTTCCATTTATGTACTTAGAGTAAGATGAAAATATTTCACTGAGACACCATGCATATTATAAAATTGCGTTCAGACTGCAGATCAAACAATCCATGCAGGTTGATTAGAAACAAGATGGTCACCATATCAATCATACTTGAGCAGTGACTTTTTCATTTAGGACCTAGTAAACATTATAAGATTTCTGGTGAAAAACCCATGCAGATATGATATATGACAATTCATTCTGGAAGAACAGTGATAACAACCCATTTAAGATGGCTACTATCATATCGTAGGAGCCTCGATTTCAGTAACACATCATAACAAGTTCAAAAGTGATAATTACAGGCCTATATAAACATTCATTCCATATGAGCAGCTAAACTCTAATTTTCAAGATGGCCTTCAATGTGATGACTGATTAGTAATCCAATGCCGATATCTTCTCAATAGTTCCAAGAGTTTCAAGATGACTGGCATGGTGGTACTTGATATCACATTTATTTTACTTATTTTGCTATATCCTGATGAAATTTCTTTCTACAAATAAGGCATAATAATTATGCACAGTTACTTTCTCATTAATGAAGTCATTCCAATGAGTGACAATGAAATCAACAAATCCAATACAAAATCATCTCTTTAATATGAGTTACCTATTTACTTGTTAAGCTTTTTAAGACCTGGGTATTATTATTTACCTGTTTTGATCAAAATTGAAACAAAATCTTTCTGAGTAGTAATAAGCTCACACACCTGAATATGCGATCACCTCGTCCAAATCACTTTATCTCAAATTTTACTGATCAGTCTAACTGCTTGAAGAGTTAAGCATTTAATCCAAGTCAGACAATAAATAATAAAATTAATAAAAAAATAAAGTTGGTAACATGCTCTGCCAATCAAATCCTGATTACATTAATAATGGTTATTGTTCATTCATGAATCCATCAAAGATCTTGATGTTGTAAACCCCCATTTCAAAATGAGACCAGAAATATGGTTTCCAAACAGGAAACAAGCTCAGCCAATAATACACACTACAAACTCCATGACATGGATCTCACAAAAGGTCTTGATGATATAAGCATATATTTTAAGCTAAATAAAAACTCGATTAGGACAATGGCTTAAAGAGTGGAAACAGTGTCAACATATCAGATACAATATGACAATCATTTTAGAAATATGGCTTCCAAACGTGTAACAAGCTAAGCAAGTAAGTTGTAAGATTACCCAATTATTATGTTCATTACTGAACTCATTTAAGATCTTAAAGTTACTGATTTAAGCAAATATTATAAATATGACAAAGTCAGATCAGGGTGGTAGCATGGGCAGTTAAACCAGCTGCAAAATCTCCACCTTATTATGGTCATGATGAAACTCATATGACATGACAGATAGACATTCACATAGCTTTGGTGAGTTAAAAACCAATATAATGCTACATCTTGGATGGTCATTTTCATATAATGAACAAAACCACTGCAATTTGCATTAGAAGAATTTCATTTAAACAGGAGTTAACTGAAGACTTTAAGATGGTTATATTAAACTACAGCCATTTACTCAATTGCAGGAAATATCTACAATGGCAGAAAAGTCTACAGGACAAAATATCAGCAGGAATCCTAATAAATGATCATTTATTGTATTTTCATTTTTCTGAACTTTTGAATATAAAACCATCTCATGAAAAACTATAACATATAAAATTCTCATGTCAATATAACCTTCTGCCCATGTGTAGTAATTACAAGATTGCAAGACTGATGTCATGTTGGCTATAATGGATGTACAAGAAGCACTATTTTCCTTTAGGAACAATCATACATTATAATAGATCTTTTGTGAAAATGCCATGATAATGCAGCCGTCCATTCAGAAGGAACGGTGATAATGAAATTGTCAAGACTGTAATGTGCCAACTAGAAGTCTTTCAGTAAAAACCACATGATAATAAGACCATCCATTTAAAAGAAATAGCAATAATATTGTCACAAAAACGTCTGTCTTTGCCATATTGAATGTCAGAACAGTACAATTTCAATTAGGAATAAATAGGTCACACAACGTTGTTTAGTGAAAAGAAGCAATGTTAACTATATTTTCAAGATGGACACTATGGTGGCCATATTGGATGACTGTAAAGAATCATTTTCAATGATGAGCAACTTGACACTGTGATGAATGTGATGCATACTGGACAGATCACACAATTTTTGAAACGTCATGTCACAGTGGGGGACTTAATCCTTTCCATTGACTCTATGTTAACCTTCCATAATGGAGTGATAAATATGTATAAGTCACCACCACACCTCAGCAGGCACACTGATGGCGACTCTGATGTTGAGGGACTGACCGACAGTACTGATTGATATTTGAACACCATCTAAAGACTGCTATGTCAAGAGTGATTTATAATCAGATATCATCTCGAGAATTTATATATTATTGAAACAATAAAAACATTTTTACAAAAGTCTTAGACAATCATTACATCTAGAAAAGTTTGATCAACTTTATTTCAACAAGTTTACCAAATTTACTTTATTCAGAGAAATCTGATGACACTTGCATAGATTTCATGAGAGGCACACCATTGAGCTTCTCTTTAATATTGTAAAATTTATCCTACTGTTCAAACAGAAAAAGTAATCCATTGACGTATGAACAATTATATTCCAGATGACACTTATGTTTTTAAAAACATAAAAAAATCATCACCAGAAAAAACTGAATTTACACTTAAATGTGAACCACTTGTTAAATCCTTAAAAAATGGCCCAGTCACAAGGTTGAATGAATCAGCAAAGAGGGTGAACAGATCAGCTTCTTAGATGTCCTTTTTTGAAAACTAAATATTCTTATGAAAATGAAAATATATGGTCAATAATGTCCAACCTAAGCCTATGATAGTTTCTCTAATTTGGTTAGTTTATTTTTGTTACTGTATTTTTGTCCCGTGTTTTTCAACAAGTATGCACACAAGTTTACCCACCGTGACACTTATTTGTGTTTGAATCCACTCTGCTTCTGTGTTATTAACTGGCACCAGACAAAAGTTACAAGAACACCAGGAATCTCAAGTAGACTTTGAAGCGAAAGTTCTCAACAATTATTCCAACCAATTATGAAAGTTACAATGAAAGAGTTGCAAATGCTACTGAAATCTTGATACTACGTTATAATAAACTGCCATTTTAACTGCTACAATAGCAGAAAGAAATAAGAAAACAAAGAAACTTTTACAAGATCTTCATAATGGCAGTTTTGAAAAATGATCGGAATTCCCCTGATGAGAGAGAGAGCTATTAAGAACATCAGTTTGTGAAGGCAATATTAGGTCTAAGCACTGAAGCAGCAGTGATGTCGGAATTGGATGAAGCTCACAACACTTTGGTGCACTTTTCATCATGATTGTCCGTACTAAATCTATATAAACAGGCTCAAATGCTCGTAACGGTTGTCGCTGAAATTCTGCATCATAACTGTATGTGATGAATCAGTTGAAATTGTGATGTCAAGCGAATCTCTAATAGTTTGAACTTTGTCATCGAAGAAATTTGCACTCGGGGCCCCACGCTGTTGCATTTAAGAAAGTTGTTAGGTTTTCTTGGACGTCATGCATGAATTTGATTATATTTATCCTACGGAGGTTTCTCTTAGTATCAAATAGAGGTGGAGGGTTAGGGACTGATACGTTGAGATGGTATACAATGCAGAGGTGATCCGATGCAAGTTCGTGGGATACAAGGGTTGATTGCAAAATATTATCATCAGGTCTATAAAGAAACGAATCTAAAATGTGCCCTAATTTATGGTTAGGTTGGTTAACTGACTGTTTAAAAATTGAAAACATGAATGGAATCTAAGAGTTTTGATTTGTTTGGTTTACCAGGACAGTCATAGTGAAAGTTGAAATCTCCAAGAATAATTAGGTTGCCACCTATCGAATTTCCATACTCTAGAAGATGTGGAACTGCTCCAAAAAGAGAGATTAAGTCAGCTTGTTTTTTCTACTAGGAGGAGGACGGTAGAGACAGAAAAAAATGGACTGAACTTTGTTCCAGTGTGAGCGTTGTTTGGATTAGTTCAAATGATGTGTGGCAGGAGTGGAAGGTTGTGTTGTACTTGTGGCATTTGATAATGGAATTCTTTGTAATTACAGCAATTCCACCTCCACGAGTGTCTATGTCAGAATAATGTATTATAACAAAATATGCAAAAAATGCACCGATCCAACTCCAAATTAGTTTACATACATTTTATGCATTAATCTTGGTGAAATACAGTTCGGGTAAGGGAAACTTACTTGAATCAAGGAAATACACATACCTTTTCCCTTTTTAGGTAGATAGAAAATCCTATCTTGATCATCTTCAACAGAGATTCAACATTAACTGGGAATCGCTACTGGTGACAGAGCTATCAAAGATTACCATGTCAAAATGTTCTGCTGACAAAGCGGAGAAATGTATCTGTAATTGCCATTAAACTGGTGAGACTAGGCTCTATGTAAACAGATAGTGCATTAATCTTGCTGTGCATACTTGAAAAAAATCAACTAAAACTGTGTGGTCCTGAAGGAAAGCTTCAGTCAATGATTTATAAGAAGTTTTAGTTAAAGACAACAGAGCACAAGAGATTCGATCTGAACATAACAGAGTGGGAGAAAGGTCGCTTCAAGTCACAATGCCTAAAAATACCTGGATAATGTGCATCATGGTTTCATTGCATTCAGGTTTAACTTTAAGGCATACCAAACTGCTAGAAAACAATTCCACATGCATGCATTGTCATTAAGAAAAAAAGAAAGATATGCAATTAAAGAACACTTACTTGTTGATGAAGAAATGGTGGTAGCTGTAACAGAGAAAAAATAATTTTACTATGATTGTCTATGTCAGAATAATGTATTATAAAAACATATGCAAAAACTGCAACAAACCATCTCCAAAATAGTTTACAGAAAATTTCTGCATTCATCTTGGTGAAAAAAAGTTCAGACAGGGGCACCTAACTTGAATCAAGGAAATACTTACAAATTACTACTGCATTGCTTTTATCTTTTCGTGTACAATCTGGCTTCAGTTTATGTTTTAACTTTAGCGGACACTAGGCAAACTTTGGTTTGGCATCAAGATTATGTACACAGGTGGGGCATGTCTTTAATAAGCAAGCATGGGGGGGAAAGAGGGGGACATTCTTTGCCAGATTTGTGCATATGTACTTAATGGATGGTTAATTTATTTTGGGAACATTTGGCAATCCACACTTGCTGTTGATGATATTCCTTCATAGCTGGTGATAACTATCTCTATCCACAGTGCTCAGTGAACCATCCTCTCTAAATGTAATTGTCATAAATGGAAAATAAAACTTCCATGCTTATGATTGTGTTAAAAATTAACAAATGAGTTTTTTTAATCTAATTTAATTAAAATAAACTAATTGACTAGAAACTTAAGATCACGTGACTTTTTAAATATCTTAATAAATCCAACTCGTAAGCTGCTTTGAAGTAAAATGTCTTTCAAAAGTCAGCACATTTCATTTAGGCAACGTCTAGCTGTGCAACATTTGCTGTTGATTATACTGTTGAACTCCTTCAAAGTTTCTGATGCCTCACTCTCTTCAAAGAGCTCCTTTGATGTAATCTGTTGAAAAACACAAGATGAAGCAGCATGCTGATGTTTATTAGGTTTTCGTGCTCTTGTATTGCATGCCCAGTGGCTAAATCACATTACACAATTTGCAAAACGTAGTTTTCTCCTTTACCAGACTGTTTCGCAAATCTGAACCGGACAGCTCTGTTTACTTGTCTTTCATGGAGAAAATTCTGAATTATTCTTCTTTCCCATTCAACATGATTAGAAGTTGCATATTACAAAGATGAGATACAGTGACAGCGGTAACTGTTTGCAAAATCCAATATGTCGGGTAAATACAGGCCAAACGATTTCAAATGAACCAACCACATTGAAGAACTGTATTCCTATATACATGCGATACATTGCTTTCATAATGGAACAGAGTGCCAATACTAAACTGAATATTGCAATGAATTTTTTAAAATTATTTTTAAATTAAAAAAAAACATTTCTTTGCACAAAAATAATACACCCGTAATCTGGTTCAAAATATGAAGAGAGAAAATAAAACGGTATTGTTGTTATAGGCAGTTGAGTAGGACACAGACTTTCATATGAACAGCTCAACATTTTAACTTCAATCCTTGGCATTAATGAACCTAAAAAAGTGCTTTGTTTCTACAGGATGTATAAAGATGGAATTCTGTTTCAGTATCTTGCAGTTTCAGAACGAAACTCGTACACTGTTATTTGCTAAGAAAATGATGAATCAAGAAAATTTGGCCATGTTGAGAAATATATTGAGGTTTATACACAGTGTCACAGAAATTGTACCATTGATTGTTTGTGTCAAGCACAATATTATGCATTGATAAAAGAACTGAGAAATAATACTGAAGTTTCAATTGAAAATGGTGTGATTGATGAAAATCCTGTTAATATAGTCCCTTTGAAATCTAAGAATGTTCAGTACAAAATAGTTCCAATTACATATGTCAGAGACTTATGTTTGTGTATATCCAATTAAATGATGGCAAGAACATTGCTTTTGCTTGTGTGTCCCCCAATTCTGTTGAATATGATTGATAAATATACATTCATGTAGTAAGTCTGGACCATGCAGACATGTACATCAAAATAGAAGACATAAACCATATATATATATATATATATATATATATATATATATATATATAATATTTTACACATTTTCACTACTACTCTTCGTATGAATCCTGTATGTACTTATCCTTAAAGCTTTGTATATATTTTATTGTGGCAAATGGATAAATTATCTAGTTTTAATAACATTTGTTGTCTAAAGACACCTCATCTTGTGAAAATCTGTGCATCATATATATATTTATACATGTACAAATGTAAATGTATAGGGAAGGCCTTACCAAATGAGCTTCTTTTAATAAAGTCATTATTCTTATTATTTTACCAGGGGTGGCCAACTAGACGACATAGCAAATAACTATTAGAAGTGAAATTTCAATACCTTTTTCAAAACAAGTCAAGATTATTGTTTTGATATGCAAGTTTATACACAAAATGTTACATTTTCTAGTAATTTAATTTTTCACCATATCCATTTTATAGATAATTAAATTACCTGCAGGGTTTGCTAGCAAGATTGTACGAGGAACTTTACTTTAATGTAGCCAAATTACTTCTACGAGCTCCTACGAGCTCCCATGTAGTCTTCGAGCTACAGTTAAGATCGTAAAATGCTTGCTACGAGCTATCACAAACTCGCGCAAGCTTGATTTATGATTGCATTTTTACAAAGGTTATTTGCAAATCAATTGCTTGTGCTCATATAACATGCACTGCAGAACAAGATTTCTTTGAATGTCGGAGGGCGAGTCCTTTAAACAACAATAATTGCAAAGATAAAGATCAACTGTTAATTAGCCATGCTGGCATTCTTGTTTGGTTACTCAAATCTAACCTTTACCTATTGTGCATTTTGGCCACAGCTGACCAGAATATGACAAGAGGGCACATCGAGGGAGAAACAAAGGTGCTATGTTCTCCAAAATTGCCAGGTGTAGAAGGTACAAGATTTCCATCCAAGTGATGGGGATTGCCCTTTAGACATCATATATATACTACAATAGATGAGTTCTCAAATGATACATATATTCCTTACTCTTTTCAATGCACTCTTACAAAGAAGGAAATGCAGCTTTCATTTCTGGATTGTTCAGGTAGAGAGATGACACATGAAGAGTCCAAAGAATTCTGCCCTCCAACTCCAAATCAGAAGCCAGCCATAATCTGATAATAATTGGAGAAAACAGACAGGAGTGGAAAATTGATACATGCATGAGGACCCTAGTTAGGAATCTGTCCCTGTTCATCCACAAACACAAAATGTAATGACCATCTGGTCTTATAGGAATCAGATAAGATAAAAGAATATATGTGTGTGGATTCCACCGAACAACAAGGAAAAACTATTGAGAATGTAAATGGAACGAGATCGATATGCAGTGTCTTGGAAGCATCACTGGTCCAAGCACTGGCACCAACTGGACTTGATCATAATGAGACAGTCTGTCATGATAGGTATTCTTCTTATACCTGTACCTTCCACAGTGCTGACTGCTACACTGACCACTCGCTGGTATCCACCAAAATGATGCTGCAGCCAAAGAAGATATACCGCTCTAGGCAAGAGGGTAAACAAAATATTGGCGTGGGCAAGACATCATATCCAGACATGGCTGATGAATTCACGTATGACCTCTCCAAGACATTTGATTCAGAACCTCCCAACAGCACTGCCAAAAACAGATGGGATCACATCTTATAGACCGTGTACAGCACAGCCACAGGTATCTTTGGAAAGAAGCAGCAAAAAAACAACGATTGGTTTGAGGTTAACTCCCCCAAACTCTGTGCTAAAAATAGAAGAGAATTGCAGTATACACCTGGAATACAAACGATCCCCCTGCCAGAGGACTCTACATTCATTCAGGTCAACCAGAAGTAAAGTGCTGAGGTTAGCGTGGCAGTGTGCCAGTGAATACTGGCTTCAGCTCTGTCGGAGCATTCAGACAGCAGCAGATATGGAAAATATCAGAGGCATTAATGATAGCATAAAGAAAACAATGGGTCCCACGAAGAAAGTGATAGCACCAATTAAGTTTGCCGCAGGTGATTCCATCCATGACAAGGGCAAGCAGATGGAGTATTGGGTGGAGTACTACTCTGAACTGTACTCACAGAGAACCACGTGGCCAACGATGCCCTCAACGACAATGAAAACCTCCCACTCATGGCCGAGAAACTTACTGTGGCAGAACTAAAGAAGACCTTAGAGAATCTGATCTTAGTAAGCCCATGAGAAGGACGGCATCCCAGCAGAAGTCCTCAAGTGTTGCTGCAGTGTGCATTCGTACACACCTGCACGACCTCAGTGATGGGATGTGGGTGCAGTGCCTCAGGACATGAGAGATGCCAACATCATAACCATGTACAAGAACAAAGGCGACAGAAGTGACTGCAACAACTACAGGGGCAAATTCCTTCTCAGCATAGGTAAAGTCATCCTGAACTGACTGCAGACACTTGCTGACATAGTGTATAAGATGTGGCACCTGCAGTGTCAAGCTAAACTGAAGAACTTGTTGATGATGATGATGCAGCATCTAGTAAGCACGCTGTCATTATTCCTTGCACAAATGACTTACAGGTACCTAGATATAAAATGATTTTGATAGTATGTGTATCTGACCTATACGGGTGTACATAAAGTAACCAAGTCCCTTGAAGAGGAACCGAAACAGGAGGGAAAAGGTTACCACATAAATATTTGGGAACAAAGATGAATTGATAACATAACACCATTATATATAATTACTGTGAGACCATATCTCGATTATGGTTAGAAAAATACTGAAACAGGCAGTTTTCTCTGGTTATTGGACACTTGACAGTGTGTATTATATCATTGATTTTGTACAACAAAACAAGATTCGTTTTGTTCAAACAGGAGAGATACTGATTTTGTGACAAAAAAACTTTCATTAAATTGTCAAAATATTTTAAAAAAAATTTAATTCAGCATGTATTCCACTTCTTTGGATGCCTTGCTATATATAACCACATTTGTAAATGACTTGGATATTTTCAAGTAGTTTGCTATTTATAACAGTGTTAGAGTAGTCAGTTGAAATAAGTTGACCTGACACATCACTTGCACAGGTAGGATTTGCATGCCATTTGTTAAAATTCCATTTACTTAAAGTGCCATAACAGTGTATCTACACTTATTCAGTTTATTTTATGGTTAATGGGACTACATATGCAAAATACGATTGTAAAAAATCCGATTGAAAAGTGTTAAGTAATAACTGCATGGGAGCCGATCTAATGTTGCATTTGCACCTGTTTACTATATAAACCGAACGCAACTGCCGACCACTTCCGGTATTTAGTGAAAACAAAGCGTGATGTCACATTATGAACACTTGTTGTAAACAATAGCAGAGTCAGTATTGTCACATTATGAAAAAGTCTTCAGAAACTCAACACGAAAGTTGCGATTTCGAAGGAAGTGAATTGTCACTGTCCTGCGGGTCTTAGCCATTCGAAGATGTATAACACACCATCCATTGTTCAGTCCAGTTTGTCTAGACATCCATGCTTTAATAGTTGTATACTACCAGTATAGACAACAATTTGGAGAACGTCCAGAACAAGGAAATGAGTAAGTAAAATGTCTGAGTAATATTTCATGTTCTTTTGTTTTCATGATATATGCATGACCGTATAGTAATGTGATTATTAATACAGAAAATAAATAAACCACATTTTCCAGTCATTTTATGCCACCTTCATTGATTGAACCCCTCTTTTTGAAGCCTACACCGTCTAACCTTTATACCACAGTGATACTGATAAGTCATGTCCAAAAGAAACAACAACATATACATGTTCAAATATTATTTTATTTCAGTTTTTATGTCAGAAAATAAAATGGTTATATATATATATATATATATATATATATATATATATATATATATATATATATATATATATATGTGTGTGTGTGTGCACATATTATTTTGGAATCATGTAACTTTATTGGTATAAAATATAACAATAAATCACATCACACTGGCCCAATAACAATATCTACTAAATCTTTTGATTTCCTAATTTGATCTAATGCACAAAGCATAATTTATCTCAACTTAGTTTTCAAATTATTATTTCATACGATATCTGTATACAGCATATAGACAATTTGTTCCGTGATGTTGGCACTTTTTGGGCAAGGAAGTGAGAGTCTTCATTCCATGATGTGCTGTTGAGAGGATCCGCACTCCCTTTCCTAATGAAAACCTGAACTACACATACTTTCATGAAGCTGACAGCAATTAAACCTTCTAAGAAGATTTTGAGTAGCAATATCCTTATCAGGCGTCTCATAGAGACTACACATAGGTGGTTGTACATCTACCCAAAGTTTGACTCCTTCATCATTTATCTGTCCAGTTCTGAATGCTGTTTTCATCAGACTTTCAACATAATCTGTAAATTATAGAAAATTTAATATTCATGCATTGTATTGTACAAACCAAAACCTGCAACTTTGTGTTGAAGTTAATATATGAATTTAAAGTATTTGTCTTTACAATTGTTTGCATATTTATAAAATAGGTACTTACACTTGGTACCACATTATTTATATCTTTAAGTAATATATTCCTTTCTGTTCATGAATTACTAATGCATTTTCTTACTATATGTTGAGTCAACTAGGATTTTCCTGACAGTGTATTCTCCATTTTTGTACTTTGGATACACTATTTTATATCTAGCCTTCCTATTCTTAGTGCTCGCTTGCTCTCTTTGGCTATTTTCATTAATATGCAATGCAGCTAGCCAAAGTCTTTTTCAATGTAAATAAAGATGCAAAATACAATACATAATTCTATCAAACACCAAATATTTTATTTGCAAACATTCCAAAACACTAAAAACTGTTATATATACTGTTACATTGCAGTATATAAAAAAATCAAATCTTGATATCTATGATTTAATTTGAAGATGAAAATATTAGACTATATATAAAACACTGCAAAACCTGAAACAGTATTTTTGTGTGTGCAATAATATAAGATTTGCCTTGAAAGCACTCCATGATAAGAGAAACCAATCATCTTTGGTGCAAAAGTATTGATTACAGAGTGGTATCCCTCCAGTACTGAAGTTTGTTGTCCAGATGACAGCATTGACACAACTTTTCTCATTTGCATGTTGGTCACAATCTCTTCAAGCTTTTAAAATACTTTAGATCCTATAAGTTATAAAATATATTCATCTCAGCTTGGTTATATGCTATCTTACATGAAAATAAAAATGTGCACTAACAAAAATATATCTAAATTCTATACATTACTAGAGCAATAAAGTTAGCGAGTCACATGCCTATATGACGTGTACTCCAGGAGACCCCAATGTGCTTTTGCATACCAAATATCATGTTGTTTTTTAAAAATATACTGTCATATACAATTGGAATTTAAATATTGTGTTTCCATTACAAAGATTATTTTGAGGTATACAATATTGTGAAATTTCTACTCCATTTGGTTGTTGTTGTTGTTGTTTTAGTGTTTAATGCCATTTATCAGCACAATATAGGCGATACATGGCAGCCATTATAACTGTTGGAGGAAGATCCCTGGAAAAGACTGGGAAGAATCACCGACAATCCATTTTATTTTGTAGATTTTCATTAATTGGGGATGGGAATAAACTTCATCATGTTTGTAAATATCTATATTTAATCTGATGCACACATTAGTTTGACAATGAAATATATTTATGTAGGCCTTCTAAATCAACCAGCAGAAAGATTTCTCTATTCAAATGGTCAAAATTGAAGGCATCATGTAAATTGTGACAATATTTATCAAATGTTTTACATTATATTATCAAATATTTATATCCCAGTTCTTGATTGATTCGATGTTTACTGCATTATTTTGGAAATTATGAAAACGTTCTACAGGGTACACATATAAATGATGTGGTGACTGATTTAGGGTACACATGGAAATGATGTGGTGACTGATTTAGGGTACACATGGAAATGATGTTGTGACTGATTTAGGGTACACATGGAAATGACGTGGTGACTGATTTAGGGTACACATGGAAATGATGTGGTGACTGATTTATGATACACATGGAAATGACGTGGTGACTGATTTAGGGTACACATGGAAATGATGTGGTGACTGATTTGTTGATTATCATATATATAATAATATGGTACTGGTCATTAAAAACTCACCATTGCTGTGTCTCTCTTTGAATAACCCCTTCTTATTTTCTTTGGCGGTGACACTTGACAAGTAACTTCTTCTGATGGTGAAAACATTTGAAGTCTACACAGCTGATGCTTTGGTGTTGAAGGTTATGATACCTTTGTTTACCTTGGCTTTGTTGTCAGTTTCCTCCACACATTGGATAGACGGGACATCATCAAAATTGAGCTTGACTCTCTTTGGTGTCCTACACATATGATCAACCTCAAATCTATACGTAAACGTGAAGCATTCTGGTGTGAAATGATTTTTACAAAGTTTGTCCACCTACGACGAAGTGATTAGTCCTTCGGGTAGGAATGCATGGAAAATCATCAACATTTGTATTCCCACAATTTGCTGCAACACACCTGACACCGCTGCCCTTGCTTGTACCTCCACGATGTGGTTTTAGCATGATTGGGATGATAAAATAACTAATATGGAACGGAAAACGTGCTTTGTTTATGTTTCGATAGAAACGGAAGTAAGGCGTGTGTTCATAATGTGACGTCAGACGATCTATACACTCCGGAAATTACCGAGCGATAAAATCGGTCCGATGTGTAATATTTTCGAAAACACACCTGAGCGTATTTCTAGTTTGTTTTGGGGAATTTTTCCATACCGCTTCCAGACTTTATTTTCTATTCAAATAACACTAAATTTGATTTACGTTATCTACACTGGTATGGCACTTTAATTTGATATAGAAGACATAATTAGCATGGCAGCACAAACTGTTTGGTCTTTAATGCAAAACAATGTCAGTAAATCCGAAATCAAATTACAGTCAGTGATTAATTAGGTTCTCACATAAATACCATTTAGCTGTGGTGGTAGATTAACATTTTTCATGCTGGAACTCATGAGGGAAACTCAATGCAGCTATGATGATTACACTAAAACACATATTTCACTTGGCAAAAGTTAACTTCTTTGCTATTTATTTCTGAACGTAATGACATCAGTTGGCAGCAGTAATATTACCATTGATCAATTTTTTTTTTATAAGATAGTTGATAACAGGGTATTGAGAATTTGTTTTTAAAATAAATATAAAGGAAATGTAACAAAATATAGGAAATGTAAGTATAATTTAAAGAATTAAAAAATACTTAAACAGAGAGTTGCTGTCTGGAAATAAAAATGTTGACGTAGAAAATGTTTAAGGACAGACAGTTAAAGTAACAGACATATTATCTCCTACCCCACACATATATAATATGGGTGGGGAATACAAAATTATGCTGGTAAGCCTAATCTTATGGGATATCTGGATAAAGGTACTTACTTGTAAATGTAAATTTGTAGACATATGTGTCAGTATCATGTCGACACTTCCAACCAAAATTGTCAAGCGTAGCATTAAATGCTGAAATTTGTGCAACAATTGTGGAATTAGTTGCGCTGTAACTGTATCTTCCAGAATTTGTCGGTGAACATGTACCTGCACGCGGACAAATACTTAAGCTACCACTGGAGGAATCATTGATCCATGATGAAGGCAGAATAAAGGAATTAATATTGCAAGTGAGTGTGACTGTGTCTCCATTTTGTTCAGCAGAAACATTTACCCGGGTAACTAAAAAGAGAAACAACAAGCGAATTATTATTAATGATGTAAGCTGAGTTACAGCACAGCTCATACAACATTTTTGCAACCCATACATTATAGTTCGGGTGGAGAGAGTGGAGATTTTTATAAAAATGTATTTCTAGAGTTTCCACAAAAGCTCATGAATAGCTGTCTATAGTTCTCTGTAAAATCATCTATCAAATCTATCTTGTATCTTTCATTTTTGCCCGATATTTTTACTATCTAAATTGCTAGGCCTTGTAGTCTTGGATTTTTTTTATGGTTTATGGTTTAACGCCATTTTTCAGCACAATATAGGCTATACATGGCGGCCAGTATTAATGGTGGAGGAAGAACCCGGACAACCCCCGGAAAGAACCACCGATCCACGAGAAGATACTGGCAAGCTTTCTCACATAACTGCGTTTTGCCGAATCTTAGACTCGAACACACCCAGACAGAGGTGAGATGGCAGTGGTCCGTAACGAACATCGCTCGGGGACTCTTGTTGTCTTGGAGCTCATTGTGATCTTATTCTTGTGTTCCATTCAGGTTTTGTGCTGAATTCTTTATCCCTCTTAATTATTACAAACTCTCTTTTTTATAATTTTAATAATTAGCAAGCTTGTCTTGCACCCGATTTACTCTCAAAGTAGTGACTTAAAAAATATTGTTCCTGTTAGCATCTACCTTAAATGCAGCTTGTACACGTTTATTTGGCTTTATTGCCTTGGTCAGCATACTTTCAAATACTGTTTTATCATGCCTGTCTTCCAACAACAGCTGATGTGTTAGTGTATAAAGGACATTATTTCCTATCAATCATTTCTTTTGCAGATGGTACAAGATAAAGATAGAACTTTTATTTTTTATTTGTTGTGCATATTGGAACCATATTTTTCATGTCCACGTCAATATTTGCTCCAAATCTCAAACGTATCCTATTTTCTGCAAAGGTTCATCTATTCATCTGTGGTGCAGTTCAGTATGGTCTATTTTAGATCTGTCCGAAAAGCCCAAAATCAATACACAAACTTGTTCAGTCTTTATTGTGTAATGTTGGTATACAATCTGCATTTTTTGTATCATTGTCAAGTTACATGTTTTTACATTTTGTGTGTGCAATTAACCCAATTTGGTGAATCGAAATTGACAGTACAGAAGATCTTCGAAGTAGGGTGCAAGGTCCTCATGACACATAAACATGGCATACAGGGTTAATTCCACAGTCAGGCAACTTTCATGTAAGTATAAAAATAGTCTACCTTGTATAGCAGGTGGTTTTATATTTGCATAGTTTTTCCATATTAGTGTCCAATTCTATTATATACATGTTTGTTTGTTGCAGATCAAACAATCCATTTCATTTAGGACCTACTAAACATTATAAGATTTCTAGTGAAAAACCCATGTAGATATGATATATGACAATCCATTCTGGAAGAGCAGTGATCACAACCCATTTAAGATGGCTACTACGATATCGCAGGAGCCTCAATTTCAGTAACAGATCATAACAAGTTCAAAAGTGATAATTACAGGCCTATATAAACGTCCATTCCATATGAGCAGCTAAAATCTAATTTTCAAGATGGCCTTCATTGTGATGACAGATTAGTAATACAATGCTGATATCTGCTCAATAGTTCCAAGAGTTTCAAGATGACTGGCATTGTGGTGATACTGTACTTTTATGAAGTGCATAATTTTCTTTTAGAAGTGCAGCAATCCTGTAGTTAAAAAGTTGCATTACAAAATTGTGCTAATGGATGCCACATGGATGATAGAAATTTAACTAAGCTCCATCATGTAAACTCTTTTCAGTAGAGCTAAACCAGAGGCCTAAGTGGTCATGACACTGCTCACCTGGCTTGAATTACTTAAACTTGATATCACATTTATTTTACTTATTTTGCTATATTCTGATGCAATTTCTTTCAACAAATAAGTCATAATAATTATGCACAGTTACTTTCTCATTACTGAAGTCATTCCAATCTCAATGACATGGCATAAAGAGTGACAATGAAGTCAACAAATCAAATACAATATCATCTCTTTAATATGAGTTACCTATTTGCTTCTTAAGATATTTAAGACCTGGATATTATTATATACCTGTTTTGATCAAAATTGAAACAAAATTTTTCTGAGTAGTGATATGCTCAGACACCTGAATGTGGGATCATCTGGTCAAAATCTCAAATTTTACTGATCAGTCTAACTACTTGAAGAGTCAAGCATTTAATCCAAGGCAGACAAACGATTAATACAAATTAAATTTGGTAACATGCTCTGCCAATCAGATCCTGATTACATTAATAATGGTTGTTGCTCATTAATGAATCCATCCAAGATCTTGATGTTGTAAACGCCCATTTCAAAATGAGACCAGAAATATGGATTCCAAAACGGCAACAAGCTCAGCCAATAATACACATTAAAAACTCCTTGACATGGATCTCACAAAAGGTTTTGATGATATAAGCATATATTTTAAGCTAAAAAAAACTAGATTAGGACAATGGCTTAAAGACTGGAAACAATGTCAACATATCAGATACAAGATCACAATCATTTTAGAAATATTGCTTCCAAACGTGTAACAAGCTCAGTAAGTAAGTTTTAGGATCACCCAATTATTATGCTGATTACTGAACTCATTTAAGATCTTAAAGTTACTGATTTAAGCAAATATTATAAATACGACAAAGTCAGATTAGAGTGGTAGCATGGGCGTTAAACCAGGTGCAAATCACCACATTATTATGATCATGATGAAACTGATATGACATGACAAGATAACAATTCACATAGCTTTGGTGAGCTAAAAACCAATATAATGCTACATCTTGGATTGTCATTTTCATACAATGAAGAAAACCTCTGCAATTTGCATTAGAAGAATTTCATTTAAACAGGAGTTAACTGAAGACTAAGACAGTTATATTAAACTACAGCCGTTTACTCAATTGCAGGAAATATCTACAATGGCAGAAAAGTTTACAGGACAAAATATCAGCAAGAATCCTAATAAATGATCATTTATTGTATTTTCATTTTTCTGAACCTTTGGATATTCAACCATCTCATGAAAAACTATAACATAAAATTCTCATGTCAATATAACCTTCTGCCCATGTGTAGTAATAACATGATTTCAAGACTGATGTCATGTTGGCTATAATGGATGTACAAGAAGCACTATTTTCCTTTAGGAACAATCATACATTATAATAGATCTTTTTGTGAAAATGCCATGATAATGCAGCCGTCCATTCAGAAGGAACGGTGATAATGAGATTGTCAAGACTGTAATGTGCCAACTAGAAGTCTTTCAGTAAAAGCCACATGATAATAAGACCATCCATTTAAAAGAAATAGCAATAATATTGTCAAAAAAACCGTCTGTCTTTGCCATATTGAATGTCAGAACAGTACAATTTAAATTAGGAATAAATAGGTCACACAACGTTGTTTAGTGAAACGAAGCAATTTTAACTATATTTTCAAGATGGACACTATGGTGGCCATATTGGATGACTGAAAAGAATCATTTTCAATGATGAGCAACTTGACACTGTGATAAATGTGATGCATACTGTACAGATCGCACAATGTTTGAAACGTCATGTTACAGTGGGGGACTTAATCTTTTCCATTGACTCTATGTTAACCTTCCATAATGGAGTGATAAATATATAGAAGTCACCACCACACCTCAGCAGGCACACTGATGGCAACTCTGCTGTTGAGGGACTGACCAACATTACTGATTAACATTTGAACAGCCAGTGAATGAAGACCCCCATCTACCCCAGCTAAAGACTGATATGTCAAGAATTAATATATTATTAAAACAATAAAAACATAATTACAAAAGTCTTAGACAATCATTACATCTAGAAAAGTTTGATCAATTTTATTTCAACAAGTTTACCAAATTTACTTTATTCAAAGAAATCTGAAGAAACTTTCATAGATTTGATGAGAGGCACACCGTTGAGCTTCTCTGTAACATTGTAAAATGTATCCTACTGTTCAAACAGAAAAAGTAATCCATTGACGTATGGACAAATCTGTTCCAGAAGACACTTATGTTTTTAAAAAAAGAAAAAAAAATATCACCAGAAAAAACTGAATTTACAATTAAATGTGAACCACTTATTAAATCCTTAAGAAATGGCCCAGTCACAAGGTTGAATGAATCATCAAAGAGGGTGAACAGACCAACTTCTTAGAATTATTTTTTTCGAAAACTAAATAGTCTTACGAAAATGAAAATATAAGGTCAATAATGTCAAATCTAAACCTCTGAGAGTTTCTCTAATTTGGTTAGTTTATTTTTGTTACTGTATTTTTGTCCCGTGATTTTCAACAACTATGCACACAAGTTTACCCACCGTGATACTTATTTGTGTTTGAATCCACTTTGCTTCTGTGCTATTAACTGGCACCAGACAAAAATTACAAGAACTTCAGGAATCTCAGGTGGATCTTGAAGCGAAGGTTCTCAACAATTATTCCAACCAATTATGAAAGTTACAATGAAAGAGTTGCAAATGCTACTGAAATCTTGATACTACGTTATAACAAACTACCATTTAAATTGGTACAATAGCAGAAAGAAATAAGAAAACAAAGAAACTTTTATGAGAGAGAGAGCTATTAATAACATCAGTTACTGAAGGCAATATTTGGTCTAAGCACTCAAGCAGCAGTGATGTCGGAATTGGATCAAGTTCACAAGACTTTGGTGCACTTTTCATCACGATTGTCCGTATTAAATCTATAGAAACAGGGTCAAATGCTCCTAACGGTTGTCGCTGAAATTCTGCATCATAACTGTATGTGATGAATCAGTTGAAATTGTGCTGTCAAGCGAATCTCTAATGGTTTGGACTTTGTCATCGAAGAAATTTGCAAATTGGTCTAGTAGGTCTAGCGGAGAGAAGGTTGTTGGAAGTTTTGTACATTTGCTGCTTGACATTGGTTTGTTAGTTTTCTTGAAGAGCTCTTTGCATCTGAAGCTCTCCGTGATCTTAGTACTGTAGTGGGATGATTTGGCTAAATGGACTATGTTTGTGGCGTTCTTCTTAGCCGCCTCGTAGATTTGTTTATAAATAGTGAGTCTGGTGGAAAACCTCTCTGCTTTTCGGCGATGTCTTTTAGCAGTGCAAAGCTGGTCCCTAACACTGCTCTACTAAGGAGAACACTTTTTTATTGATACTCTGCATTTGGTGGCTGGGGCATGTTTTTCAAGCAATGAACGCATGTTTTGTTTCTTTTAGTATTTTTATGGTTTAACGCCATTTTGCAGCACAATAAAGTCTATACATGGCGGCCAGTATCAATGGTGGAGGAAGAACCCGGAAAATCCCCAGAAAGAACCACCGACCCACGAGAAGCTACTGGCAAGCTTTTTTACATAACTACATTAGCCGATTCTTAGACTCGATCACACGCAGACAGAGGTGAGATGGCAATGGTCTGTAACGGACAGCGCTTTAGACCACTCGGCCACTCGGGGCCCCACACTGTTGCATTTAAGAAAGTTGTTAGGTTTTCTTGGATGTCATGCATGAATTTGGTTCTATTTATCATACGGAGGTTTCTCTTAGTAGCAAATAGAGGTGGAGGGTTAGGGACTGATACGTCGAGATGGCATACAATGCAGAGGTGATCCGATGTAAGTTCGTGGGATACAAGGGTTGATTGCAGAATATTATCATCAGGTCTATAAAGAAACTAATCTAAAATGTGACCAAATTTATGTGTAGGTTGGTTAACTGACTGTTTAAGATTGAAAACATGAATGGAATCAAGGAGTTTTGACGTATTTGGTTTACCAGGACAGTCATAGTGAAAGTTGAAATCTCCAAAAATAATTAGAATGCCATCTATCGAATTTCCATACTCTAGAAGATTTGGAAACTGCTCCAAAAAGAGAGATTCAATCAGCTTGTTTTTTCTATTAGGAAGTGGGTGGTAGAGACAGAAAAAATGAACTGACCTTTGTTCCAGTGTGAGCGTTGTTTGGACTAGTTCAAACGATGTGTGGCAGAAATTGAAGGTTGTGTTGTACTTGAGGCATTTGATAATGAAATTCTTCGTAATTACAGCAATTCCATCTCCACGAGCGTTGCGGGTGAATTAATTGATGGAGTAATCGCTGCGTGTTAAATCCGCACACTTACATTCATCACCTTCCGAATGTAACCAAGTCTCTGTCAGGAAAAAGACGTCAATATCCTAGTCGTTGATACAATTAACAGTTTCTTTGCGCTTTTGCGGTGATCCTACTGATTGAGCATTGAATAATGCAATAGGTAGTGGTATCAGTGTTACAGTTGGTACAACGGTTGACGATTTAAGAGGAATTTGAAACAGGTTATTAAAATTAACGGCAGAATTTTTAAGTTGTTTATCCGTTACGGACGAAAGGGAGATAACTGGAATCCTTCTTCCTGTTGAACGCCGGCCGGGTTTGAAAGAACGTTTCTTTTTTCGCTTCCGTTTACATTTAAGAAATGAAGAATGAATTCCCAGTTCGATTCAGTTTTGAGCACAATGTAGTATCTAGAACCAATGTGTGGTCATTTGATCCAATTAATGAGGATTCGTCATAGTATAAGCGGTCACGTGACGGCGTTTAAGCAGTTAAGTGATGGCGGCCATCTCTCCGGAGATCAAAATTGCTTTACAAAATGTTGCACGATTAAACTATCAAGAACAGTCATATATCTAACAAACTCTGTGTTTCTGAAGTTTCATTAAGAAACAAAGAAACAAAGAGCCATCTGAAGATAAATTAATACATTCTGATCCAAACTATGTAGCACAGGTATATCATCATTTGATGACATTAATGGGATGTGATCAAAATATAGATACTGGTTTGCAAATATTACAACTACATTTTACAATTCTGTATCTGATTTAATACATTTTGCTTGAACAGCTGGATTTAGTTAGACAATCGATCATTCTCAAGCGTGTGTAACCCCAGATAGTGGTGTTAACTACAGAGCAATAGAGATTATCCTTAGCGAAATGATAAAGTTACTTGTAGGTAATGGAGGACAAATAAGAATCAATGATACTTCAGTAGAAAACATGTAATTAAATCAGTCGTGATAAAATGTTATTTAGTCATGTTAAGGTCACCTTGAATCCTGGTCTGGTACAAAAATTGCAATCAAATCTTACAAGAAAATACAGATCAAAGATAACATTAAAGAAAAAGATCAAACTGCTAGTGGTGGTCCAAAAAAATTACCATTAATCAAAACTCAACTAAACATTTTAACAAAGCTTTAGAATCAAAACCAAAATCAAAAATATGAATGTACCAACAGTAAAAATTCCAGGATATAATGCTGATGAACAACAAAGAAAATCAATCAACATTCTAATCAATGAAAACGTTCCTAAACTTGTTGAGTCCTGCAGAAAGTTATCCCAGCCAGTAGGTATTCTCAAACGTAAGAACGATCCATACGGTTGAGGTCATCAAATATCGCCGGGAATTGTAAACATAAGATCAACAATCGCAGCCAATCTTTGAAGGGCATTGAGGATGATTATGAAAGCTTGTGGTATGTCATCGGGTCTAAAAACACAGTGTAAAATAATCATCTCAGGTCTACCGCCAAGAAGGGATGTACTTATGACTAAACTAAATGATACCCTAAGTATGTTGTGTGAAAATTTCCAAATACTGTTTGTTCCACAATACGGGACCTTCTTCAAAGACAATCGTGTGAACCAACAATTATATCAGCAAGACCAAATCCACTTGTCCAACAGAGGTACTGTCTTGCTCCTTAGGAATATAGACTAGTACATAAGACTTATAAAAGGGGTTAGGCATGAGTCAGAAAACTGCTTGTATTGCGGAGAGTACGGTCATGTAACACAGCGGTGTCTGCATGGAAAACAAATTTGTTGCCTTCTTTGTAACAAACTAGGACATAAGGAAAATGTGTGTACATACCAATAGGTAGAAGGCTATGATGTACAAGCTGATGCGAAACACATCCAGCAACAAAATACGTTAGAATATTTGTATAGTTTTCAATGTAATAATTATAATTCTGTAAACAGGTTTCAGGGATTATCTGATTTGTGTACAAAGTGCAACCTGTTAACATGTAAACAACTATGCGTTACTGTTATAGTTACTTCTCCCTCTGAGGCTCCCCAAGTGTCTAATATGTCAATGTCTTCTTGCATGCATGTAAATCAGTCTCATATTGAATGTTTTCATATATCCACTACATCTGGTCATTGTACGACAAATGGATCTTGTATGTTATCTTCTTCATGTGTTTATGTAAATAGTCAAGGCAATGTAAAGAAATATGTCAAGTCTAAAATCAATACATGGCATACTGCCTTGTCTGAAAATCAATTTTCTGATCAAAATTGTCATGTGTTTGGGCACCTCAAAAGAGGTCTGCAAGTAGTCGACCTAAATATTCAACACATCCTCCCTAAAATGAATGAGATAAAGTTAATATTACAGCAAACTAGATGAGTCAATATTCTAGGTCTATGTGAAACCTTTCTTTCCTATGATACTGATGATTTGGCTCTCCAAATACAGGACTTCAACTTTGAAAGAAAAGATGGAGACTCCATGGTGGGTGGGGTAATCTTCTCTATGTAGACAGTTATATTAGCTATAACAGAGTCGTGTTGATCTAGAGACTACTGGGGTAGAGAGTATCTGGATCGGAGCAACCCTTACCCAATCAAAGCCAATACTCTTAAGTTCAGTTTACAGGCCATCTATTTCCACAGCTGATCGGATTGATAGATCTGAGGCTCAAATTCAAAAAGCATTGCTAAAGGAAGATTTAGAAAGTATCATATTATGTGATTTTGACACTGACTACATGAAAACTCCACCATTAACATGGATAGGTAACTTGGAAACTTACAACTTTACTCAATTAATTAACACCCCAACTAGAGTAACAGCTAAAAGTGCTACTATCATTGATCATGCCTATACTAATAAACCTGAAAACATAAGTGAAATAAATGTGCCAGTGTATGCACTGAGTGACCACTACCTCGTTTGTATAACTAGACATGTTCCAAAACCATCTAAAAATGAACAACACATTGAAATACAATACAGGGACTTTAAACAGTTTCATGTTGAAATGTTCCAAAATGATTTAGTTTGCAAACCCTTTCAATCAGTCTGCAATATAGCTGAAGTCAACACTGCTTTAGACAAATGGTATCAGATGTTCAATGAATGAAGCAATAGACAGGCATTCCCAAATAAAACAAAAAGGGTTAAACACCAAATTACACCCAAGTGGATTACCCCTGAGATCAATGAGGCTAGGCACCTAAGAGATAATTTCCACAAGACAAAAGACATGAAAAGCTATAGAAAGTGGAGGAATAAAACTAAGCACCTGAGATATCAGCAAAAGAAAACTACTATAAACAGGCTATTAATGAAAGTAAGAGTACAAAAACATTGTGGAAGTATCTAGAAGAGCTGAACCCACCCATGAACAGTTGTCTTCCCCCTAGACTTAAGCAAAATGATGATATAGCAACATCTGTGCAAGACATTGTGGAAATGTTCAACAATTTAGTCATAAGCATCTCCAGTAACAATATTCAGAACCAGACTAACATAATAATTGAACTTGATGCTCCTCTGTTATTTATAAGAGCTAAAATTTCCAATGTTAATTATTTTTCAATCGCTAATGTTAGTGAAGCTGATGTTTTTGATAAGCTAATAATGGTGAATATTAATAAACCCTCTAGACTGCTTAGTATTGGTCCACGAATTCTAAAAATTGTTGCAACAGTAACAGCAAAGTCACTAACGCATATCATAAATTTAAGTATAATGAGTGGTAATTTTCCAAAACCACTCAAATGTGCAAAGGTTACACCTATCTTTAAGAAAGGAGAAAATTACAGACCAATATCACTGATACCTGTATTGTCAAAAATGTTTGAAAAACAGGTAGCCATTCAGGTCTATAAATTTTTTGAAACAAACTCTCTATTTCATAAAGCGCAATCAGGATTTAGGAAGTACCACTCGTGCCAAACAGAACTTACCAAATTAATTGATCTTTGGATGAAGGAAATGGATAATGGAAATATGACTGGGATTGTTTTCCTCAATTTCAAGAGAGCTTTTGATCTTGTTGATCATGAAATTCTGCTGCAAAAGTTGAACTGTTACAGGTTTGACAATCCTTCTTTAAACTGGTTTAGATCATACGTAAACCAAAGGTCTCATCAAGTAAGCATTGACAATATTAGCTCTCAAACTCGCACTATTCATTCAGGAGTCCCTCAAGGCTCAGTTTTGAGTCCTCTCCTCTTTCTTATCTATTTCAATGATCTACCATTAACTAATGAATCCACCAATACAGATTTGTTTGCAGATGATGCAACCTTGTATACATCTAGTTCTGATACTGAAGATATCCAAGCAATATTAAATTCAGACCTTATTAGAGTCCAAAACTGGGCACAACAAAATAGGATGGCAATTAATAAAGGTAAAACAAAATGTATGACGGCACAAAAGCTACACAAGTCAGGGAACCCAAAACTATCTCTTGCAATAAATAATCATCCATTAGAAAATGTCAAACATGAAAGGCTTGTAGGTGTGTCCATAGATAATAATTTATTATGGAATGACCATATTGGTAAGCTATGTAAAATACTGTCATCCAAAATTGCACTTCTCAGCAAAATCAAGAAATATTTACCTATGGAAACTCGCAATCTATACTACAAGTCATATATTCTTCTAAGAATGGATTATCGTTCAAATGTATGGGAAAACTGTGCTAAATCTGAGTTTGACAGGATTTATAAACTCCAGAAACGAGCAGCAGGTGTAATTATAGATATATCTGTTGATCGTCCCTCAACAGCATCATTTACAGAACTCAAATGGTTCACAATATATGACAGGATAGATTTTCACAAGGCAGTTATTTTATATAAATGTCTACATGGACCTGCACCAGAGTATCTTCAGGACTTATGCAGGCCTTTTTCAACATAATTTTAGTTGAGATCAATATCACATGGAAACCTTTTAGTACCAAAACCAAGAACAGAGCAATTCAAAAACGCGTTTTCAACACTCTGCTACAGTTCAATGGAATAAGCTTCCACCAGATGTAAAATCAGCTGGAAATATTAGAATATTTAAGAAGAGATATCATGAGCATGCATGTGTTTCTAATAGATAATGGGATTTAGTATTTTAATACTAAACATGCTAAAATAAGCACTAATTATTGGTCTCTTCATATATTGTGCATTTGATATACTCTCATTAAGAGGGCCTCAAGGGAGAATAGGCCTTGACTAATGAGTCATACTCTATAAATAAAGCATTATTATTATTATTATCATTATTATTATTATTATTATTATTATTATTATTATTATTCCATAGCATACATACTATAACTGACTTGCTTGTCAGACCTAAATCCAGCACCCTATCTGTCAGCCTTACCTCAGATCTCTAAGTTGCTGATTCAGCAGTTGTAAATTCTACCGTATAGCACTGCTTCTAGAACTCTACATTCCTCCTTTTATTTCAGATTAAAAATTTGTTTTTTAAATGAAATTCAGTTCAATATAGATGTATTTTGAACTAGTCATAATGATTATAATAACAACAGAGATTCACACAATAGAAATAAAATTCGCTTTTTGTTTTAATTTTTTTTATAGTGTACAAAGTGGTAACCTTAAAACTGGGAAAAGTAGGTTTACAGTTCTCTTGGCTTAGTGATGTGATTTGGATTTTGTAACCTAGCTTTAATAATTCTCAGCCATATAGTTGCAATGTGGCAGATTATAATGATGTCATAGCAGGGGGGCATCATGCCACAGACATGTAGCAGGATGTCCCACCCTATCAGATTATCCTGACACCAAGCCAACCAGTCCTAACACTAACATCTTAATGCTGAATGCCAAGCGAGGCAGCTGTTATTACCATTTTTGGTATCACTCGGCCGGGGTTCAAACATGCAACCTCCTGCATCCGAGGCAGACACTCTAACAAGTAGGCATTTGAAGCGGTCTTAGTTTCTATTTCTGCTTCATTACATGAAATTCTGTATATCATCAGTTTTATTTTAAGTATTTGTATGAAGTTCTTTCTCTCACAGACTGATGCTGGTTATAAAATGTGCATTTGTATCATGCTGATTCTTACTCTGTCCTTGTACTATATTATAGGCTATGAAGGGAGTATAGGAATCATTATCACATTTAGTAATATTTGTTCAGGTGTTTTTATAAATGGTTCATTAACAATTATTATATCACAAACCATGAACAATTAAAGGGGAGGCGTTTGTTTTGTTTTTTCTTTTTTTTTCTATTAAGGGTCACACGCCATTTCTCAGCACACGATAGGCTATACATGGTGGCCAGTATTAATGGTGGAGGAAGAACCCTGGAAACCCCCCAGAAAGAACCATTAACCCACGAGAAGCTACTGGCAAGCTTTCTCACATAACTACGTTAGCCGAATCTTAGACTTGAATGCATGCAGACAGAGTTGATCCGTAACGGAAAGCGTTTTAGACCACTCGGCCACTCGGGGCCCCAAAGGGGTAACATACTGAACAGACATGATTCTTTTAAAATGTCTTTTTATGTCTTTTTTTCTACAGATATATTATTGACATAAATATGATTGTCTCCTTATTTGTGTCCAAAAGGTTTGCATGTCTTGCCTTGAAATACTTCAGAAACACAATGTTCTTTTCATAGTGATTCTTGAGAAAGATTTTGATATCCAAGTCCAGTGTTAAACATAAAGATAGTGAAACATTTTTAATATACTTGTCATTTAAACAATTGTTTTTAAAAAATGCAATTTTATTTCGTACAAGTATTACTGTTAGTGGTCACATAGATAAGCCATGCCTATAACCAACTCTTATGACTTCACAAGCTTTTGCATGGATATTGGACTGTTTACAAACTGTTGATGAGGTGTTTTCATTAAAGTCACATTTAGCTGGGAATGCAATAGCTAATCCAGTGGATGAAGAATACGCATCATGATCATTACATAGCATTCAGGTCTACCTTTAAGGCATACCATAACTGCTGGAACATTTGAAAAGAATTTCATATTCATGCCTTGTCTTTAAGACACAGAGAAAGATATGCAATTAAAGAACACTTACTTGTTGGTGGTAAAGAACTGGGGATAGCTGTAACAGAAAAAAATCACTATAATTGTCTATGTCCGAATAATGTATCATAAAAACATATGCAAAAAATGCACCGATCCATCTCCAAATTAATTTACATACATTTTATGCATTAATCTTGGTGAAATACAGTTCGGGTAAGGGAAACTAACTTGAATCAAGGAAATACACATTCCTTTCACCTGTTTAGGTAGATAGAAAATATTATCTTGATCATCATGAACAGAGATTCAACATTAAGTGGGAATCCCTACTGGTGACAGAGCTATCAAAGGTTACCATGTCAAAATTGTCTGCTGACAAAGGAGAGAAATATATCTGTAATTTGCATTAAACTGGAAGAGACTAGGCTCTGTGTCAACAGACAGTGTATTACTCTTGCTGTGTCTACTTGAAAAAAAATCAACTAAAACTGTGTGGTCCTGAAGGAACGCTTCAGTCAATGATTTATAAGAAGTTTTAGTTAAAGACAACAAAGAACAAGAGATTCGATCTGGACATAAGTGAGTGGGAGAAAGGTCGCTGCAAGTCACAATGAATAATAATACCTGGATAATGTGCATCATGATTTCATTGCATTCAGGTTTAACTTTAAGGCATACAAAAACTGCTAGGAAAGAATTTCACATGCTTGCATTGTCATTAAGAAACAGAGAAAGATATGCAATTAAAGAACACTTACTTGTTGATGAAGAAATGGTGGTAGAAATGGTGGTAGCTGTAACAGAGAAAAAATACTTTTACTATGATTGTTTATGTCAGAATAATGTATTATAAAAACATATGCAAAAACTGCAACAAACCATCTCCAAAATAGTTTACAGAATATGTCTGCATTCATCTTGGTGAAAAAAGTTCAGACAGGGGCACCTAACTTGAATCAAGGAAATACTTACAAATTACTACTGCATTGCTTTTATCTTTTCGTGTACAATCTGGCTTCAGTTTATGTTTTAACTTTAGCGGACACTAGGCAAACTTTGGTTTGGCATCAAGATTCTGTACACAGGTGGGGCATGTCTTTAATAAGCATGATTGGGGGAGAGAGAGGTAGACATTCTTTGCCAGATTTGTGCATATGTACTTAATGGATGGTTAATTTATTTTGGGAACATCTGGCAATCCACACTTGCTGTTGATGATATTCCTTCATAGCTGGTGATGCCTATCTCTATCCACAGTGCTCAGTGAACCATCCTCTGTAAATGTAATTGTCATAAATGGAAAATAAAACTTCCATGCTTTATGATTGTGTTAAAAAAAAACAAATTAGTTTTTTGAATCTAATCCAATTAAAATAAACCAATTGACTAGAAACTTAAGATCACGTGACTTTTTAAATATCTTAATAAATCCAACTCGTAAGCTGCTTTGAAGTAAAATGTCTTTCAAAAGTCAGCACATTTCATTTAGGTAACGTCTAGCTGTGCCACATTTGCTGTTGATTATACTGTTGAACTCCTTCAAAGTTTCTGATGCCTCACTCTCTTCAAAGTGCTCCTTGATGTAATCTGTTGAAAAACACAAGATGAAGCAGCAAGCTAATGTTTATTAGGTTTTCGTGCTCTTGTATTGCATGCCCAGTGGCTAAATCACATTACACAATTTGCAAAACGTAGTTTTCTCCTTTACCAGACTGTTTCGCAAATCTGAACCGGACAGCTCTGTTTACTTGTCTTTCATGGAGAAAATTCTGAATTATTCTTCTTTCCCATTCAACATGATTAGAAGTTGCATATTACAAAGATGAGATACAGTGACAGCGGTAACTGTTTGCAAAATCCAATATGGCGGGTTAATACAGGCCAAACGATTTCAAATGAACCAATCACATTGAAGAACTGTATTCCTATATACATGCGATACATTGTTTTCATAATGGAACAGAGTGCCAATACTAAACTGAATATTGCAATGAATTTTTTAAAATTATTTTTAAATTAAAAAAAAAAAAAACATTTCTTTGCACAGAAATAATACACCCGTAATCTGGTTCAAAATATGGAGAGAGAAAAAAAAACTGTATTGTTGTTATAGGCAGTTGAGTAGGACACAGACTTTCAGATGAACAGCTCAACCTTTTAACTTCAATCCTTGGCATTAATGAACCTAAAAAAGTGCTTTGTTTCTACAGGATGTATAAAGATGGAATTCTGTTTCAATCTTTTCAGTATTCTGCAGTTTCAGAATGAAACTCGTACACTGTTATTTGCTACGAAAATGATGAATCAAGAAAATTTGGCCATATTGAGAAATATATTGAGGTTTATACACAGTGTCACAGAAATTGTACCATTGATTGTTTGTGTCAAGCACAATATTATGCAGTCATAAGGAAACTGGGAAATAATACTGAAGTTTTAATTGAAAATGGTGTGACTGATGAAAATCCTGTTAACATAGTCCCTTTGAAATCTAAGAATGTTCAGTACAAAATAGTTCCAATTACAAATGTCAAAGACTTATGTGTGTGTATATATAAATTATATGATGGCAAGATCACTGCTTTTGCTTGTGTGTCCCCCAATTCTGTTGAATATGATTGATAAATATACATTAATATAGTAAGTCGGGACCATGCAGACATGTACATCAAATAGAAGACATAAACCATATATATATATATATATATACACACATTTTCACTTCTACTCTTTGTATGAATCCTGTATGTACTTATCCTTAAAGCTTTGTATATATTTTATTGTGGCAAATAGATAAATTATCTAGTTTTAATAACATTTGTTTGTCTAAAGACACCTCATCTTGTGAAAATCTCTGCATCATATATATATTTATACATGTACAAATGTAAATGTAGAGGGAAGGTCTTACCAAATGAGCTTCTTTTAATAAAGTCATTATTATTATTATTTTACCAGGGGTGGCCAACTAGACGACCTAGAAAATGACTATTAGAAGTGAAAATTCAATACCTTTTTCAAAACAAGTCAAGATTATTGTTTTGATACACAAAATGTTACATTTTCTAGTAATTTAATTTTTCACCATATCCATTTTTTATAGATAATTAATTTACCTGCAGGGATTGTACGAGGAGCTTCATCTTAATGTAGTCAAATTACTTCTCTGAGCTCCTACGAGCTCAGTGCGAGCTCTCATGTAGTCTGCGAGTACAGTTAAGATCGTAAGAAGCATGCTACGATCTATCACAAACTCGCGCAAGCTTGATTTATGATTGCATTTGTATAAGGGTTATTTGCAAATCAATTGCTTGTGATCATATAACATGCACTGCAGAACAAGGTTTCTTTGGATGTCGGAGGGCGAGTACTTTAAACAACAATAATTGCATAGATAAAGATCAACTTTTAATTATCCATGCTGGCATTCTTGTTTGTTTACTTAAAACAAACCTTTACCTATTGTGCATTTTGGCCACAGCTGACCAGAATATGACAAGAGGGCTCATCGATGGAGAAACAAAGGTGCTATGTTCTCCAAAATTGCCAGGTGTAGAAAGTACAAGATTTCCATCCAAGTGATGGGGATTGCCCTTTAGACATCATATATATATATACTACAATAGATGAGTTCTCAAATGATACATATAGCCCTTACTCTTTTCAATGCACTCTTACAAAGAAGGAAATGCAGCTTTCATTTCTGGATTGTTCATGTAGAGAGATGATTCATGAAGAGTCCAAAGAATTCTGCCCTCCAACTCCAAATGAGCAGCCAACCATAATCTGATAATAATTGGAGAAAACAGGCAGGAGTGGGAAATGGATACATGCATGAGGACCCTAGTTAGGAATCTGTCCCTATTCATCCACCAGCACAAAATGTAATGACCAATTGGTCCTATAGGAATCAGATAAGATAAAAAAGAATATGCGTGTGGCTTCCACCTTACAAGAAGGAGAAACTGTAGAGAATGTAAATTGAACGTGATCGGTATAAAGTGTATTGGAGGCATCACTGGTCCAAGCACTGGCACCAACTGGAATTGATGATTATGAGACGGTCTGCAATGAAAGGTATTCTTCTTATACCTGTACCTTCCACAATGCTGACTGCGACACTGACCACTAGCTTTTATACACCAAAATGATGCTGCAGCCAAAGAAGATATACCGCTCTAGGCAAAACGGTAAACAACATATTGACATTATATCCAGACGTGGGTGAGGAATTCACTTATGCCCTCTTCCAGACATTTGATTCAGAACCTCCCAACAGCACTGCCAAAGACAGATGGGATCACATCTGAGAGACTTTGTACAGCACAGACACAGGGATCTTTATAAAGAAGCAGTCAAAAAACAATGATTGTTTTGAGGTTAACTCCCCCAAACTCTGTGCTAAACATAGAAGACAATAGAGATCTTCACCTGGAATATAAACGATCCCCCCTGCCAGAGGACTCTACAGGCATACAGGTCTACCAGAAGCAAAGTGCTGAGGTTAGCATGACAGTGTGCCAATGAATATTGGCTTCAGCTCTGTCAGCAGCAGATATGGGAAACATCAGAGGCATTTATGATAGCATAATGAAAACAATGGGTCCCACGAAGAAAGTGATAGCACCAATTTGGTTTTCCGCAGGTGATACCATCCATGGCAAGGACAAGTAGATGGAGCATTGGGTGGAGTAGTGCTCTGAACTGTACTCACAGAGAACCTCGTGGCCAACAATGCCCTCAACGACAATGAAAACCTCCCACTCATGGCCGAGAAACTTATTGTGGCAGAACTAAAGAAGGCCTTAGAGAATCTGATCTTAGTAAGCCCATGAGAAGGACGGCATCCCAGCAGAAGTCCTCAAGTGCGGCTGCAGCGTGCTGCTTACACACCTGCACGACCTCCTCTGTCAGTGATGGGATGTGGGTGCAGTGCCTCAGGACATGAGAGATGCCAACATCATAACCATGTACAAGAACAAAGGCGACAGATCTGACTGCAACAACTACAGGGGCAAATTCCCTCTCAGCATTGGTAAAGTCATCCTGAACTGACTGCAGACACTTGCTGGCATAGTGTATAAGATGTGGTATCTGCAGTGTCAAGCTAAACTGAAGAACTTGTTGATGATGATGATGCAGCATCTAGTAAGCACGCTGTCATTATTCCTTGCACAAATGACTTACAGGTACCTAGATATAAAATGATTTTGATAGTATGTGTATCTGACCTATACGGGTGTATACAAAGTAACAATGTCCCTGGACGAGGAACCGAAACAGGAGGGAAAAGGTTACCAGATAAATATTTGGGAACAAAAATGAATTGATAACATAACACCATTATATATAATTACTGTGAGACCATATTTCGATTATGGTTAGAAAAATACTGAAACAGGCAGTTTTCTCTGGTTATTGGACACTTGACAATGTGTATTATATCATCGATTTTGTACAACAAAACAAGATTCGTTTTGTTCTAACAGGAGAGATACTGATTTTGTGACAAAAAAAACTTTAATTAAATTGTCAAAATATTTTTTAAAAAATTTAATTCAGCATGTATTCCACTTCTTTGGATGCCTTGCTATATATAACCACATTTGTAAATGACTTGGATATTTTCAAGTAGTTTGCTATTTATAAGAGTGTTAGAGTAGTCAGTTGAAATAAGTTGACCTGACACATCTCTTGCACAGGTAGGATTTGCATGCCATTTGTTAAAATTCCATTTACTTAAAGTGCCATAAGAGTGTATCCACACTTATTCAGTTTATTTATTGGTTAATGAGACTACATATGCAAAATACGATTGTAAAAAATCCGATTGAAAAATGTTAAGTAATAACTGCATGGGAGCCGATCTAATATCGCATTTGCACCTGTTTACTATATAAACCGAACGCAACTGCCGACCACTTCCGGTATTTAGTGAAAACAAAGCGTGATGTCACATTATGAACACTTGTTGTAAACAATAGCAGAGTCAGTATTGTCACATTATGAAAAAGTCTTCAGAAACTCAACACGAAAGTTGCGATTTCGAAGGAAGTGAATTGTCACTGTCCTGCGGGTCTTAGCCATTCGAAGATGTATAACACACCATCCATTGTTCAGTCCAGTTTGTCTAGACATCCATGCTTTAATAGTTGTATACTACCAGTATAGACAACAATTTGGAGAACGTCCAGAACAAGGAAATGAGTAAGTAAAATGTCTGAGTAATATTTCATGTTCTTTTGTTTTCATGATATATGCATGACCGTATAGTATTGTGATTATTAATACAGAAAATAAATAAACCACATTTTCCAGTCATTTTATGCCACCTTCATTGATTGAACCCCTCTTTTTGAAGCCTACACCGTCTAACCTTTATACCACAGTGATACTGATAAGTCATGTCCAAAAGAAATAACAACATATACATGTTCAAATATTATTTTGTTTCAGTTTTTATGTCAGAAAATAAAATGGTTATATATATATATATATATATATATATATATATATATATGTGTGTGTGTGTGTGTGTGTGTGTGTGTGTGTGTGTGCACAGATTAGTTTGGAATCATGTAACTTTATTGGTATAAAATATATCAATAAATCACATCACACTGGACCAATAACAATATCTACTAAATCTTTTGATTTCCTAATATGATCTAATGCACAAAGCATAATTTATCTCAACTTAGTTTTCAAATTATTATTTCAGAAGATATCTGTATACAGCATATAGACAATTTGTTCCGTGATGTTGGCACTTTTTGGGCAAGGAAGTGAGAGTCTTCATTCCATGATGTGCTGTTGAGAGGATCCGCACTCCCTTTCCTGATGAAAACCTGAACTACACATGCTTTCATGAGGCTGACAGCGATTAAACCTTCTAAGAAGATTTTGAGTAGCAATATCCTTATCAGGCGTCTCATAGAGACTACACATAGGTGGTTGTACATCTACCCAAAGTTTGACTCCTTCATCATTTATCTGTCCAGTTCTGAATGCTGTTTTCATCAGACTTTCAACATAATCTGTAAATTATAGAAAATTTAATATTCATGCCTTGTATTGTACAAACCAAAACCTGCAACTTTGTGTTGAAGTTAATATATGAATTTAAAGTATTTGTCTTTACAATTGTTTGTATATTTATAAAATAGGTACTTACACTTGGTACCACATTATTTATATCTTTAAGTAATATATTCCTTTCTGTTCATGAATTACTAATGCATTTTCTTACTATATGTTGAGTCAACTAGGATTTTCCTGACAGTGTATTCTCCATTTTTGTACTTTGGATACACAATTTTATATCTAGGTTCCTAATCTTAGTGCTCGCTTGCTCTCTTTGGCTATCTTCATTAATATGCAATTCAGCTAGCCAAAGCCTTTTTCAATGTAAATAAAGATGCAAAATACAATACATAATTCTATCAAACACCAAATATTTTATTTTCAAACATTCCAAAACACTAAAAACTGTTGTATACTGTTACATTGCAGGATATAAAAAATCAAATCTTGATATCAATGATTCAATTTGAAGATGAAAATATTAGACTATATATAAAACACTGCAAAAGCTGAAACAGTATTTTTGTGTGTGCAATAATATAAGATTTACCTTGAAAGCACTCCATGATAAGAGAAACCAATCATCTTTGGTGCAATAGCATTGGTTACAGAGTGGTATCCCTCCAGTACTGAAGTTTGTTGTCCAGATGACAGCATTGGCACAACTTTTCTCATTTGCATGTTGGTCACAATCTCTTCAAACTTTTAAAATACTTTAGATCCTATAAGTTATAAAATATATTCATCTCAGCTTGGTTATATGCTATCTTACATGAATAAAAAAATGTGCACTAACAAAAATATTTCTAAATTCTATACATTACTAGAGCAATAAAGTTAGTGTGTCACATGCCTATATGACGTGTACTCCAGGAGAAACCAATGTGCTTTTGCATACCAAATATCATGTTGTTTTTTAAAAATATACTGTCATGTACATTTGGAATTTAAATATTGTGTTTCCATTACAAAGATTATTTTGAGGTATATAATATTGTAAAATTTCTACTCCATTTGGTTGTTGTTGTTGTTGGTGTTGTTCTAGTGTTTAATGCCATTTATAAGCACAATATAGGCGATACATGGCAGCCATTATAACTGTTGGAGGAAGATCCCGGGAAAACCCTGGGAAGAACCACCGACAATCCATTTTATTTTGTAGATTTTCATTAATTGGGGATTGGAATAAACTTCATCATGTTTGTAAATATCTATATTTAATCTGATGCACACATTAGTTTGACAATGAAATATATATATGTAGGCCTTCTAAATCAACCAGCAGAAAGATTTCTCTATTCAAATGGTCAAAATTGAAGGCATCATGTAAATTGTGACAATATTTATCAAATGTTTATGTTATATAATCAAATATTTATATCCCAGTTCTTGATTGATTCAATGTTTACTGCATTATTTTGGAAATTATGAAAACGTTCTACAGGGTACACATGGAAATGATGTGGTGACTGATTTAGGGTACACATGGAAATAACGTGGTGACTGATTTAGGGTACACATGGAAATGATGTGGTGACTGATTTAGGATACACATGGAAATGACGTGGTGACTGATTTGTTGAATATCATAGATATAATAATATGGTACTAGTCATTAAAAACTCACCATTGCAGCGTCTCTCTTCGAATAGCCCCTTCTTATTTTATTTGGCGGTGACACTTGACAAGTAACTTCTTCTGATGGTGAAAACTTTTGAAGTCTACACAGCTGATGCTTTGGTGTTGAAGGTTATGATACCTTTGTTTACCTTGGTTTTGTTGTCAGTTTCCCCCACACATTGGATAGACGGGACATCATCAAAATTGAGCTTGCCTCTCTTTGGTGCCCTGCACATATGATCAACCTCAAATCTATACGTAAACGTGAAGCATTCTGGTGTGAAATGATAGGAGCAGAGGGCAGAAAACTCAGTCGAACTCTCCCAGTTAGCTCTTTTGATTTTTACAAAGTCTGTCCACCTACGACGAAGTGATTAGTCCTTCGGGTAGGAATGCATGGAAAACCGATCAACATTTGTATTCCCACAATTTGCTGCAACACACCTGACACCGCTGCCCTTGCTTGTACCTCCACGATGTGGTTTTAGCATGATTGGGATGATAAAATAACTAATATGGAACGGAAAACGTGCTTTGTTTATGTTTCGATAGAAACGGAAGTAAGGCGTGTGTTCATAATGTGACGTCAGACGATCTATACACTCCGGAAATTACCGAGCGATAAAATCGGTCCGATGTGTAATATTTTCGAAAACACACCTGAGCGTATTTCTAGTTTGTTATGGGGAATTTTTCCATACCGCTTCCAGACTTTATTTTCTATTCAAATAACACTAAATTTGATTTACGTTATCTACACTGGTATGGCACTTTAATTTGATACAGAAGACATAATTAACATGGCAGCACAGAACAGTTTGGACTTTAATGCAAAACAATGTCAGTAAATCCGAAATCAAATTACAGTCAGTGATTAATTAGGTTCTCACATAAATACCATTTAGCTGTGGTGGTAGATTAACATTTTTCATGCTGGAACTCATGAGGGAAACTCAATGCAGCTATGATGATTACACTAAAACACATATTTCACTTGGCAAAAAGTAACTTCTTTGCTATTTATTTCTGAACGTAATGACATCAGTTGGCAGCAGTAATATTTCCATTGATCAATTTTTTTTAATAAGAAAGTTATTAACAGGGTATTGAGAATTGTTTTTTTAAATAAATATAAAGGAAATGTAACAAAATGTAGGAAATGTAAGTATAATTTAAGGAAATAAAAAATACTTAAACAGAGAGTTGCTGTCTGGAAATAAAGATGTTGACATAGAAAATGTTTAAGGACAGACAGTTAAAGTAACAGACATATTATCACCTACCCCACACATATATAATATGGGTGGGGAATACAAAATTATGCTGGTAAGCCTAATCGTATGGGATATCTGGATAAAGGTACTTACTTGTAAATGTAAATTTGTAGACATATGTGTCGGTATCATGTCGACACTTCCAACCAAAATTGTCAAGCGTAGCATTAAATGCTGAAATTTGTGCAACAATTGTGGAATTAGTTGCGCTGTAACTGTATCTTCCAGAATTTGTCGGTGAACATGTACCTGCACGCGGACAAATACTTAAGCTACCACTGGAGGAATCATTGATCCATGATGAAGGCAGAATAAAGGAATTAATATTGCAAGTGAGTGTGACTGTGTCTCCATTTTGTTCAGCAGAAACATTTACCCGGGTAACTAAAAAGAGAAACAACAAGCGAATTATTATTAATGATGTAAGCTGAGTTACAGCACAGCTCATACAACATTTTTGCAACCCATACATTATAGTTCGGGTGGAGAGAGTGGAGATTTTTATAAAAAATGTATTTCTAGAGTTTCCACAAAAGCTCATGAATAGCTGTCTATAGTTCTCTGTAAAATCATCTATCAAATCTATCTTGTATCTTTCATTTTTGCCCGATATTTTTACTATCTAAATTGCTAGGCCTTGTAGTCTTGGATTTTTTTTATGGTTTAACGCCATTTTTCAGCACAATATAGGCTATACATGGCGGCCAGTATTATTGGTGGAGGAAGAACCCGGACAACCCCCGGAAAGAACCACCGATCAACGAGAAGCTACTGGCAAGCTTTCTCACATAACTGCGTTTTGCCGAATCCTAGACTCGAACACACGCAGACAGAGGTGAGATGGCAGTGGTCCATAACGGACATCGCTCGGGGACTCTTGTTGTCTTGGAGCTCATTGTGATCTTATTATTGTGTTCCATTCAGGTTTTGTGCTGCATTCTTTATCCCCAATGATGGATTCTAGTGTTACATTGCTAAACTCATTTATTGAGCAAGGGTATAATATGCTGTCGTTTTCTTTGCAAGTCTAGGTGACTCGTAATTATTACAAACTCTCTTTTTTTATAATTTTAATAATTAGCATGCTTGTCTTGCACCCGATATACTCTCAAAGTAGTGACTTAAAAAATATTGCTCCTGTTAGCATCTACCTTAAATGCAGCTTGTACACGTTTATTTGGCTTTATTGCCTTGGTCAGCATACTTTCAAATACTGTTTTATCATGCCTGTCTTCTAACAACAGCTGATGTGTTAGTGTATAAAGGACATTATTTCCTATCAATCATTTCTTTTGCAGATGGTACAAGATAAAGATAGAACTTTTATTTTTTTTTTGTTGTGCATATTGGAACCATATTTTTCATGTCCACGTCAATATTTACTCCAAATCTCAAACGTATCCTATTTTCTGCAAAGGTTCATCTATTCATCTGTGGTGCAGTTCAGTATGGTCTATTTTAGATCTGTCCGAAAAGCCCAAAATCAATACACAAACTTGTTCAGTCTTTATTGTGTAATATTGGTATACAATCTGCATTTTTTGTATCATTGTCAAGTTACATGTTTTTACATTTTGTGTGTGCAATTAACCCAATTTGGTGAATCGAAATTGACAGTACAGAAGACCTTCGAAGTAGGGTGCAAGGTCCTCATGACACATAAACATGGCATACAGGGTTAATTCCACAGTCAGGCAACTTTCATGTAAGTATAAAAATAGTCTACCTTGTATAGCAGGTGGTTTTATATTTGCATAGTTTTTCCATATTAGTGTCCAATTCTATTAAAATACATGTTTATTTGTTGCAGTTCAAACAATCCATTTCATTTAGGACCTACTAAACATTATAAGATTTCTAGTGAAAAACCCATGTAGATATGATATATGACAATCCATTCTGGAAGAGCAGTGATCACAACCCATTTAAGATGGCTACTACGATATCGCAGGAGCCTCAATTTCAGTAACAGATCATAACAAGTTCAAAAGTGATAATTACAGGCCTATATAAACGTCCATTCCATATGAGCAGCTAAAATCTAATTTTCAAGATGGCATTCAATGTGATGACAGATTAGTAATACAATGCTGATATCTGCTCAATAGTTCCAAGAGTTTCAAGATGACTGGCATTGTGGTCATACTGTACTTTTATGAAGTGCATAATTTTCTTTTAGAAGTGCAGCAATCCTGTAGTTAAAAAGTTGCATTACAAAATTGTGCTAATGGATGCCACATGGATGATAGAAATTTAACTAAGCTCCATCATGTAAACTCTTTTCAGTAGAGCTAAACCAGAGGCCTAAGTGGTCATGACACTGCTCACCTGGCTTGAATTACTTAAACTTGATATCACATTTATTTTACTTATTTTGCTATATTCTGATGCAATTTATTTCTACAAATAAGTCATAATAATTATGCACAGTTACTTTCTCATTACTGAAGTCATTCCAATTTCAATGACATGGCATAAAGAGTGACAATGAAGTCAACAAATCAAATACAATATCATCTCTTTAATATGAGTTACCTATTTGCTTCTTAAGCTTTTTAAGACCTGGATATTATTATTTACCTGTTTTGATCAAAATTGAAACAAAATCTTTCTGAGTAGTGATATGCTCAGACACCTGAACGTGGGATCACCTGGTCAAAATCTCAAATTGTACTGATCAGTCTAACTACTTGAAGAGTCAAGCATTTAATCCAAGGCAGACAAACGATTAATACAAATTAAATTTGGTAACATGCTCTGCCAAACAGATCCTGATTACATTAATAATGGTTGTTGCTCATTAATGAATCCATCCAAGATCTTGATGTTGTAAACGCCCATTTCAAAATGAGACCAGAAATATGGATTCCAAAACGGCAACAAGCTCAGCCAATAATACACATTAAAAACTCCTTGACATGGATCTCACAAAAGGTCTTGATGATACAAGCATATATTTTAAGCTAAAAAAATACTAGATTAGGACAATGGCTTAAAGACTTGAAACAATGTCAACATATCAGATACAAGATCACAATCATTTTAGAAATATTGTTTCCAAACGTGTAACAAGCTCAGTAAGTAAGTTTTAGGATCACCCAATTATTATGCTGATTACTGAACTCATTTAAGATCTTAAAGTTACTGATTTAAGCAAATATTATAAATACGACAAAGTCAGATTAGAGTGGTAGCATGGGCAGTGAAACCAGATGCAAATAACCACATTATTATGATCATGATGAAACTGATATGACATGACAAGATAACAATTCACATAGCTTTGGTGAGCTAAAAACCAATATAATGCTACATCTTGGATTGTCATTTTCATACAATGAAGAAAACCTCTGCAATTTGCATTAGAAGAATTTCATTTAAACAGGAGTTAACTGAAGACTAAGACAGTTATATTAAACTACAGCCGTTTACTCAATTGCAGGAAATATCTACAATGGCAGAAAAGTTTACAGGACAAAATATCAGCAAGAATCCTAATAAATGATCATTTATTGTATTTTCATTTTTCTGAACCTTTGGATATTCAACCATCTCATGAAAAACTATAACATATAAAATTATCATGTCAATATAACCTTCTGCCCAAGGGTGGTAATAACATGATTTCAAGACTGATGTCATGTTGGCTATAATGGATGTACAAGAAGCACTATTTTCTTTTAGGAACAATCATACATTATAATAGATCTTTTTGTGAAAATGCCATGATAATGCAGCCGTCCATTCAGAAGGAGCGGTGATAATGAGATTGTCAAGACTGTAATGTGCCAACTAGAAGTCTTTCAGTAAAAACCACATGATAATAAGACCATCCATTTAAAAGAAATAGCAATAATATTGTCAAAAAAAACGTCTGTCTTTGCCATATTGAATGTCAGAACAGTACAATTTAAATTAGGAATAAATAGGTCACACAACGTTGTTTAGTGAAAAGAAGCAATGTTAACTATATTTTCAAGATGGACACTATGGTGGCCATATTGGATGACTGAAAAGAATCATTTTCAATGATGAGCAACTTGACACTGTGATAAATGTGATGCATACTGTACAGATCGCACAATGTTTGAAACGTCATGTTACAGTGGGGGACTTAATCCTTTCCATTGACTCTATGTTAACCTTCCATAATGGAGTGATAAATATATAGAAGTCACCACCACACCTCAGCAGGCACACTGATGGCAACTCTGCTGTTGAGGGACTGACCAACATTACTGATTAACATTTGAACAGCCAGTGAATGAAGACCCCCATCTACCCCAGCTAAAGACTGATATGTCAAGAATTAATATATTATTAAAACAATAAAAACATAATTACAAAAGTCTTAGACAATCATTACATCTAGAAAAGTTTGATCAATTTTATTTCAACAAGTTTACCAAATTTACTTTATTCAGAGAAATCTGAAGAAACTTTCATAGATTTGATGAGAGGCACACCGTTGAGCTTCTCTGTAACATTGTAAAATGTATCCTACTGTTCAAACAGAAAAAGTAATCCATTGACGTATGGACAAATCTGTTCCAGAAGACACTTATGTTTTTAAAAAAAGAAAAAAAATTATCACCAGAAAAAACTGAATTTACACTTAAATGTGAACCACTTGTTAAATCCTTAAGAAATGGCCCAGTCACAAGGTTGAATGAATCATCAAAGAGGGTGAACAGACCAACTTCTTAGAATTCTTTTTTTTTGAAAACTAAATAGTCTTACGTAAATGAAAATATAAGGTCAATAATGTCAAATCTAAACCTCTGAGAATTTCTCTAATTTGGTTAGTTTATTTTTGTTACTGTATTTTTGTCCCGTGTTTTTCAAAAAGTATGCACACAAGTTTACCCACCGTGATACTTATTTGTGCTTGAATCCACTTTGCGTCTGTGCTATTAACTGGCACCAGACAAAAATTACAAGAACTTCAGGAATCTCAGGTGGATCTTGAAGCGAAGGTTCTCAACAATTATTCCAACCAATTATGAAAGTTACAATGAAAGAGTTGCAAATGCTACTGAAATCTTGATACTACGTTATAACAAACTGCCATTTAAATTGGTACAATAGCAGAAAGAAATAAGAAAACAAAGAAACTTTTATGAGAGAGAGAGCTATTAATAATATCAGTTACTGAAGGCAATATTTGGTCTAAGCACTCAATCAGCAGTGATGTCGGAATTGGATCAAGTTCACAAGACTTTTGGTGCACTTTTCATCACGATTGTCCGTATTAAATCTATAGAAACAGGGTCAAATGCTCCTAACGGTTGTCGCTGAAATTCTGCATCATAACTGTATGTGATGAATCAGTTGAAATTGTGCTGTCAAGCGAATCTCTAATGGTTTGAACTTTGTCATCGAAGAAATTTGCAAATTGGTCTAGTAGGTCTAGTGGAGAGAAGGTTGTTGAAAGTTTTGTACATTTGCTGCTTGACATTGGTTTGTTAGTTTTCTTGAAGAGCTCTTTGCATCTGAAGCTCTCCGTGATCTTAGTACTGTAGTGGGATGATTTGGCTAAATGGACTATGTTTGTGGCGTTCTTCTTAGCCGCTTCGTAGATTTGTTTATAAATAGTGAGTCTGGTGGAAAACCCAAGTCTCTCTGCTTTTCGGAGATGTCTTTTAGCAGTGCAAAGTTGGTCCCTAACACTGCTCTACTAAGGATAACACTTTTTTATTGATACTCTCCATTTGGTGGCTGGGGCATGTTTTTCAAGCAATGAACGCATGTTTTGTTTCTTTTAGTATTTTTATGGTTTAACGCCATTTTTCAGCACAATATAGGCTATACATGGCGGCCAGTATCAATGGTGGAGGAAGAACCCGGAAAATCCCCGGAAAGAACCACCGACCCACGAGAAGCTACTGGCAAGCTTTCTTACATAACTACATTAGCCGATTCTTAGACTCGAACACACGCAGACAGAGGTGAGATTGAAGTGGTCTGTAACGGACAGCGCTTTAGACCGCTCGGCCACTCGGGGCCCCACACTGTTGCATTTAAGAAAGTTGTTAAGTTTTCTTGGATGGCATGCATGAATTTGGTTCTATTTATCATACTGAGGTTTCTCTTAGTATCAAATAGAGGTGGAGGGTTAGGGACTGATACGTCGAGATGGCATACAATGCAGAGGTGATCCGATGTAAGTTCGTGGGATACAAGGGTTGATTGCAGAATATTATCATCAGGTCTATACAGAAACGAATCTAAAATGTGACCAAGTTTATGGATAGGTTGGTTAACTGACTGTTTAAGATTGAAAACATGAATGGAATCAAGGCGTTTTGACGTATTTGGTTGACCAGGACAGTCATAGTGAAAGTTGAAATCTCCAAAAATAATTATATTGCCATCTATCGAATTTCCATACTCTAGAAGATTTGGAAACTGCTCCAAAAAGAGAGATTCAGTCAGCTTGTTTTTTTGTTAGGAGGTGGGCGGTAGAGACAGAAAAAATGGACTGACCTTTGTTCCGGTGTGAGCGTTGTTTGGAATAGTTCAAACGATGTGTGGCAGAAATTGAAGGATGTGTTCTACTTGAGGCATTTGATAATGGAATTCTTTGTAATTACAGCAATTCCATCTCCACGAGAGTTGCGGGTGAATTAATTGATGGAGTAATCGCTGCGTGTTAAATCCGCACACTTACATTCATCACCTTCCGAATGTAACCAAGTCTCTGTCAGGAAAAAGACGTCAATTTCCTGGTCGTTGATACAATTAACAGTTTCTTTGCGCTTTTGCGGTGATCCTACTGATTGAGCATTGAATAATGCAATACGTAGTGGTATCCCTGTCACAGTTGACACAACGGTTGACGATTTAAGAGGAATTTGAACCAGGTTATTAAAATTAACGGCAGAATTTTTAAGTTGTTTATCCGTTACGGACGAAAGGGAGATAACTGGAATCCTTCTTCCTGTTCTACGCCGGCCGGCTTTGAAAGAACGTTTCTTTTTTCGCTTCCGTTTACATTTAAGAAATGAAGAATGAATTCCCAGTTCGCTCAGTCTTGAGCACAATGTAGTATCTAGAACCAATGTGTGGTCATTTGATCCAATTAAAGAGGATTCGTCATAGTGTAAGCGGTCACGTGACGGCGTTTAAGCAGTTAAATGATGGCGGCCATCTCTCCGGAGATCAAAATTGTTTTACAAAATGTTGCACGATTAAACTATCAAGAACATAGTCATATATCTAACAAACTCTGTGTTTCTGAAGTTTCATTAAGAAACAAAGAAACAAAGAGCCATCTGAAGATAGATTAATAAATTCTGATCCAAACTATGTAGCACAGGTATATCATCATTTGATGACATTAATGGGATGTGATCAAAATATAGATACCGGTTTGCAAATATTACAACTACATTTTACAATTCTGTATCTGATTTAATACTTTTTGCTTGAACAGCTGGATTTAGTTAGACAATCTATCATTCTCGAGCGTGTGTAACCCCAGGTAGTGGTGTTAACTACAGAGCAATAGAGATTATCCTTAGCGAAATGATAAAGTTACTTGTAGGTAATGGAGGACAAATAAGAATCAATGATACTTCAGTAGAAAACATGTAATTAAATCAGTCGTGATAAAATGTTATTTAGTCATGTTAAGGTCACCTTGAATCCTGGTCTGGTACAAAAATTGCAATCAAATCTTACAAGAAAATACAGATCAAAGATAACATTAAAGAAAAAGATCAAACTGCTAGTGGTGGTCCAAAAAAATTACCATTAATCAAAACTCAACTAAACATTTTAACAAAGCTTTAGAATCAAAACCAAAATCAAAAATATGAATGTACCAACAGTAAAAATTCCAGGATATAATGCTGATGAACAACAAAGAAAATCAATCAACATTCTAATCAATGAAAACGTTCCTAAACTTGTTGAGTCCTGCAGAAAGTTATCCCAGCCAGTAGGTATTCTCAAACGTAAGAACGATCCATACGGTTGAGGTCATCAAATATCGCCGGGAATTGTAAACATAAGATCAACAATCGCAGCCAATCTTTGAAGGGCATTGAGGATGATTATGAAAGCTTGTGGTATGTCATCGGGTCTAAAAACACAGTGTAAAATAATCATCTCAGGTCTACCGCCAAGAAGGGATGTACTTATGACTAAACTAAATGACACCCTAAGTATGTTGTATGAAAATTTCCAAATACTGTTTGTTCCACAATACGGGACCTTCTTCAAAGACAATCGTGTGAACCAACAATTATATCAGCAAGACCAAATCCACCTGTCCAACAGAGGTACTGTCTTGCTCCTTAGGAATATAGTCCAGTACATAAGACTTATAAAAGGGGATAGGCATGAGTCAGAAAACTGCTTGTATTGCGGAGAGTACGGTCATGTAACACAGCGGTGTCTGCATGGAAAACAAATTTGTTGCCTTCTTTGTAACAAACTAGGACATAAGGAAAATGTGTGTACATACCAATAGGTAGAAGGCTATGATGTACAGGCTGATGCGAAACACATCCAGCAACAAAATACGTTAGAATATGTGTATAGTTTTCAATGTAATAATTATAATTCTGTAAACAGGTTTCAGGCATTATCTGATTTGTGTACAAAGTGCAACCTGTTAACATGTAAACAACTATGCGTTACTGTTATAGTTACTTCTCCCTCTGAAGCTCCCCAAGTGTCTAATATGTCAATGTCTTCTTGCATGCATGTAAATCAGTCTCATATTGAATATTCTCATATATCCACTACATCTGGTCATTGTACGACAAATGGATCTTGTATGTTATCTTCTTCATGTGTTTATGTAAATAATCAAGGCAATGTAAAGAAATATGTCAAGTCTAAAATCAATACATGGCATACTGCCTTGTCTGAAAATCAATTCTCTGATCAAAATTGTCATGTGTTTGGGCACCTCAAAAGAGGTCTGCAAGTAGTCAACTTAAATATTCAACACATCCTCCTTAAACTGAATGAGATAAAGTTAATATTACAGCAAACTAGATGAGTCAATATTCTAGGTCTATGTAAAACCTTTCTTTCCTATGATACTGATGATTTGGCTCTCCAAATACATGACTTCAACTTTGAAAGAAAAGATGGAGACTCCATGGTGGGTGGGGTAATCTTCTCTATGTAGACAGTTATATTAGCTATAACAGAGTCGTGTTGATCTAGAGACTACTGGGGTAGAGAGTATCTGGATCGGAGCAACCCTTACCCAATCAAAGCCAATACTCTTAAGTTCAGTTTACAGGCCATCTAGTTCCACAGCTGATTGGATTGATAGATCTGAGGCTCAAATTCAAAAAGCATTGCTAAAGGAAGATTTAGAAAGTATCATATTATGTGATTATGACACTGACTACATGAAAACTCCACCATTAACATGGATAGGTAACTTGGAAACTTACAACTTTACTCAATTAATTAACACCCCAACTAGAGTAACAGATAAAAGTGCTACTATCATTGATCATGTCTATACTAATAAACCTGAAAACATAAGTGAAATAAATGTGCCAGTGTATGCACTGAGTGACCACTACCTCGTTTGTATAACTAGACATGTTCCAAAACCATCTAAAAATGGACAACACATTGAGATACAATACAATGACTTTAAACAGTTTCATGTTGAAATGTTCTTAAATGATTTAGTTTGCAAACCCTTTCAATCAGTCTGCAATATAGCTGAAGTCAACACTGCTTTAGACAAATGGTATCAGATGTTCAATGCAGCCTTAGACAGGCATTCCCCAATTAAAACAAAAAGGGTTAAACACCAAATAACACCCAAGTGGATTACCCCTGAGATCAATGAGGCTAGGCACCTAAGAGATAATTTCCACAAGACAAAAGACATGAAAAGCTATAGAAAGTGGAGGAATAAAACTAAGCACCTGAGATATCAGCAAAAGAAAACTACTATAAACAGGCTATTAATGAAAGTAAGAGTACAAAAACATTGTGGAAGTATCTAAAAGAGCTGAACCCACCCATGAACAGTTGTCTTCCCCCTAGACTTAAGCAAAATGATGATATAGCAACATCTGTACAAGACATTGTGGAAATGTTCAACAATTTAGTCATAAGCATCTCCAGTAACAGTATTCAGAACCAGACTAACATAAAAATTGAACTTGATGCTCCTCTGTTATTTATAAGAGCTAAAATTTCCAATGTTAATTATTTTTCAATCGCGAATGTTAGTGAAGCTGATGTTTTTGATAAGCTAATAATGGTGAATATTAATAAATCCTCTGGATTGCATAGTATTGGTCCACGAATTCTAAAAATTGCTGCAACAGTAACAGCAAAGTCACTAAAGCATATCATAAATTTAAGTATAATGAGTGGTAATTTTCCAAAAGCACTGAAATGTGCAAAGGTTACACCTATCTTTAAGAAAGGAGAAAATTACAGACCAATATCACTGATACCTGTATTGTCAAAAATGTTTGAAAAACAGGTAGCCATTCAGGTCTATAAATTGTTTGAAACAAACTCTCTATTTCATAAAGCGCAATCAGGATTTAGGAAGTACCACTCGTGCCTAACAGAACTTACCAAATTAATTGATCTTTGGCTGAAGGAAATGGATAATGGAAATATGACTGGGATTGTTTTCCTCAATTTCAAGAGAGCTTTTGATCTTGTTGATCATGAAATTCTGCTGCAAAAGTTGAACTGTTACAGGTTTGACAATCCTTCTTTAAACTGGTTTAGATCATACGTAAACCAAAGGTCTCATCAAGTAAGCATTGACAATATGAGCTCTCAAACCTGCACTATTCATTCAGGAGTCCCTCAAGGCTCAGTTTTGGGCTCTGTCATCTTCCTTGTCTATATCAATAATCCGCTATTAAATAATGAGTCAACAAATACAGATTTGTTTGCAGATGATGCAACCTTGTATACATCTAGTTCTGATACTGAAGTTATCCAAACAATATTGAATTCAGACCTTATTAGAGTCCAAAACTGGGCACAACAAAATAGGATGGCAATTAATAAAGGTAAAACAAAATGTATGATTCTAGGGACGGCTCTTGCAATAAAAAATCATCCATTAGAAAATGTCAAACATGAAAGGCTTGTAGGTGTGTCCATAGATAATAATGTATTATGGAATGACCATATTGGTAAGCTATGTAAAATACTGTCATCCAAAATTGCCCTTCTCAGCAAAATCAAGAAATATTTACCTATGGAAACTCGCAATCTATACTACAAGTCATATATTCTTCTAAGAATGTATTATCGTTCAAATGTATGGGAAAACTGTGCTAAATCTGAGTTTGACAGGATTTATAAACTCCAGAATCGAGCAGCAGGTGTAATTGTAGATACATCTGTTGATCATCCCTCAACAGCATCATTTACAGAACTCAAATGGTTCACAATATATGACAGGATAGATTTTCACAAGGCAGTTCTTTTATATAAATGTCTACATGGACCTGCACCAGAGTATCTTCAGGACTTATGCAGGCCTTTTTCAACATAATTCTAGTTGAGATCAATATCACATGGAAACCTTATAGTACCAAAACCAAGAACAGAGCAATTCAAAAACGAGTTTACAATACTCTGGTACAGTTCTATGGAATAAGCTTCCACCAGATGTAAAATCAGCTGTAAATATTAGAATATTTAAGAAGAGATATCATGAGCATGCATGTGTTTCTAATAGATAATGGGATTTAGTATTTTAATGCTAAACATGCTAAAATAAGCACTAATTATTGGTCTCTTCATATATTGTGCATTTGATATACTCTCATTAAGAGGGCCTCAAGGGAGAATAGGCCTTGACTAATGAGTCAAACCCTATAAATAAAGCATTATTATTATTATTATTATTATTGTTACATAGCATACATACTATAACTGACTTGCTTGTCAGCCCTAAATCCAGCACCCTATCTGTCAGCCTTGCCTCAGATCTCTAAGTTGCTGATTCAGCAGTTGTAAATTCTACCGTATAGCACTGCTTCTAGAACACTACATCCCTCCTTTTTTTTCAGATTAAAAATTTGTTTTTTAATTGAAATTCAGTTCAATATACATGTATTTTGAACTAGTCATAATGATTATAATAACAACAGAAATTCACACAATAGAAATAAAATTTGCTTTTTGTTTTAATTTTTTTTATAGTGTATAAAGTGGTAACCTTAAAACTGGGAAAAGTAGGTTTACAGTTCTCTTGGCTTAGTGATGTGATTTGGATTTTGTAACCTAGCTTTAATAATTTTCAGCCATATAGTTGCAATGTGGCAGATTATAATGATGTCATAGCAGGGGGCATCATGCCACAGACATGTAGCAGGATGTCCCACCCTATCAGATTATCCTGACACCAAGCCAACTAGTCCTAACACTAACATCTTAATGCTGAATGCCAAGCGATGCAGCTGTTATTACCATTTTTGGTATCACTCGGCCGGGGTTCAAACATGCAACCTCCTGCATCCGAGGCAGACACTCTAACAAGTAGGCATTTGAAGCGGTCTTAGTTTCTATTTCTGCTTCATTACATGAAATTCTGTATATCATCAGTTTTATTTTAAGTATTTGTATATTATTATCGCCTATATGAAGTTCTTTCTCTCACAGACTGATGCTGGTTATAAAATGTGCATTTGTATCATGCTGATTCTTACTCTGTCCTTGTACTATATTATAGGCTATAAAGGGAGTATAGGAATCATTATCACATTTAGTAATATTTGTTCAGGTGTTTTTATAAATGGTTCATTAACAATTATTATATCACAAACCATGAACAATTAAAGGGGAGGCGTTTGTTTTGTTTTTTCTTTTTTTTCCTTTAAGGGTCACACGCCATTTCTCAGCACACGATAGGTTATACATGGCGGCCAGTATTAATGGTGGAGGAAGAACCCTGGAAACCCCCCAGAAAGAACCATTAACCCACGAGAAGCTACTGGCAAGCTTTCTCACATAACTACGTTAGCCGAATCTTAGACTTGAATGCATGCAGACATAATTAATCCGTAACGGAAAGCGTTTTAGACCACTCGGCCACTCGGGGCCCCAAAGGGGTGACATACTGAGCAGACATGATTCTTTTAAAATATCTTTTCATGTCTTTTTTTTTCTACAGATATATTATTGACATAAATATGATTGACTCCTTATTTGTGTCCAAAAGGTTTGCATGTCTTTCCTTGAAATACTTCAGAAACACAATGTTCTTTTCATAGTGATTCTTGAGAAAGATTTTGATATCCAAGTCCAGTGTTAAACATAAAGATAGTGAAACATTTTTAATATACTTGTCATTTAAACAATTGTTTTTAAAAAATGCAATTTTATTTCGTACAAGTATTACTGTTAGTGGTCACATAGATAAGCCATGCCTATAACCAACTCTTATGACTTCACAAGCTTTTGCATGGATATTGGACTGTTTACAAACTGTTGATGAGGTGTTTTCATTAAAGTCACATTTAGCTGGGAATGCAATAGCTAATCCAGTGGATGAAGAATATGCATCATGATCATTACATAGCATTGAGGTCTACCTTTAAGGCATACCATAACTGCTGGAACATTTGAAAAGAATTTCATATTCATGCCTTGTCTTTAAGACACAGAGAAAGATATGCAATTAAAGAACACTTACTTGTTGGTGGTAAAGAACTGGGGATAGCTGTAACAGAAAAAAAATCACTATAATTGTCTATGTCCAAATAATGTATCATAAAAACATATGCAAAAAATGCACCGATCCATCTCCAAATTAATTTACATACATTTTATGCATTAATCTTGGTGAAATACAGTTCGGGTAAGGGAAACTAACTTGAATCAAGGAAATATACATTCCTTTCACCTGTTTAGGTAGATAGAAAATATTATCTTGATCATCATGAACAGAGATTCAACATTAAGTGGGAATCGCTACTGGTGACAGAGCTATCAAAGGTTACCATGTCAAAATTGTCTGCTGACAAAGGAGAGAAATATATCTGTAATTTGCATTAAACTGGAAGAGACTAGGCTCTATGTCAACAGACAGTGTATTACTCTTGCTGTGTCTACTTGAAAAAAAATCAACTAAAACTGTGTGGTCCTGAAGGAACGCTTCAGTCAATGATTTATAAGAAGTTTTAGTTAAAGACAACAAAGAACAAGAGATTCGATCTGGACATAAGTGAGTGGGAGAAAGGTCGCTGCAAGTCACAATGAATAATAATACCTGGATAATGTGCATCATGGTTTCATTGCATTCAGGTTTAACTTTAAGGCATACAAAAACTGCTAGGAAAGAATTTCACATGCTTGCATTGTCATTAAGAAACAGAGAAAGATATGCAATTAAAGAACACTTACTTGTTGATGAAGAAATGGTGGTAGAAATGGTGGTAGCTGTAACAGAGAAAAAATACTTTTACTATGATTGTTTATGTCAGAATAATGTATTATAAAAACATATGCAAAAACTGCAACAAACCATCTCCAAAATAGTTTACAGAATATGTCTGCATTCATCTTGGTGAAAACAAAGTTCAGACAGGGGCACCTGACTTGAATCAAGGAAATACTTACAAATTACTACTGCATTGCTTTTATCTTTTCGTGTACAATCTGGCTTCAGTTTATGTTTTAACTTTAGCGGACACTAGGCAAACTTTGGTTTGGCATCAAGATTATGTACACAGGTGGGGCATGTCTTTAATAAGCATGCTTGGGGGGGAGAGAGGGGGACATTCTTTGCCAGATTTGTGCATATGTACTTAATCGATGGCTAATTTATTTTGGGATCATCTGGCAATCCACACTTGCTGTTGATGATATTCCTTCATAGCTGGTGATGCCTATCTCTATCCACAGTGCTCAGTGAACCATCCTCTCTAAATGTAATTGTCATAAATGGAAAATAAAACTTCCATGCTTTATGATTGTGTTAAAAATAACCAAATTAGTTTTTTGAATCTAATTCAATTAAAATAAACCAATTGACTAGAAACTTAAGATCACGTGACTTTTTAAATATCTTAATAAATCGAACTCGTAAACTGCTTTGAAGTAAAATGTCTTCCAAAAGTCAGCACATTTCATTTATGTAACGTCTAGCTGTGCCACATTTGCTGTTGATTATACTGTTGAACTCCTTCAAAGTTTCTGATGCCTCACTCTCTTCAAAGTGCTCCTTGATGTAATCTGTTGAAAAACACAAGATGAAGCAGCAAGCTGATGTTTATTAAGTTTTCGTGCTCTTGTATTGCATGCCCAGTGGCTAAATCACATTACACAATTTGCAAAACGTAGTTTTCTCCTTTACCAGACTGTTTTGCAAATCTGAACCGGACAGCTCTGTTTACTTGTCTTTCATGGAGAAAATTCTGAATTATTCTTCTTTCCCATTCAACATGATTAGAAGTTGCATATTACAAAGATGAGATACAGTGACAGCGGTAACTGTTTGCAAAATCCAATATGGCGGGTTAATACAGGCCAAACGATTTCAAATGAACCAATCACATTGAAGAACTGTATTCCTATATACATGCGATACATTGCTTTCATAATGGAACAGAGTGCCAATACTAAACTGAATATTGCAATGAATTTTTTAAAATTATTTTTAAATTAAAAAAAAAAACATTTCTTTGCACAGAAATAATACACCCGTAATCTGGTTCAAAATATGGAGAGAGAAAAAAAAACGGTATTGTTGTTATAGGCAGTAGAGTAGGACACAGACTTTCAGATGAACAGCTCAACCTTTTAACTTCAATCCTTGGCATTAATGAACCTAAAAAAGTGCTTTGTTTCTACAGGATGTATAAAGATGGAATTCTGTTTCAATCTTTTCAGTATCCTGCAGTTTCAGAACAAATCTCGTACACTGTTATTTGCTACGAAAATGATGAATCAAGAAAATTTGGCCATGATGAGAAATATATTGCGGTTTATACACAGTGTCACAGAAATTGTACCATTGATTGTTTGTGTCAAGCACAATATTATGCAGTCATAAGGAAACTGGGAAATAATACTGAAGTTTTAATTGAAAATGGTGTGATTGATGAAAATCCTTTTAATATAGTCCCGTTGAAATCTAAGAATGTTCAGTACAAAATAGTTCCAATTACAAATGTCAAAGACTTATGTGTGTGTGTATATGTAAATTGAATGATGGCAAGAACACTGCTTTTGCTTGTGTGTCCCCCAATTCTGTTGAATATGATTGATAAATATACATTCATTTAGTAAGTCGGGACCATGCAGACATGTACATCAAAATAGAAGACATAAACCATATATATAAAATATTATATATATATATATATATATATATATATATATATAGGATATATATATATATATATATATATATATATATATATAATATTTTACACATTTTCACTACTACTCTTTGTATGAATCCTGTATGTACTTATCCTTAAAGCTTTGTATATATTTTATTGTGGCAAATAGATAAATTATCTAGTTTTAATAGCATTGTTTTGTCTAAAGACACCTCATCTTGTGAAAATATCTGCATCATATATATATTTATTCATGTACAAATGTAAATATAGAGGGAAGGTCTTACCAGATGAGCTTATTTTAATAAAGTCATTATTATTATTATTTTACCACGGGTGGCCAACTAGACGACCTAGAAAATAACTATTAGAAGTGAAATTTCAATACCTTTTTCAAAAGAAGTCAAGATTATTGTTTTGATACACAAAATGTTACATTTTCTAGTAATTTAATTTTTCACCATATCCATTTTATAGATAATTAATTTACCTGCAGGGATTGTACGAGGAGCTTCACCTTAATGTAGCCAAATTACTTCTCCTGTAGTCTGCGAGTACAGTTAAGATCGTAAGAAGCATGCTACGAGCTATCACAAACTCGCGCAAGCTTGATTTATGATTGCATTTGTATAATGGTTATTTGCAAAACAATTGCTTATGATCATATAACATGCACTCCAGAACAAGATTTATTTGGATGTCGGAGGGCGAGTACTTTAAACAACAATACTTGCAAAGATAAAGATCAACTGTTAATTAGCCATGCTGGCATTCTTGTTTGTTTACTTAAAACAAACCTTTACCTATTGTGCATTGTGGCCACAGCTGACCAGAATATGACAAGAGGGCTAATCGAGGGAGAAACAAAGGTGCTATGTTCTCCAAAATTGCCAGGTGTAGAAGGTACAAGATTTCCATCCAAGTGATGGGGATTGCCCATGAGACATCATATATATACTACAATAGATGAGTTCTCAAATGACACATATAGCCCTTACTCTTTTCAATGCACTCTTACAAAGAAGGAAATGCAGCTTTCATTTCTAGATTGTTCATGTAGAGAGATGATTCATGAAGAGTCCAAAGAATTCTGCCCTCCAACTCCAAATGAGCAGCCAACCATAATCTGATAATAATTGGTGAAAACAGGCAGGAGTAGGAAATGGATGCATGCATGAGGACCCTAGTTAGGAATCTGTCCCTATTCATCCACCAACACAAAATGTAATGACCATTTGGTCCTATAGGAATCAGATAAGATAAAAGAATATGTGTGTGGCTTCCACCTTACAAGAAGGAGAAACTGTAGAGAATGTAAATGGAACGTGATCGGTATAAAGTGTATTGGAGGCATCACTGGTCCAAGCACTGGCACCAACTGGACTTGATGATCATGAGACGGTCTGCCATGAAAGGTATTCTTCTTATACCTGTACCTTCCACAATGCTGACTGCGACACTGACCACTAGCTTTTATGTACCAAAATGATGCTGCAGCCAAAGAAGATATACCGCTCTAGGCAAGAGGGTAAACAACATATTGACGTGAGCAAGACATCATATCCAGACGTGGCTGAGGAATTCACTTATGCCCTCTTCAAGACATTTGATTCAGAACCTCCCAACAACACTGCCAAAGACGCATGGGATCACATCTAATAGACTTTGTACAGCACAGACACAGGGATCTTTATAAAGAAGCAGTCAAAAAACAATGATTGTTTTGAGGTTAACTCCCCCAAACTCTGTGCTAAACATAGAAGACAATAGCGGTCTTCACCTGGAATATAAACGATCCCCCCTGCCAGAGGACTCTACAGGCATACAGGTCTACCAGATGCAAAGTGCTGAGGTTAGCATGACAGTGTGCCAATGAATATGGGCTTCAGCTCTGTCAGCAGCAGATATGGGAAACATCAGAGGCATTTATGATAGCATAATGAAAACAATGGGTCCCACGAAGAAAATGATAGCACCAATTAGGTTTTCCGCAGGTGATACCATCCATGACAAGGGCAAGCAGATGGAGCATTGGGTTTAGTACTATTCTGAACTGTACTCACAGAGAACCTCGTGGCCAACAATGCCCTCAACGACAATGTAAACCTCCCACTCATGGCCGAGAAACTTATTGTGGCAGAACTAAAGAAGGACTTAGAGAATCTGATCTTAGTAAGCCTATGAGAAGGACGGCATCCCAGCAGAAGTCCTCAAGTGCGGCTACAGCGCGCTGCTTACACACCTGCATGACCTCCTCTGGCAGTGATGGGATGTGGGTGCAGTGCCTCAGGACATGAGAGATGCCAACATCATAACCATGTACAAGAACAAAGGCGACAGATATGACTGCAACAACTACAGGGACAAATTCCTTCTCAGCATTGGTAATGTCATCCTGAACTGACTGCAGACACTTGCTGACATAGTGTATAAGATGTGGTACCTGCAGTGTCAAGCTAAACTGAAGAACTTGTTGATGATGATGATGCAGCATCTAGTAAGCACGCTGTCATTATTCCTTGCACAAATGACTTACAGGTACCTAGAAATAAAATGATTTTGATAGTATGTGTATCTGACCTATACGGGTTTACATAAAATAACCATGTCCCTGGAGGAGGAACCGAAACAGTAGGGAAAAGGTTACCACATAAATATTTGGGAACAAAAATGAATTGATAACATAACACCATTATATATAACTACTGTGAGACCATATCTCGATTATGGTTAGAAAAATACTGAAACAGGCAGTTTTCTCTGGTTATTGGACACTTGACAATGTGTATTATATCATTGATTTTTGTACAACAAAACAAGATTCGTTTTGTTCTAACAGGAGAGATACTGATTTTGTGACAAAAACACTTTCATTAAATTGTCAAAATATTTTTAAAAAAATTTAATTCAGCATGTATTCCACTTCTTTGGATGCCTTGCTATATATAACCACATTTGTAAATGACTTGGATATTTTCAAGTAGTTTGCTATTTATAACAGTGTTAGAGTAGTCAGTTGAAATAAGTTGACCTGACACATCTCTTGCACAGGTTGGATTTGAATGCCATTTGTTAAAATTCCATTTACTTAAAGTGCCATAACAGTGTATCCACACTTATTCAGTTTATTTCTTGGTTAATGAGACTACATATGCAAAATACGATATTAAAGAATCCGATTGAAAAATGTTAAGTAATAACTGCATGGGAGCCGATCTAATATCGCATTTGCACCTGTTTACTATATAAACCGAACGCAACTGCCGACCACTTCCGGTATTTAGTGAAAACAAAGCGTGATGTCACATTATGAACACTTGTTGTAAACAATAGCAGAGTCAGTATTGTCACATTATGAAAAAGTCTTCAGAAACTCAACACGAAAGTTGCGATTTCGAAGGAAGTGAATTGTCACTGTCCTGCGGGTCTTAGCCATTCGAAGATGGTGATTTAATAAGCTCAGAATATTATGATTGTTCAGTCCAGTTTGTCTAGACATCCATGCTTTAACAGTTGTATACTACCAGTATATACAACAATTTGGAGAACGTCCAGAACAAGGAAATGAATAAGTAAAATGTCTGAGTAATTTTTCATGTTCTTTTGTTTCCATGATATATGCATGACCGCATAGTATTGTGATTATTAATACAGAAAATAAATAAACCACATTTTCCAGTCATTTTATGCCACCTTCATTGATTGAACCCCTCTTTTTGAAGCCTACACCGTCTAACCTTTATACCACAGTGATACTGATAAGTCATGTCCAAAAGAAACAACAACACATACATGTTCAAATATTATTTTATTTCAGTTTTTATGTCAGAAAATAAAATGGTTATATATATATATATATATATATATATATATATATATATATATATATATATATATATATATATGTGTGTGTGTGTGTGTGTGTGTGTGTGTGTGTGTGTGTGTGTGTGCACAGATTAGTTTGGAATCATATAACTTTATTGGTATAAAATATAACAATAAATCACATCACACTGGACCAATAACAATATCTACTAAATCTTTTGATTTCCTAATATGATCTAATGCACAAAGCATAATTTATCTCAACTTAGTTTTCAAATTATTATTTCAAAAGATATCTGTATACAGCATATAGACAATTTGTTCGGTGATGTTAGCACTTCCTGGGCAAGGAGGTGAGGGTCTTCATTCCATGATGTGCTGTTGAGAGGATCCGCACTCCCTTTCCTGATGAAAACATGAACTATACATGCTTTCATGAGGCTGACAGCGATTAAACCTTCTAAGAAGATTTTGAGTAGCAATATCATTATCAGGAGTCTCATAGAGACTACACATAGGTGGTTGTACATCTACCCAAAGTTTGACTCCTTCATCATTTATCTGTCCAGTTCTGAATGCTGTTTTCATCAGACTTTCAACATAATCTGTAAATTATAGAAAATTTAATATTCATGCATTGTATTGTACAAACCAAAACCTGCAACTTTGTGTTGAAGTTAATATATGAATTTAAAGTATTTGTCTTTACAATTGTTTGCATATTTATAAAATAGGTACTTACACTTGGTACCACATTATTTATATCTTTAAGTAATATATTCCTTTCTGTTCATGAATTACTAATGCATTTTCTTACTATATGTTGAGTCAACTAGGATTTTCCTGACAGTGTATTCTCCATGCTTGTACTTTGGATACACTATTTCATATCAAGCCTTCCTATTCTTAGTGCTCGCTTGCTCTCTTTGGTTATTTTCATTAATATGCAATGCAGCTAGCCAAAGCCTATTTAAATGTAAATAAAGATGCAAAATACAATACATAATTCTATCAAACACCAAATATTTTATTTGCAAACATTCCAAAACACTAGAAACTGTTATATAAGGTTACATTGCAGGATATAAAAAATCAAATCTTGATATCTATGATTTAATTTAAAGATTAATATATTAGACTATATATAAAACACTGCAAAACCTGAAACAGTATTTTTGTGTGTGCAATAATATAAGATTTACCTTGAAAGCACTCCATGATAAGAGAAACTAATCATCTTTGGTGCAAAAGTATTGATTACAGAGTGGTATCCCTCCAGTACTGAAGTTTGTTGTCCAGATGATAGCATTAGCACAACTTTTCTCATTTGGATGTTTGTCACAATCTCTTCAAGCTTTTAAAATACTTTAGATTCTATAAGTTATAAAATATATTCATCTCAGCTTGGTTATATGCTATCTTACATGAAAATAAAAATGTGCACTAACAAAAATATATTTAAATTCTATACAGTACTAGAGTAATAAAGTTAGTGAGTCACATGCCTATATGACGTGTACTCCAGAAGACCCCAATGTGCTTTTGCATACCAAATATCATGTTGTTTTTTTAAAATATACTGTCATATACATTTGGAATTTAAATATTGTGTTTCCATTACAAAGATTATTTTGAGGTATACAATATTGTAACATTTCTACTCCATTTGGTTGTTGTTGTTGTTGTTGTTGTTCTAGTGTTTAATGCCATTTATCAGCACAATATAGGCGATACATGGCAGCCATTATAACTGTTGGAGGAAGATCCCTGGAAAACCCTGGAAAGAACCACCGACAATCCATTTTATTTTGTAGATTTTCATTAATTGGGGATGGAAATAAACTTCATCATGTTTGTAAATATCTATATTTAATCTGATGCACACATTCGTTTGACAATGAAATATATATATATATATATATATGTAGGCCTTCTAAATCAAGCAGCAGAAAGATTTCTCTATTCAAATGGTCAAAATTGAAGGCATCATGTAAATTGTGACAATATTTATCAAATGTTTATATTATATTATCAAATATTTATATCTCAGTTCTTGATTGATTCGATGTTTACTGAATTATGTTGGAAATTATGAAAACGTTCTACAGGGTACACATGGAAATGATGTGGTGACTGATTTAGGGTACACATGGAAATGATGTTGTGACTGATTTAGGGTACACATGGAAATGATGTGGTGACTGATTTAGGGTACACATGGAAATGACGTGGTGACTGATTTAGGGTACACATGGAAATGATGTGGTGACTGATTTAGGGTACACATGGAAATGACGTGGTGACTGATTTAGGGTATACATGGAAATGATGTTGTGACTTATTTAGGGTACACATGGAAATCATGTGGTGACTGATTTAGGGTACACATGGAAATAATGTGGTGACTGATTTAGGGTACACATGGAAATGATGTGGTGACTGATTTGTTGAATATCATAGATATAATAATATGGTACTGGTCATTAAAAACTCACCATTGCTGTGTCTCTCTTTGAATAACCCCTTCTTATTTTCTTTGGCGGTGACACTTGACAAGTAACTTCTTCTGCTGGTGACAACATTTGAAGTCTACACAGCTGATGCTTTGGTGTTAAAGGTTATGATACCTTTATTTACCTTGGTTTGGGTGTCAGTTTCATCCACACAGTGGATAGACGGGACATCATCAAAATTGAGTTTGACTCACTTTGGTGCCCTACACATATGATCAACCTCAAATCTATTCGTAAAAGATAAGCATTTGGGTGTGAAATGAAAGGAGCAGAGGGCAGAAACTCTTTTGAACTAACCCGGTTTGCTCTTTTGATTTTTACAAAGTCTGTCCACCTACGACGAAGTGATTATTCCTTCGGGTAGGAATGCATGGAAAACCCATCAACATTTTGTATTCCCACAATTTGCTGCAACACACCTGACTCCGCTGCCCTTGCTTGTAACTCCACCATGTGCTTTTAGCATGATTGGGATGATAAAATAACTAATATGGAACGGAAAACGTGCTTTGTTTATGTTTCGATAGAAACGGAAGTAAGGCATGTGTTCATCATGTGACGTCAGACGATCTATACACTCCGGAAATTACCGAGCGATAAAATCGGTCCGATGTGTAATATTTTCGAAAACACACCTGAGCGTATTTCTAACTTGTTATGGATAAATTTTCCATACCGCTTCCAGACTTTATTTTCTATTCAAATTATACTAAATTTGATTTACGTTATCTACACTGGTATGACACTTTAATTTGATACAGAAGACATAATAAACATGACAGCATAAAACAGTTTGGTCTTTAATGCAAAACAATGTCAGTAAATCCGAAATCAAATTACAGTCAGTGATTAATTAGGTTCTCACAGAAATACCATTTAGCTGTGGTGGTAGATTAACATTTTTCATGCTGGAACTCATGAGGGAAACTCAATGCAGCTATAATGATTACACTAAAGCACATATTTCACTTGGCAAAACTTTACTTCATTAATATTTATTTCTGAAAGTAATGACGTCAATTGGCAGCAGTAATATTTCCATTGATCAAAGTTTTTTAAGAAGATAGTTATTAACAGGGTATTGACAATTTTTTAAAATAAATATAAAGGAAATGTAACAAAATATAGGAAATGTAAGTATAATTTAAAGAATTAAAACATACTTAAACAGAGAGTTGCTCTCTGGAAATAAAAATGTTGACATAGAAAATGTTTAAGGACAGACAGTTAAAGTAACAGACATATTATCTCCTACCCCACACATATATAATATGGGTGGGGAATACAAAATTATGCTGGTAAGCCTAATCTTATGGGATATCTGGATAAAGGTACTTACTTGTAAATGTAAATTTGTAGACATATGTGTCAGTATCATGTCGACACTTCCAACCAAAATTGTCAAGCGTAGCATTAAATGCTGAAATTTGTGCAACAATTGTGGAATTAGTTGCGCTGTAACTGTATCTTCCAGAATTTGTCGGTGAACATGTACCTGCACGCGGACAAATACTTAAGCTACCACCGGAGGAATCATTGATCCATGATGAAGGCAGAATAAAGGAATTAATATTGCAAGTGAGTGTGACTGTGTCTCCATTTTGTTCAGCAGAAACATTTACCCGGGTAACTAAAAAGAGAAACAACAAGTGAATTATTATTAATGATGTAAGCTGAGTTACAGCACAGCTCATACAACATTTTTGCAACCCATACATTATAGTTCGGGTGGAGAGAGTGGAGATTTTTTATAAAAATGTATTTCTAGAGTTTCCACAAAAGCTGATGAATAGCTGTCTATAGTTCTCTGTAAAATCATCTACCAAATCTATCTTGTATCTTTCATTTTTTTCCCGATATTTTTACTATCTAAATTGCTAGGCCTTGTAGTCTTGGATTTTTTTTAATGGTTTAACGCCATTTTTCAGCACAATATAGGCTATACGTGGCGGCCAGTATTAATGGTGGAGGAAGAACCCGGACAACCCCGGAAAGAACCACCGATCCACGAGAAGCTACTGGCAAGCTTTCTCACATAACTGCGTGTTTTGCCGAATCTTAGACTCGAACACACGCAGACAGAGGTGAGATTGCAAAGGCCCCTTGTAGTCTTGGAGCTCATTGTGATCTTATTCTTGTGTTCCATTCAGGTTTTTGTGCTGTATTCTTTTCTTTCCAATGATTGATTCTAGTGTTACATTGCTAAACTCATTTATTGAGCAAGGGTATAATATGCTGTCACTTTCTTTGCAAGTCTCGGTGACTCTTAATTATTACAAACTCTCTTTTTTATAATTTCTCAATAATTAGCAAGCTTGTCTTGTACCCAATTTACTCTCAAAGTAGTGACTTTAAAAATATTGATTGTTCATGTTAGCATCTACCTTAAATGCAGCTTGTACACGTTTATTTTGCTTTATTGCCTTGGCCAGCATACTTTCAAATACTGTTTTATCATGCCTCTCTTCCAACAGCAGCTGATGTGTTAGTGTATAAAGTACATTATTTTCTATCAATCATTTCTTTTTTATTTTTTATTTGTTTTGCATATTGGAACCATATTTTTTCATGTCCATGTCAATTTTTACTCAAAATCTCAAACTTATCTTATTTTCTGCAAAGGTTGATCTATTCATCTGTGGTGCAGTTCAGTAAGGTATATTTTAGATCTGTCCGAAAAGCCCAAAATCAATATACAAACTTGTTCTGTCTGTATTTTGTAATGTGGGTATATAATCTGTATTTTTGTATCATTGTCAAGTTACATCTTTTTACATTTTGTGTGTGCAATTGACCCAATTTGGTGAATCGAAATTGACAGTACAGAAGACCTTTGAAGTAGGGTTCAAGGTCCTCATGACACATAAACATGGCATACAGGTTTAATTCCACAGTCAGCCAACTTTCATGTAAGTATAAAAATAGTCTACCTTGTATAGCAGATGGTTTCATATTTGCATAGTTTTCCATATTAGTGTCCAATTCTATTATGTACATGTTTGTTTTGACATATCTTTTCAACCAATATGTTGTATACCATCTTTTTATCCCATATGTATTGATTGTTCCTATATTTATATTTTTAATCAAAATCAGTTATTATTTTGCAGTTTCCAGCATGTTTTAGTAATTTCGGTAGTAGATTGTTTTTATGTATGGTTGTTTTTAACAGACGTAACGATTGATTGTACCAATATGCACAATACAACACGAGCGCACCCTCTGCCGCCATTCTGAGTCGCTAACCAACCTTAGTCATCATGTATATTTAAGAAAATAATCTTATTTAACTATCGATAAGGATATTTACTACATCGATGTGATACATATATTATACCTAAAATTATGTGCCCTATGGCACAAACACACACACAAAATAAAGCTTGAAGTTCCCTTGGTTATATTGAAAGACAGAATAGTGAAGTTGAACCGTAATTTTAAATAGCAAATTATAGCTATAAAAAAGAAATGCACTTATTATTTCTTTCTTTTCACAAATAGACGATATTGACATTTTTAAAAAAAAATATTCGTATCATATCCTTAAGCCAGTCATCTTTAAAGACTATTTCCGGAAAACGATTTTCGTGATACAATATCAGTACGAATTAAAATTTCATAGCATGTGTTTTATGCTAGAACTTTCATGTACATCATGTGTTTGTGCCAACGACAGTTGACAAACAAATTTAACTGGTATGGTTAAATATTGTATTTTTGGAGGAGATGATGGAGGTAGGATGATTCTGAATGAAAGTGATAACCATTCAAAGAATTTCATCTTTAGTGTATTTAAACGAAAAACGTGTCTAACGGAACATGACTGTCGAATATCAAAACGACGTATTTGTGAAATATATTTATAATTATGAAATTATATATATACATTCAGCTTTTTAACTTGAACGATAAAAAAAGACTGAATTAAGCCCATGAAAATTGAAAATCATTACAAGCAGCAGAGGGTTCGAATCAGACGTCTCTAATTGGGGTAGATTTTAAACAAAACATTTTAAGTCTCCTTTTGCCAAATGGAGCCTTAACGATTTTAGAGCCTTATTTGTCAAATTAAGGGTTTCTACGGAGGGTGCAAAAACCCCTAAAAAAATCGTTGTCATTCACTACCTCTGCTGCTATATGCTAACCGAATATTTGATCGAGTCCGATACGATATCTTGATCTAGGATCATGTAAATGTGGGATTGACTGAGCATGACTAAAGAAATTTCTAATTAGGTTATAATCCATATCACCGCAGCACCAAACCAGGTGAATATTTCGTAGCGTATGCGTATCAACTCCGTTAAATACAGCAAGAATATTGCAGTTATCTCTGATTACTTTTGGTATTTGAGTATATCGTTGAGTGACATATATCACATCAGTGCTTTTTTGCCTACCTCTGGAAAATATCCTAGCAGGACTTTTTTGATTATCTAACATCACATCATCATATACGACTAAAGTGTTAATACTTCCATCGATATCATCAATGCTCGGTGTTTCATCGATATTGGTTATAAACTGAATGATACCCTCGCCGGATTCTTCTACCGCGCTGTCGTTAAAATCTTTTAACACATTGTAACATCGCTGATCATCTAGACTCGGAGCAATCAAATACAACTTGTCCCATTTCATCCATCTCCTTATTAAATTAAGCAACAATTGTGTCTTGCCACTTCCAGATGGTCCGATTATAATCATTCTAATTGAATTCGGCAACATCGCATGGTGTTTAATAGGTTCCCGTCGTCGGGTAGCTGAATAATCAATTACATTCATGTTGTTATATATAAATTATGGATCTATATTGTGTGAAGTGTATGGCGCGTACTTGCACAAACGACTTGACGACGATTACAACTAAAAATAACAGATCAGCACTTTCTGGTAAATGCGTACAATGCAGTACAAAGAAATTAAGATTTGTTTCCCTTGATAAATCAAAGGGATTTTAAAAAAACGAGGAGGTGATATTGCAGCCAAGCTTGCTAAACTCCCAGGAACACCATGGGCAAAGTATCCAGGAGAAAAACACCTTCCAGGATATAGTTACTGTAGACCCTGAACCAGACTCGATATCCGACTCGATCATCAAAACCAACCCAAACCCGGTAAAGAACCAATAAATGCAATTGATTAGGCGTGTCATGCTCATGATGTTGCTTATAAAAGCAGCAGTCTGCAACATAGACATATCGCAGATGTAAAATTGATTCACGCGTTGAATTCTATAACTGATAAATCCTTCAAAGAAAAATTGGCTTCATGGTTAATAAAATCGGCGATGAAAGGTAAATTGATGTTAGGTGCTGGTAATTAATAACGACATGGAATCTATTTATTATTCTCCAAAAGGATACTGGCGGAGTAAAGCAGCAATTGGTAAACTCGCCAACGCCGCAAAAGTGTAAAAGGCCACCGCGGGTAATTGGTTATCCAAACAGGCGATATGGCAAATTTATCTACCACCGCCTAAACAAGTTAACTACTCGCATTTTGATGTTACTGTACCAAATGAAGTTCATCAGGCTGATTTATTATTTCTGCCACATGATGGTGGTTACAAAATACGTGCTAACCGTAGTTGATATTGCGAGTCGATACAAACAAGCAGAGCCGCTAAAAACAAAGTCGTCCACTGAAGTAGCTTCTGCGTTTGAAAGGATTTATCGACTGGGTCCTCTGCGTTGGCCAAATCTATTACAAATTGATCCTGGCAAGGAATTTCAGGGTGTAGTGTTATCAACAATGAAACATCATAATGTCACCATCAGACGAGGGCATACTGCACTAGATCGCGATCAGGCAATTGTTGAAAGATTTAATCGTACATTTGCTGAGCGGTTATTTGGATATCAGTACGCGAAAGAATTCATCCAGGATAAACGATCTGAATGGGTTAAGAGATTACCAGGTGTAATTACCGCGCTGAATAATGAGGTTACTCGAACGATTAATATGAAACCTAACAACGCGATTAGAAAGAAGTATATACCCGTACAACCACAAAATGTTTTTTCAAAACAACCAATACTCGGTAATGTCACTGTTAGGTATTTATACGAACCAGGAGAGCTCTAAGGCGGCACAAAAAGGGCTACTGATCCTATTTGGAGTGTCACCGCGCATAAAATATCCGGCATAACACGATGTACGGGTAGACCAGCAATCTATAGACTGGATTCAACTGCCCCTCAGCGAGGATTTACTCAACAACAGCTGCAAGTGATACCCGAGGATACTCAATTACCACCGCTTGGTCTTAACTAGCACCTTTGCGTCTATTGCACTCAAGACAAGTCAACATCACATTATCTCTAGTATGACCTACGCTGCTATCTTTTCTGTCCACGGTAAAGTGTCGAGAATCCTTATCCGACCAACACCAACTCATTATACAATTGCAACTCGCGCAGTGATTATTCTGTTGTTGCTTCAGTGTGATTATTAATTGAGCATCAATATCAAATTCTCTGTTATTTGTTTTATCCTGTTGTTTATAACCAGCGAGTTTTTTTCTGATTATGTCCTTATTGATTGTAGTGTCGTTATCATCTCCGTCTGTCAGGACAATTCTTCGAAGTTGATTTATTCTTCGTACTCTGGACACTGCGAGATATACTAAATTTGACCATTCGATGTGATTATCCACTATCCAAATAATTGTATCTGATATAGTCAATCCCTGTGAAGAATGTATCGTCGCTGCGTAACCTAGCGTCCACGGGGATTTATCAGCACGTAATGCATCTTCGACGACGCTGATATCAACCAACACAATATCATTTAATACGAGAATTTGTTTTTCACGTTGTCCTGGAATATCAACTTCGATATTTTGTTTTCTTGTATCCGACGGCCTGTAACATAACGGTACTGGAAGTGTTGCAAATTTTTCTTTATGCGTTTCAAACAACTTCATCTGAAGTGTGTCTCTGACTATTTTTCTACTTGCAATTATCAAATCGTTTGGTCTCCATGTTTCCCATAAATCTTTTAATGGTGTTTCTGAAATTATTTCACGCGCTATTTCACATTGGATTCTATCCGGTTGTAATCTAATTAGTGTTTTGAACACGCGTAATTGTTCATCAAGTGCTCTGTGATCGGTGTTAATTTCTTCATAATAGTCTACAAAATTCTTCAACCAATCATGTGGGGATAAACCGACAAATGGACGTGGTTGGCCGTGATCACCGCACATGACGACCTTTGTATTCGATAGTAACAACCACTCGAGAAACTTTTGTAATACATCTAATGACACCGTGCATATTTCATCCCAAAATTACGACTTCAGGGATATATTTTTCACTCATTCGATCAGGCGTCCATTCATCGCCTTTCCATCGAAACAAACTGTGATAAGTGCAAGCATTCACCCCTCGTTGTTTCATCTCTCTGGCAAGTCTGTTGGTTGGTTTTAACACTTTCATATTTGATTTGCCACGAAATAATTAAATCGCACGAGTTGTTTTTCCTGACCCGCCACATCCATTTAAATAAATTGTTTTATACCGGCATATTGGATCAGAACACGGTGGTGCGTTAGATAGCTCTGATAGCTGATTATTTTTGAAGTATTTATCTTCAATCGTAACATCTGCTGATTCGGAATAATCACACGGTATTTCCCGCTTAATTCTCCAACATCCCCAACTCTCGTTGGAATTAGTGAATTGAGCCACTGCGTTGCTGTGTTTCATGTCTATGTAAAATGAATCAGTGGCGACTCTAACCGCAGTGTCAGGAAATCTATTTATCATCGAAAATAAATTGATAGATGCATAAGCTAGCATAGAGGCACTCAAATGTGTATACTGAAGACTGTGTCCATCGCTGTAAGTAACAATTGTTCCCAATTTGGTTCCATCGGACAAGAAAGCGTCTTTACGATCGACATATATACCTCTAGATGTTATATCAGCAATAATAAAATCGTATTTAGCATCATCTATAATCAACCGTGAAGAATATCGTTTATTGTCATATTTTCCACCCTGAGTGAATTTACCGATTATCCTTGTACTGAGATCTTTTGCGTCTTGTTTTCTGATTTCAAATAGCTGTTTGGACCATTTCACGATATTTTCTTCGTTGAGATCGGGAAATTGTTTTCGTTCTTCGCTGATTATACTATCTAGATCAGGTTGTGGTAACCAAACCTCAGTTTGAGCTCGATATGATATAATCGCCTCACTGACAATCAACGATATCAGCATGCCACAATCAATCATATACCGTAATAGCACTATTGGCATCCAGTGTTTTTCAGGCATGTGTCTACCAATATTTAAATGATACCACACGAGCGAATCCGGTTAAATCAAAGTCAGGCAGTGGTCCATTAATCGCAACACGGACCATTTCGTGTGTGGGATGTCCAAATCGTTTAAAGTATTCAGCACATTTTCCATACCCGAGAAAACTCGCCGGATAACACGCGACTATATTAACTGAAATAATACTTTCACGGTCGTATTTTGTATTCCATAATCCGCCGTGGTTGTATTCGATGCAGCTTGATTTGACATCTGATAGAAATTCAGTTCTTGTTGTTTCCCATGAGTTTCTCTTTCTCGCAAAATGAGCTGCAACCGACGGAATTGTAAAACAGTTTGTTAGTAATTGTTCGTCGTCGAAATTCTTCGAGAAACTACTAGCTAATGTTTTCATTGCCTGTTGGAGAGCCTCAGTACGGTATAATTCTCCATTGGGTCTTACAAACTGATCGAATCTACATTCTTCGTCTTCAGCGCTGCGAAGTAACCACACTGACACGGGATCGTTTTTACTCAACTGGTGAATAGCATCGAATAGTTTCTTTTCAGAGAATTCTTCTTCGGAAAATTCATCGGGTATATATTTTACGGTTCTATCCCGTGGAAATATTGTTACTGCAGGTGTCCACGCGTGTTCGTTATGATCAATAATTTTGATTGGAGTTCCTTGTGATTTATATTTCGGTTCGTATAATATCTCGCCGGTTATCGTCGTTACTGATATTGGGAATCTTAATGATGTTTCTAATTCGGCTATATCCTGGATCGTTGCTCCGTTCTTGTTAACTGTTAATTCCCATTCGGTTATTTTTTTGCGTCTTAGATCAGTTAATTTGTTCCCCCGGGATGCATTTGTGAAGTGTTCTATTATTCGTTCTGCTACACAATTCAACAATGACAGTTTCATGGGTTTTAGTTTTTCAATACTCGGTTTATCATTTAACGGATATATCCTATAAACAACTGCTGTTACAGGATAGGATCTCTCGTAATACGGTTTGTCAATTCCAGTCAAAATTCCTGGTTTGGGATTTCGACTCACAGTGACAGTTTTTTATCCTTCAAGATGGGTTCGTATTTATCTCTGATAATCCAATTTCCGGTGTCTGAATGGATAATAAGTTTTACTCTAAAAAAATACTTTTTTCGCCCAAGATGTGAAATTATCTCGGCTGCTTTTTCATCATTCATGGTAGCATCAACTTCAGCATTGATTCGAAATGTTGACCAACAATGAGATGCTCCATCGTGTTTGAATTCATTAAAACAATCGCTGATTTTACTTATCATGGTTCTATCAGGAATTTTACCCTTTGGTGTATCAGAAACTCTATCGAGATTGAATTTAGCATTTTTCCTAGGTGTAATTTTCGATAATCTCTCGAACTCCTTCATGCTATAATTAAAACAAGCATTTAAATAGAAGGATTTGATATAATGAATCATTGCAAATGGCTCATGATTGGATCAATAACCCCGTGTAACAAATCATGCAGAAATCAATTCTGTGGATATCATATGCAAAGCTTTCGACGTGGAAGCCTTGGCCCGTTACCCTGCATACGATGTGGGGTTGGGGTTAGAGGAAAATCGCAGCTGTGTCTAAGTTGTGGTGGTAAGTGATATAGGGAGTTGAATCGTTATTATGATAAGAGAATCAAAGATTCCGTTAAAAACTCCATCAATGACCCTGACGCTGACACTGAGAAAGTCATACACACTCCACAAGACTACATCGAAAGATTTCCAAATGTAATCATTAGACCAAACAATGAATTAGATAAATAGTATTAGTATACAAAGGAACCAAGAATTCAGACCGCATTCATTGATCACAAACTATGAAGCATCCAGTGATGGTATTGTAAGAAACCGTAGATTGAAGAAGCCAGTTGGGTGGGATAATGGTATGGTATTTTTGGTTTTTACTGCTAGGAATAAGAAATATTACTGCCACCGTTTCGTGTATGAATGTCACAATGAATTGATCAATGATGGTTTGGTTATCGATCATAGTGATTCCAATCCTCAGAACAATTCTTTATCAAATCTACAAACTGTTACACAAAGTGAAAATTTGAAACGAGGAAAGACTGGCACCTGTAAATCAATTGGGAAAAGACCCGTAAAATCATTTAATACAGTAACTAACGAGGAAATAGTATTTCAATCAATAACTAAAGCCGGTAAATATTTCGATATTTGTATACCCTCAGTACGAAAAGTAGCAGAGGGAATATAGCGATCTGCGATTTCAAAAAAGATGGGGTAAAAAATTCAATTCATTTATGTCTGATGCGTCCATCTCTGGGAAATATTTTTCATATTATTGATGATTATACACCTCTAATTTGAAAAAAAAAATCAATTCATTTATGTCTGATGCGTCCATCTCTGGGAAATATTTTTTATATTATTGATGATTATACACCTCTAATTTGAAAAAAATTCAATTCATTTATGTCTGATGCGTCCATGGGGGAATATTTTTTTAAATTAGAAGTATATAACCATCAATAATATGAATTCTCAAAATATCAATGAGGTTATAACCGAAATTTTAGTTTTGAAATCTCAGGGAATTTCCACATCTGATAGTTTAGACTACGATCAAATTATGTCCGACTTCCAGGATATTGAATACGGCGCTAACAATAACAAAATATGTACTACCCAAAAAATATGCCCTCATAAAACGAATTCAGAATTCTATCCGTGATTCCCTGTTATGCTGTGACGACGTAGGTAAGTTTGTTCCGTTATTTACTATCGTGGAAAGAATAAGAAAGGAATTAGGGAAGGAATACGAAATAAAAAGGACGATTAATTAAAAAATCAGGGATATAAGATTGTTAATTGAACAAAATGAAAAACCCCCTTCAGATAATTGTTAGTAAAAACATGTATGCGTCCATGGACGGTTTTACTACAAGGAAGTTGTGGAATAATTTTTTATTACTGAAATAAGTTTTCGTAGTAAATAATTTTTTTAGTAGTTTTTGACTGATTTTGGCCATTTTTTGACTGATTTTAGTCGTTTCTTGACTGATTTTGGCCATTTTTTGACTGATTTTGAGCGGTTTCAGAGAAAAATCTCAAAGAGATTTTACGGTCAAATGGTCGATTTTCTATGTTAATTCTCGCAGACTTTTTCACTTAAGAATGACTTTGAGTAAAAAATCACAACAAAATCACAACAAAATCACAAAAAACACCAAAATCATGTCAAAAACGACTAAAAAACGACAAAAACAACCAAAAATGACTGTTGTTTTCAGTAGGGTCAAATGGTCGATTTTGCATGGGATTTCTCGTAGACTTTTTCACTTAAGAATGACTTTGAGTACTACAAACATATATAAATACTCCATGTACGATCATAAGTGTTTTACTACAACGAAGTTGTAAAATATTTTTTTATTACTGAAATTTTCATAGTAAAATATTTTTTATTACTGAAATTTTCATAGTAAATTATTTTTTTTCAGTCGTTTTATGCTGATTTTGGTCGTTATTGACTGATTTTTGGCCATCTTTTGACTGATTTTGGCCATTTTTTGACTGATTGAGGGACTTTTTTTTGATTGATTTTAAGCGGTTTCAGTAGGTTCAAATGGTCGATTTTGCATGGGATTTATCGTAGACTTTTCCTCTCAGGAATGACTTTGAGTAACGAATCATAAAAAAATCACAAAAACTGACTAAAAACGACTAAAAAACGACTAAAAACAACAAAAATAACCAAAAATGACTTTTGGTGTCAGTAGGGTCAAACCGTCGATTTTCTATGTTAATTCTCGTAGACTTTTCCTCTTAGGAATGACTTTGAGCACTACAAACATGTATGCGTCCATGGACGATGATAAGTGTTTTACTACAACGAAGTTGTAAAATATTTTTTTATTACTGAAATTTTCATAGTAAAATATTTTTTTTTCAGTCGTTATTGACTAATTTTGGCCATTTTTTGACTGATTTTGGCCATTTTTTGACTGATTTTGACTGATTTTAGGTGATCTTATTCGGGTCAAATATTAGAGTTTTTCTTATTTATAGTGACTTCGATTGAAATCTCTGGAAAAAGTTTGATTTGGAAATTGCTTTACTGTTTCAATAATGACCAACGAAGCATTAACGACTAAAACAGCGAGATACAGATTGGCCGCGATTAGAAAATATATTCCTGTGCGTGATTCCGTGCGTGGAAAACTTCAAGCTAGACAGAGTTTACAAACTGATTTTGCTGCGGGATCTGAAGAGTTGTTTAAACCAATAACCACAGCAACGAAAGGGGTAGAGCGTGCTATATACGGAGATGTTCCCGAGACGGGGACAAGAAAAGAAAAGTCTCTTATTGGTGAACTTGAAAAAATAGCAGCGGAAACTGAACAAACAAAAGAAGCTGTACATAAACTCCACGGTGATATTGATGTTAGTCAACTACCTAAATCAAAAAGAACAGTAGATGATTTACGCGCGAGATTTAACGAGGAAGGGTTAGCAGCAATTGATAAAACTGATCCAGCAGAAATTCCTATGCTTGTTGTGACGACTTATGAAAACAGAAGAAAAATGTTGAAACAAGAACATCATAAGTGTGTTAGAAGTATAACTCATTGGGCTGATATATTCTACAAAATCAAAACTAAAACAAGTCAAATTGATGCCGATTATGTATCATACATAGGATATATCACTGCGGTGGGTACAGTGTATAAACGATATGAAGAACTAAAACAACAACAAAAAACCGCAAAAATTACAAAACAACAACAACTACCACCTGATCGAGATGATGATTTTAGCTATTTACAAGAAACGGATTTAGAAAAACTGGATGAAGCAACTGGTTATAGCGGGAAGGGAGTTTCTAAATCTAAAAATCAAAGATTTTCCAGAGATTCCAGTGGTCTAGTTAGTTGTCCTGGTAATATTCTCAGCGATATAACACGATTAGAAGTTCTCATCGGAGGAAACCGAGCTGGAAATAACTCACTGGAGGTAAAAAAAAAAAACAACCAGTGTCTATGTAGTAAACTCACGATTTCCAGTTTATAGAGCGTACTATGGTGATGGTCTCGGTAATACAATTGCGGGGTTATTTGCAAGAATGGCCCCAAAAGTGATGCCGTTGGCTAAACAATTAGGAATGAAAGCAATTGATGTTATTCGTGATAAGGGTATTAGTGCTGTTGGAGATCTTGCCGGAAAAGCGTTTTCCACGGTAAAGGATAAAGCGCTAGTTCGACGGGGAAAATCCAAAGGATTTTCAAAACCGGGACCACTGCCATCTACAGCGGAAATGCCTGCACGGGTTAGTAAAATTATAAATAACGGAGTAGAACAGAAACTAGCGTCGCTGATGACTCCGTCGTTGACAGTAAGTGACCAAGATAACATAACAGCAAACATGATAGCGGGAAGTGGCTTTAAAAAACCACGACGACGAAAACGCTAGCGTTTTTACGGTGATGATTTAGACGCTAATAAATATAATAAAATGTTCAAACGGTCACCTGATCTAGCGTTTGATATTGATGCCCCAGTGCGTAAAGATGATTCTTCAAGTTCATGATACCAGTAAATACTTTCTACAGTGTGAAGCGTTTATCGAAGCAGAAGGAGAAGTTGTAACAGCTGCTGTAACTCCTGCTGTACCAGCACCATATGACAATAACTCAACTATCCATGTTGGTTTTGTCAATAACGGTATCATGGCGTTATTCGAAAGCGCTAGATATCTCATTGATGGAACATAAATTGAATCCATTGAGCGTGATGTTGATGTTGCCACAACAATCATAGGGTTATCGAGATATTCTGATGATTATGCAAGATCAGCGGGTCCATCTATGATGTTTTCTAAGGATATTACTGATCACCCTGAACACGTCCAGTATTCCAGAGTAAAGGCAACACGAGATACTGCAGTTGATCCAGCACAGCCGGATATGTAAGACCAGCTGGTACTTTTGATGTCATAAATAACATCTCTAATTACAGCCTAGGATTTGCAACACGCGTAGCAACGTTGCAGCGGCAGCGTCGACAATTTTCATGCGCGATTCCACTGCATCATATATTAGGATTCTGTAGAAACGTCCGAAAAGTTATCTATGGAGCGAAGCATACAATAGCGCTTGTGCGAAAGGGTACTGATAAATGATGCAATCTGGCGTGATGCTGGTGCCCCCGAGGGTAAAGTCATTTTAACAAAACTAGCATTATGGATGCCAGTGTTAACTCTCTCAATCACCGAAGAACAGCGACTACTATCATTTATGGATCAAGGAGGAAAATCGTTGTTGAGTTGGTTATCAGTGACCACGGATATTAAACAGGATAATGTTGATGGTACATTTACATGGCACCTGGCATCAAAACAAGGCGTTTCAGCTCCACGTCATATATTTATTGCGTTACAGAATAATGCGCGAGTTGGTAATCAAGAACGAAGTCATATGATATTTGATCAGATAGGCGTTAATGATGTCTCGCTGAGAATAAACGGACAGCAGGAACCATCCGAGGATATACAACTTGATTACAATCACAACCATATTGCACGTGTATATCATAATATGCTGTCATTTATGGCACGCGATCAAAACGTTGATACTGGTCTACAAATATCACAATTGGATTTTAAAAATTTATATCCGATTTATTACTTTTCATTGGAACATCTTGATTTAACAAGACAATCCTTTGTCGATATACACTTTACAGCTCGTGTAACCCGTCCTGGTGGTATTGCTAATTACAGAGCGGTTGCTGTCATTCTCAGCGACAAATCAATGCTACTCGAAGGTGTTGGCGGAAGAATGAGAGTGATAGATGCACCAGTGGAAAACATGTAATTGAAAATCCTTTAGATTTTTCCATTAGAATCAATCTATTATGTATAATGTCATATGGTGTTATTAGTGTTACGTTAACTCCCGGTCAACTCAAGAAATTGCAATCAGAGTCGGAGAAAAAATGTGGAACCACTATCACGCTGAAACACAATCAGATGACTGGCGGTGCGAATAAATTATCGCTGAGAACTCGTCAAGTAAAACACTTCAATGATGCGTTCAAGGATAAAAAAGCGTTCATATCACTTTCTCTGAGGCTGCGATCAAAAACATGATAAAAACTGGCGGTATATTCCCGTTGTTAGCTGCAATTCCGGCTTTGATTGCCGCGGATGCCCCAGCGGTTGCTAAAGCGGCGGCGCTAGGAGCCGTTGGTACTGCAGCAGGAATGGCACTAAAGAAAGCAACTGGGCAGGGTTATAAAAAAAAGGGAAAGTGTCTAAGACTACCAGGAACCCCGTATTCATGGTACAGCGGAAAAGGTCTGAGAATCCCAGGAACGGTTTATTAACCCAGAAATCTTCGATTTCCAAACCGATGGTTCCGTTGTCCAATTTTGATTTACTCAATGCTGCTAAAAAATTGCCCATACAAAATTTCAGAGGTGTCTTTATGAAAGATCAATTGCCGGCACAACTAAACAGCGTTGAAACCGGTATTATTAATCTCGATAACAGCACCGGACCTGGAACTCACTGGGTTGCATACGCGATTGATTCACGTGCAATCGTCTATTTCGATTCATATGGATTAGCGCCGCCGAAGGAATTCATGCGTTATATAAACCGCTTAAAAACGTTTCCCAAAATCAAAGATTTTCTAAAAATGAAGACTTGGTATTCCACGCTGCCAACACAACACTTAAATGATCCACCAATATGTGGTAACGAAGTATTAACTGTCCTTGACGCTATTTCAACATCTGGAAAACCACCTCATGTTGTTGTAAATGAATATACTAGTAATCGCTGGAAATCGAAGCGATTTTAGAGAGAGAAAGAGTTTTACAATAGCATGATTGATATTATCAGCGCTGAAGAAACCCGGTGCCGATGGCACTGCAGGAATATCTGCAACCGGTGATATAAAAAAAAATAATCGAAGATGAAATAGCTGAGACGTTGAACCTAGCAAGTGTTGATCCCGGGGAAATAGTTGTATTTCAAGATCGTCAGGGTAAATTGAAAACTAGTAATGTTTCCCTGGATGATATTTTGGTTAAACAAAGAGACGCAATCGAGAACACCGTTGCGTTATTTTCGAATCACGGTAAACTCAAACCCAGCGTACTTATGTCAACAATCACAGATACATTAAAAACTCTCAATGACGAATTAAAATCGATTATGGATTTCTTCGGCGAACCAGCGGTGATATCACCGAAGCTCACAGAAATAAAATCTTCTATGTTAGAACTAGCAACACATCAATCTAAAATTGAAGAATACGGAAAACAGTTTTCAGGTTTTCGTAAAAATATCATTGAGAAATTTATTGGAACTACGTTGGATAAAATTGAAATAAAACTCCCGGATATTAAAAAATCCATCGATGAGACGAAAACATTCATCGAGGCAATCAAAAATGATTTTTCGAGAATGATAACAATCATTGAAAAAACAAAAATTCCTCATGAGAAAACCAACAACATAGTATACACGATCCAACATGGATCATTTGCGTGGACTCCTACAGACAATAAACTAAGTATCACTGCAACCATTAAGGGTATTTATCGATTAACACTAGTAACACCGACTCAATTTAATATATCATCGTCGAGTTCACCTGGGGTCAACAATACGATATCAACAATCATCGAAAAGGATACTACCGAACAATTCACGATAACAACGAATGATAATAATCTAGCTAGTGTTTCAACAACGTGGTATGTGGAATTCATAGCGGATTTAAGTAAACAATAAAACTGAAAATTGCAAGGCAATTTCACTAAAGGTTTCAATTGAAATCGTAAACGATTTAAAAATAAAATGTCATCACTAATGACTTCGCCGACGATACCTTCAGTATCTCAATATCGCTATGATCAGGTCAGAGAATTTCAAACTAGACTCAAAACCCTCGCCGAGGAGTATCAAATAAAAATAAAAAAATAATGATGAAGAATCACCGTAGTTGATGTAACCATGTACTCGGTGTCAGGCGTTCCCGCTGGCGCCGGAATAATACTCTACTCGCATCGGTTACAATGATTGCCCCGGTCGTAGTTCCAATTTGCATTTCTGCGGCGGCTACAATCGCGGGTATATCAACCGGGATAACAAAAAAAAATATCATCATGCAGCCAGAGTAAACTGCAAGATTACTTAATTCAATTTCATGTTGTATCAACCGCATTCTCGCAATTATCCTCGATGATATCGTCGTGACTCGATGACACATTAATATCCGATAGTGAGTTCTCAGCGATGGTAAGTATGATTCCGCGATGTCAAAATTAGAAATACAACATGAGTATAATAACAATGACAACACCGCAGGAATTACTTCAACGAATAGTGGAGAACACAAACCCGGTACAAACCAGCATGATCTCAATAACCTCAACCAATCCTGAATTCAGTGTGAATTTCCCTACTCCGATTTTCGTGAAGGAAATAGCGTTAGCAAAACTTCGAGTGTATCACAGTTGGCCAAATATCAGATCGAAATCATTTGGTGGTCAACAACCGAATAATTCCTTGGTATTTGCGAATAAAAATAAACCCGATGGAACTCCAGACTGGAACGTTGTTTTTATACCAACAGGGTCATACCAAATTGAACAAATCAATGCTGAATTAGCGCGTAGAATAAAATCGATTACTGGAAAAGAATCAAAAAGCGCTATAACCGTCCACGGGCAGACGCTTTCGTCTGCGATTGAAATAAGCACAGAGGGATACGTCGTAGATATCTATAACAGCTCGATAAGGACAATACTGGGATGGCCTGAGATACCACCTCGAGGAAAACTCGTTGACGTACCACCTGAACCACAAAAATCTGATCATACCACCGACAGGATAAAATCTGATAATCTAGTAAAAAGCTATATCGGTTACATCAAAACGGATTTTTTCACTGGAGTGATAGAGGGTCGCGGTAATAGTTATTATCGAATTCGAGAAAAGGAAAACAATGAAAATTTCACAACGATGAATAATGATTTTTCACTTTTGTTAATATCTCTTAAATCCGGCACTCTCACCCGAGATGAATTTATCAGCGTCGTAGAAACATGTAACAAAATCCTCGATGACATGGAAATATTTCATTTGCAAATCATTCAAGAGGTATTAGGTGACAGTAATCCTAAAACGAGAACAGAGTTTGCGACAGCGTATAATATACGCGTAGAAGATATTCCAACATTCAAACTACCAGGATATATAGTACCAGAACTAAAAAAATCTCTCAATGATGCCATTCATGAAGGTTTCAAAATAATCCATGACGCATGGAAGAAAACAGCACCACAACCACAAACAACTATCCTAACACTTAATAATGACCCAGACGGCGGTGGTAGGAATATTGCTCCTCAAAATGTGAATATAGCCTCGGTGATTGCACTCAATTTAGTATGTGATGTTATCGAAGGAAGCTATCAAATAAATCTCGAACGATCAAATCAAGCTCAGCAGGGATATATTCTGTATTCATTTGCACCAACAGCTCCTCCAGGATTTCTAATTATTGAGTATCCGGTTAATCCAGTTTATATGCGATGTCATAATGATTCGCTAACGAGAATCAACTTCAAACTCGTTGACCAGTCCAATAATCTAATTGATCTACAAGGTGAGGTTTTACAAATTAGTATGTTTGTAAAGTCCTAAGGACTTTCATCATAAATGATTTTCATCGTACTGATTTTCATTGTTAACCCATAGCAGCAAGGGGGGGGGGACGGGCGACGATTTTTTTAGAGGTTTTTGCACCCTCCGTAGAAACCCTTAATTTGACAAATAAGGCTCTAAAATCGTTAAGGCTCCATTTGGCAAAAGGAGACTGAAAATGTTTTGTTTAAAATCTGCCCCAATTAGAGACGTCTGATTCGCTCCCTCTGCTGCTTTACATGTTTCCACTTGTTTGTGTATCCATTTGTTTATGCGTTTGTTCATTGATCGATCTATTTTTTTATGAAAGAATAACAAAGATAGTAGGTATAGGGCATGAAAATTGAAATACCAGTTTTTGCAAGTAAATCAAGCTATTTTCCAATGGAGGTGCATCCAAGAATGATAAAAATTTAGTCTCAACTGTCTCTGTGATGCAGCGTGGCGTACTTATGTGACATGAAAGGAGTGTGGGGTGGACAATACTCAAAATGCAAATTTGTCAAGTTTTAGAAAAACATGGTCCTACTTAATTAATTTCATGAAAACTAAATTCATACAGATATAATCTCGCCATGACACCGTTCAAACAAGTTTGATACATAATTTGAAGAGGAGATATAAACACTATTTTTGCTTATGTGAATGAAAATCAGTATATATATATATATATATATATATATATATATATATTTATATATATATATATATATTTATATATGAAATAACTTGTAGAAGTTATTAAATCGAGTTTTGTACACTAACGCCGTTGACCGACAATGGGGTCAATACGAGACTTATATATATATATATATATATATATATATATATATATATATATATATATATATATATATATATATATATATATAATCAATGTGACTTTATGTGTTGTTATAAAGGTAAAAAATATTATTTTTATTTAAAATCAAAAGGCATCTACAATATTATTTGTTATTACGAAGGCTTATACTCATTTGCTAATAATGTATTTATCTTTCCCTTGTTTTTCATAGTTTTCTGTGATTATGGCATGAAATATATAAATTGCTCTTTTTATTCTCAGATTACTAGCAATAAATTACACTTATAATTTATTGAGGTTTGGCATGTGTGGGCCTACAACAAAGCAGTTCAGGTTCACATTTAGGCGGCAGGGTCCAGTTTCGTAAATTAACTTAAGGCTATGATGTGACTCTTTTTTTCTATCATTGTTTATCTTTATAGATATGGACATATTTCTGAACTAGGCGTTTTAGGCTTGTGTTTTGCTTGAAATTGATATGTCAGGCATGTACACCTTCCTTATTTGCACTGCAGTAATTTGATAGTGAAATACCAATAGTCGGCTAGGAAGAAGAGCTAGGCTCCTATAGAAGTAGACATGTGGTTACAAAACAATTAAAATATCTCAAAAACGGCTTGGATGACAACTACTCCGAATTGCATCAAGCAATTTAGCAGACTATGTTTTTCAAAATTTTCATCTAGGGAAAGGGCATGCACATGCACAACATGCTGTCAAAAATTGCCTTTGGATTTGAAAAATGCATGAATAAAATAGGGGTTGTAGTACATATACGTCTTCTGCTATGAACCGCCATTGACTTCTCTGGTCAAGTGGATAATATTCGTATGTTTTGGTTTAATATAAGTATCAAAAATAGGGACCTTTTTGACCTAACTTTTATGATCTTTTTATACTAGATCGCTGATTGCGACATTAGATTTGTACATAAAAACTGACCCTTGTCCCCTTAACAATTTCCCTTATATAGGTATCCAAGTAACCGGTTGTTAGAATTGAAGCATACCCTGCTGAAATTTTCCAAATGTTTGACATCTCTCTATATAGGGTCTGCATTATTTGTTGCACTCCTACATTAATGTGCTCTTCATATCTATACCGGTTGTACTAATTTCACAAGATATGCATATAATCTGCCATGTTACTAATGCAAAAGTATTAGCTAGTGATTTGCATTTAGCATCTGTTGAGTTCTGCATTTGAAATTGTTGACACTGTTCATGAACTGCCAGTGCCAATGACATTACTAAAAGCTGTATAATAACTCATCGTGTTTTATCTGCTTAAAATGTTAAAATGGCTGTGGCAAGACAAACTCTCTTCTCAATATGCTATGGAATAACAAATTTATCTAAGACGAGCTAATTTGTTATATATTCTCAGTCCTGCAAAGACAAGTGCAAAAAGTCTTAACTACTTTGACAAAGACAAAGCAGCTCTGGTGCTGCTACATTTAAAAGAGATAACAGAAGAAATTGATGTTGAGAAATATTTTGTCCTCATATTTGATGGCATAAAAATTGACCGAGTCAGTATCAATAAAATAAAAGAATATGTCATGAATATCATGAAACAAGGGCTGCAATTCAAAATACTTGGTGTGAACTTATAATGATCCAAAATCTTTTAGATGCCTGTTTTCTTGTATTTTCTGATTTGAACATCCACAATATTAAGGGCAGGTGAATGCTGGCATGGCTGAACTTAAACAGTGCTATCCTTAAGCCACAGGCAATAACAAGTTTAATTTTATGGTATTTCCTGAAATGTTTCGTTGCAAGTTTGACGAATTTTATCTGCACTTATGTCAGTAACAAAGATAAACTATTGACAGCACCCACTCGTCATCTACAAATTAGCTAATACAAAGTAAGTAGCACACATGGCTTGAAACCTCACTCTCAACAGATGCCAATTAGATGTTATATTAGTCTTACTAAACAGTGCAATGTTAGACAAAGTCTGTTTTATTTGGCTTAATTTGTATATATTTGTGTGCATTGTATTAAACTTTATTTTGACAATATTGTAATTAAAATAAGCGTGACAAATAAAGACTCAGGTGAAGAAAAAAAAAACAACTTTCATTAAAAAATTATCTTACTGACAGACAATAAATTATGATGTATTAATACTACAGTATGACAAAATAAGCAATATAAAAACTGGCTACTTATAGAAAGTATTTATTGAATTTTATTAAATTTTGCATGTGTATCTTATGTGTCAATTAAATATTTATTAATATTTTAATAATATATATGTGATGTACTTTCATCGAAAAAGATAAACCATGGCAAGATGTATATAAATACTGAATGCAATTTTACCTGTAAATGCACCAATTTATTTCATCTTGATCATTACAGAGTCTTAAATGGGGCCCTGAGTGGTCTAAAGTGTTCTCCGGTACGGATCACTGCCATCTCACCTCTGTCTGCGTGGGTTCGAAAGTCAGATTCGGCCAATGTGGGTATGTAAGAAAGCTTGCCAGTAGCTTCTTGTGGGTCGGTGATTATTTCCGAGGGTTTTCCTGGGTTCTTCCTCCATCATTAATACTGGCTGCCATGTATAGCCTATTGTATGCTGAAAATGGCATTAAACCCTACAACAACGGAGTCTTAAACAGTAATTAAAATATATATTATTAATGTTTGTGGTATATGATGAAAAGAAGCGATGTCATAATGTAACTGGGATATGAAACGTTTTCCAAAGTAGAAAGCATTACTAATACTGAGGAAGAAAAACAACTTGTAGACACTTGTTTACTTTATATTTATGTTTGTTAGTATCGATGGTAACTGCTCCATCATAAGGTCCCATGGATGTGCATCTATTTTAAGGAATATTAGTCTATATCAGGGAGACAATATAATCAGGACTAGTGTACTAGCTGTAGAGCTGCATAGCAAACCAATTCCACACACACACACACACACACACACACACACACACACACACACACACACACACACACACACACATACATACATACATACATACATATATATATATATATATATATATATATACACACAGTGTGACTGTTATATCACGATGGTCAGGGTCCACAATATGTGACTTGTGTACTACTAAACTGTAATATAAGTAACCAAGTCAGAAGCCAGTTAGCTGACGAAAAGTATGCATGCTAGAAACAAGTGGGTGTAAAAATGTGTGCTTCATTAGCACAGTCATCAACATAAATCAATACAAATAAATGAAAACAGAGAGGTTGCATATATAATATTTTACTTTTTTCAGAGAACCATGCATTGGTACATAATTTGTGTATACTCTGTGTGTGTGTGTGTGTACATACACATGTTTCATGTATAGGTTAAATAGAGCATCAACATGGGGAAATCGCCAGCCAATATATTGGTACTCTGTGAACCCAAAGTACATGTAATTAAATATGTGCATAAAGATATAAAATATTCAATAATTTTGTTACATATTATTATGCATCTGAATTCAGTGGAAAAATTAATAGCAAAATTATATAAGGAAAGGCAAAGCTCATTTATAGTATAGTATATCGCAAGACCAATGTACGGTCTCTATAAATTTCTTACTGCTAGAAATTTCTCATAGCAAGTCAGAGTACTTCTTTCTTGAAAAGCATGACTTTTCAGCTCATTTCTGTTACTGTCACATTTGTTTTTCTCAAAGGTCTAATCGTTAAAACCTAAAAGTCTATCTAATTGTTATTGTTAAATCCTGTTAAGGGCTTCAAGTTTACCTTAATAGTCTAAGCATTTCATCTCCATGTACCATTATCCATTGTACTGCTAATTAACACTCATTTGAACCACCAAAGCAAAAAAATTGCTATCAGTCCAGTGTTGGAGGCTTTCTATTTTGATATTTTATAAATTGTTGCATTATTATATGAACATATTGCATATTGACTTTTGATGATTAGCAATGTGCTTAAATTAATTTATAAACTCCGGTGTGAATATTAAAGCATGTACTGCATTCTCTGGTGCTTCAATGTCAGAGGTCTCGCTATGATTTTATAACTAGGAGTCCAGCACTCCCAGTTTGGTAAAAATAGTCCCACCAGCTAAAGTTGCAGACCCATCCCAGACAATGTTGAACTTTGCAGATTAGAAGAACTTTTGGTGCCACTGAGTTTAATTTCCAGTCTTTATAACACTGACATGTACAAATGTGTCAGCCTATTCTACACGTCCGGTAACTCTGCACAACTATACGCCATTTCTGTCAACATTGGATCACGTGTTGTTTTGGTTAAAAATTAAATTTTTCGTTAAAATGCCAGAAAGAGTCCAAAGTAATGTCTTTCATTTTCATATCCTGATGCATGAACATTACATATTTTCACAGCCATGCGCAGAATAGGCCGCCATATCTCTAGTCATGGAAACATAGCGGCGCTATTCCATTCGTTCAAACTTTATATTATTTTGAATATAATATTCTGGTGACAATTGCCGCTTTTCAATTGGTAAGCATTGCAGAATTTTATTTTCGTCAGTTGAATTCGGTATTGGTTTTGTGCCAATATTAGTTACCTTAGATGTGCAGAATAATCTGACACTGACAGCGGTGTAACTCTTGTAGAGTCTTTCAGGGTCGGACTGAATTTTGTCAATCCAAGGAATTGTCTTATTCCAAACACAAAGCCAAGCATCACACACTTTATTACACTTGGCTACTATTCCATGCAAACTGTCAGTTCTATAATCTGCAGCACTCTTCTGAATCTCATTAAAATCTTTGTCAGTTTGCCTTTTAACCTTAAAATACTTATCCAAAATGTCGCATACACTATTTATTTGGCTACAATCATAAATGAGCACAATAATGGAAGGTCAAGTTCTTTTGTACTCTTATAATAACTACGGTTACATTTCGGGATCTTACTGTCTCTGAATTCAGTCATTGTAAATTTCAGCACATTTTCCCACACAAGCTTCTAGTCCAAGTCTTTCAACTTGCTGCCCAGCTATTGCAACATGTTCTTTTGGTGTACTCTTATAAATATAGCTGGCACATCTGGGGGGGGGGTATTTTAACTACTGATTTATGTTATTGTAAATATCAGTACAGCTAAAATGATAAAGTAATCAACATATTCTCACTCAGTTGGTTGTTGAAGTAGGAATGGCACATTTTTGAATTTGCCACCCATCTATTTGCCTGCGTATGGAGGAGTCCTGCATTGGTGATTTTCTGTGTCCCATATAAAATATTTGCATCAAAATATGCGTAATTAAGCGTTTATGAGACCTCTGAATGTGTTTATACCATATAAAATAAAGCAAATTGTTATATATTATTTGAGCAGTGATTGTATAAAGAATGCACTGAAGACAAATAAAATGTAAACTTACAGGCTTTATTGTTCATGTATCAGTAATAATTAAATTAACGCTAATAAGCTGAGATCTTTCAAAAATAAAATAAGATCACAGTTCTCAAAGTTCTAAAATGCCTTAGTTTCAGATCCTCATATTCACATTTCCAATTATTTGTTTTAAAAAAATTGGTGAAATGGTATACTGTCTAGAGCCATACGAAAATCATGTTACATTCAAAGTATAAGCAATTTCTTCCCCAAAAATGACAGAAAACGTTTTATACATTAGTTTTCATACTTTAAGAATTATTTTTCATGTACGAGAAGAATACATATACAGTGTATACGAAACTAGGTGCCACACCATTATTTCCATGTACTAAAACGATTCATCAACTATGATTGTGTTCGAATGGAGTCATCTATAGCATACATACACACGCACACACATGGACAAGAGCAGTTATATAGTATATTCAATGCAAACATGTAGGTAAATTAAAAAAAAATATGTGGAAAGATTTTGTACACAAATTTTCAGCATACTGTACTTACCAACAGTTTTATAAAGCATGCAGGACAAGATGACGTATGGTAGAAAACTATTCATCATTGTAGAATTTCTAGAAGGGTTCTTTTTCTGAAAAAAGATGGAAGCAATGGTATACATTGAGACTATTACCTGCTTCTTTAATAATGATACAAAACATTAACTGGCAGTATTAAGACACCCCCAAATATATACACATCTTGGTGAAGATACATATGACAATATACCAGTTCTATCAAAATTTATAGCATTAAATTATTTGAGTTATATTGCCAGTCAGATCAGAAGTTAAGAGAGTTATATATGCAATATTTTTAATGCAAAAGGCCTGGTCATCCAGGTATCTCTTCCTGACATTACTGACGCTATTAATGTATGTCTCTAAAGTGTTGCATAAAATAACAATACATTGCTTAATAAATCCACCAATGTGATACACAATATTGTTTCTTTTTTTTCTTGGTGGTGGGGGGGGGGGGCTAATAATGAAATACCTACCTGGTGTTTTTGAAAAGGGGGTATGAGGGTGACTCATTTTGATTATCTCCATACTGTATGTGCATTTTGTTCAGACTCTGTCTTGGTGACAACGAGATCTTTCCTTTCAGACGGACATGACTCGCCCTCAGCCCTCACATGGGGATGGTACTGTTCCTTCATCTCAGAAGCATACCACTTTATCTCCACTAACATTAAAAGCCTTCAGAAACTTGAGTAGCCTCAGTCAGAGATTTGAGGGACAACGACAAAGAAAATCCGGAAAACTCAGAAAAAGAAGAAACCTTCTTCCTCCCCTTGTTTGTCCTTCAGCTTTCTGTCTGATCCCAAGTCTCATCTGGCCAAGGTTGCAAAATGGACAGCCATCTGTCCTTTAACAACGAATGCAGGATAAATAAGTCTGTATGGGTGTCACCATTGGACTTTCCTGTGGTCACACCTCCCTACATTTTGTGTAAATATAGCTCCTGAAAACTTGTCTGAATGCAAGGAAAGTTAAATTTTACAGTACAATAAGGGTTGCACAGTAAGAAATTAAAAAAAGGAAAGCTACTCTAGGTCCCTGGGTAGAAACATGTAATTAGTCAACTCGGCTTTACAGAAGCATGGGGCCCGCTGAATTAGCAAAACAAACAAGGCTTACGCTTGCTAATTTAGTACAGAATGCTATCTGAAATAAAATAAAAATGCCTATGTTTGATAACACGTCATGTAATTATAATAGGAAGTGATGTGTGGCCTAACTATGTGAATCATCATCATCAGTCTCTAGATCTAGTGTGTCGTTGAGACACTGTGCTGATGAACATCTGACACGTTCCCTCCACTTGTTTCGATCAGGTGCCAATGCCTGTGTCTCCTCAAAACTTTTCCTGCTCCATTCTGTGATGTTTTTAGTCCACTTTGTTTCTCTGTCCACCTCTCCTTCTGCCACCTTGGACACTGCCCTGCAGTACCGTTGTGGATAGACTGTTGGCTCTAGTGACATGGCCATACCATTTCAGCTTTATCTTTTTGACAGTGCTGAGGAGGTCTTCATAATGACCTACTTTGTGCCTGATGGTGTTCAGCACTTTATTGGTGAATATGGTGAAGTAATTATATATGCGGGAAAAAAAAAAGGAAAATGGATGAGCCCAAACTGCTTAGTTATATATTTTCCTGCCGAAAACATACTCTCTGTATGATGTGAAGCATCTTCACAGATGACAATTATGCAAGATATCAAAGTGGGGTGGGAGCATGGTATTCAGCAAGATCAACAGGTAAGTACTGTATAAATACAAATAGTTTTACCCCCAACCAAATAAACTATACTTTAATATCAACAATTACTTACCCTTTCTATTGCTTAGCTAAATTTGTTAGTAAGGAAAGAAGTCTGATGTCAAAAACAGAGAAATTAAATGTGCTTGCCATAGAGGGAGACATTCTCTTTGCTTTCTAGACTTCTACAGAATGTTCAAGTCTCTCTGAGTAACATGCTGTGCCGTAACAATGGGACCCATAGCAAAAATGCATGTGTTCTGTTGTGATAATGAGTGGAGGTAAATTGAGGAAAAAGTATGAGTGATTAAAACAGGCCCATGAGGCTCGAAGCTTATGGGTTTTAATATTTATAAATCTGATGTCTCGACTGGTTTGTTCATTTGGTTATCACAACAAGCCAATGGGAGATAGTGGTAGCTGAAATATCTATACCATTTCTTTTTCCTTTGGAAACATTAGGATAGAAGCAATACACACGCACGGGGAATAAAAGTTTATCTTTATCATCCCCTGTGTATTGTGTGTTCATTATTACTTTCAAGACTGGACTATTATAACTCAATTCTGTCTGGTTCGTCACAATATTTGCTCCAAAATCTTCAAAAAAGTTCAAAACACAACTGCTCAGATCATCTTTAGAGTACATCGATCAGAGCACATCTAACCACTGCTCTATACCCTAAACTGGTTATCAATTCGATACAGAATCAAACACAAAATTTGTTCCCTGTGCTATGTTTCGCTGACAGACTCCATTTTACTGAGACTAGAATCTCTGGGTAAGTGGGCTATTGAAGGCAACTGATTTCTTGAAAGAAAACCATTGTTGGCAGAGAAGGAAAACAGAATCATAGTTCCCATTAAACCAAAGACAGCCAGAGTTAACATAACTTCCTCTTGCAAAATCTCTGTGATAAGGAACCCAGTTTTGAGTGTGAGATCCTAAAAGAACACTTCAATGGTTCATAAGGTGCATTGGTTAATAACCAAATAACACAGGAAAGATTCCATCTGGGCAAAAGGATGCAAGATACAGGTCTCTGAAGCTCAAAAATGTATAAGGTTGGCAAGATGCAGACCTGAACCAATGTATGTGACTTGCAAGACTTTAAGTGTTGAAGAGCATCTTTGATAGTGGATACTGAACATCTTTTGGTCTCAATGAGGAACAAAAAGAAATCTGTAATGGAAGTTACAGAAGGGCTTATAGGATCAACATATTTCATTTTGAACAGATCACAGAAGCTAGAACATAAGATTAACATATCTTGAAACTGTCAATCATACCTTTTAAATAAAATAAAAAATAAATTCTTTAACAAACATTCTTATATATCATATTACAGGGTGATAAATTTAGTAGTGATAAGAATTTTATAACAAGAAATTGTAAATGCTTTTGAAAAAAGTCAGATGAAAACTTGCCAAAATCATACAGAAAGTCTATTGCATGATCTCGACATTACTATTTTATGTTTCTTTGGCCGTCAAACATAAATATCAGAATCGATGTCTTAAAATGTTTATATTGTAGGACTAACAGAAAGTCGGAACAACTATTTCGTTTTTGAAATCTATATTTGAAAGTTTGCAAGGTGCAACTTTTTACGAAGTTGAAATTCTTTAAACAAATATTGGTTATCTCGAATTGTTGTTTTAATATTGTCGACTATAAATAGCATATTTTCTAGAAAGAAAAGAGAATGTCATACAATCAAATTTATTAACTGTTACCATTTTATATATGTGAAAATTTTAAAGGTGCAACGTTTTACAGCAATTAATTTTATTTTAAAAAAAAACAACAAATACTGGTAATCCCGAATCTTTGTTTTAAATTTTGCCGATAATAAATTAATATTATTCTACAAAAGCTTCATTCAGAATGTGCAGATCTGCACACTACAATTACTGAACTAATTTCAGTGAAGCCGTATCTTAGTATTTTTACTTGCAACATAAGAGATAGTACAGAGTAGATTATTGATATTACCTGTCTTAGCGAAGCGAAACATCCACAGCGTTGAAGAAAGTAAATTTAACAATATCGGTACCAGTGTTACTGTCCGTTTCTAGTGGACATTCTGAACAGTTAGCTGCGCCTAAATTTCCTAAATTTGAGACAAAATATCAGTTGTAGACAGATCCAACCAAGTTATTCAACACTAAAGTGGCGCACCGCACAATAACGATACGTCATCAATACTTGCCTAGAGTTTACAGGTAGCGCGTTTCGTATTTCCGATAAGAATTACCACAGAAACTGGTAAAATGAGCTACTTCCGTGAGATAAATTTCAGAGCGAGGCTATTGTGACCGTACTGGTGAAATTAAAGGTTAATTCGCCGGTTGGATTCAGAACATGGTCATTTAAGAGCTATGCGTTGGTAAGTAACTGTCGTTTGAATGCATATGTGTAGTGTTTCTGTCTTCTTGGGATTCGGAAGCGATAAAATATTCGTGAGAAAATGTCGAATTGAGCGAAGGATTGTGGTCACTCTTGCATTCCTTGTGTCTATATATATATATTATTGATAAGGGTATTTCATTTTGTCAAACATGTCGCCGTACTGTATTGATAAAACGTCATACTTCTGTGGAATTACCCAGGCTTTCCCCACTGGGTCTACTCAATATTTATCAATGACCTTGTCTGTCTTAGATATTGCGAAAAGAACTTGTAATTGCATATAATGTGGTGTAGACTTTGACTGGTGTATTTTGGTTTATAGAGTGCACGGCTTGACTGTATTGCAAATGTATCACCGATCAAAAATCCTTCAGCTCCGCAGCTTCGCCATTTTCACTTCGCTGACTTAAGGGGTAAATTGTATGGAAATGCATTACAATTCACTTACCATATGTTCTCTACATTTATTTCTCAGTACTGACCTATCCACTGTGTGACAATCAATACAAATTATATGGTAATCTAAAATACATTCAAATATGACCTCACTATGAAGTTCTTGTCAAAGGTTCAACCGCATTTTTTTAGGGAGAGGCTGCAATGAAAGGTATCGCGGTATCACTTGTTTTCCCATAGATCTCAATGCTATTATTTTGTGAAGTAAATATAATTTTTATCCTACTTCAGCACGCATGTCATGCACTGTCACAGAAACACTGTTAGATTGTCAATTTGACAATGACAAATCAGGAATTACATTGCATTTAAGAGAGATAACTCTGTTGGAACTAGACGGGGCTAAGAGTTATCTAGTCCCACATTTAAAAAAAAAATCATTAAAAATACCAAATATGATTTAGATAGGGATTAACTTAATCTGTTGCCAAGAAGCTTATCGTTTTTAAGCCTAACAAAATATACATAATGCACCAATCACAGCTAGTGTTGTTGTTTATTTCGGAATGGGTTTCCAGGGCAGTCAGAGTGAAAGTTGAAATCTCCAAGAATAATTAACTTGCCACCTATCAAATTTTGTTTGAGAGGCTGCACTGTAAACAAAGCAGCATGTAAACAGAACACACATTTCACTTCCGGATCATCGCCAAGGCCTTATTACTCAATGTGCACTATCGTAGAAATACACAAAGACAACGACTCTCTGTGCTCATTTCTCAAGAATAAACAATTACCTTTAAATTCCATTCAAAAATACATCATTTTAACTATTCTATTACTAGACCAACTAATTGTTCTCCACTTTTTTTATTATTTTTACTGGCGACGCCAGTCAAAAAAGATAAAAGGCGGATAACAATTTGTTGGTATACTCAATCACCAACAAAATGAGCGTGGACACATATGTGCTTGTATAGCCTTTAGTAATTGTTAACATAGTTACAGGGTATTTAGTGAGAGGACAGAGATGAAAACTTTATACTAGTACGTACTCGAGTTCTATACTAAATCCTTATAAACGGTCTAGAATGAAATACAGGTCGAAAGGATAAAATATACTTTCGATTTATCTTCGTTGATTTTAAGATCTATTATATATTTATCTCGAACGTTAAGTTTATCGTCACGAACTTTAAGTTCTTCTATGTACGAACATGTTAAGTTTTTCTTTTTGTTCAGAGTATTTATTTTTCAATTCATCTTCGCGAACTTTAAGTATAATTACGAGTTTTTAATGTTCAAGTACGACTGTTTTAAGTTTTTCTTGCTGTTAAGAATATGTCTTTTTCAATTCTTTATTTTCTGATCTCTTATCATTTATACCTTTTTCAAGTTTTTCGATTTTCATGTTTATAATTATAATATTTTTTTTCTTTCTTCTTCTTCATTAAAATAGTAAGTTCTTCATTGGTTTTGTTTAATTTCTCAGTAAGATGTTTACCTCTGACAGTTCCAGCAAGACCCGCTGGAAATATCTTTTGTTCAATTGCATCTTCCCAAATCTTATATAAACGTTTCAGACCAATACTGTAACGTGTAGCAATTTCTTTAGGTTGAAGATACTCACGTAGATTTATTATTATTTTTTTCATCGTCGAAGGACAAATACGTTGAAGTTCTAGACATATATAATTGATATGAATAATCATGGAAAAATAATCATGAAAAGAAAAAGTAATAATGGAAAAAAAATCGTAGAAAAAATTCATAGAATAATAATAATGGAAAAAATCATTTAATAGAGATACAAGGCAAGATAAACCCATTAGTAGGTTGTATTCGGGCTCCATGATTATTCATATATGATTATTTATCCACGATTTTTCATCCATGATTATTTTTCCATTATTATTTTTCGACCAAAACACCAACAAAAAAATATTTTCAAATATGTTATTATTCTAAAATATTTTTATTATTCAGAAATTATTTTCATTAAAACATTTTATTATTCTGAAATATTGTATTATTATGAAATTATTGTATTAATTTTATGAAATTATTCTCAAAATCAACAGCTTTATAAATTCTGATGGGGTATTTGGTACTCAAAACCATATAAATCATCAAAGTTACAAATTCTGAGTGGTATTTTGGTTCCAAAAATAACGAATATCAACAGATTTACAAATTCTGATGGGTATTTTTGTACTAAAATCCGTGAAAATGATCAGATTTACAAGGAAATTTCTAAAATCATTAATAATTATTAATATTTTTGAAAGTTTCCACGGAAATGATTTTCACTGAAAATATTATTATTATTATTATTATTTTTATTATTATTATTATTATTATTATTATTATTATTATTATTATTATTATTATTATTATTATCATTATTATTATTATTATTATTATTATTATTATTATTATTATTATTATTTTCACTGAAATTATTTTTATTATTATTATGAAATTATTTCGCCCACCAATGAAACAATTATAATAAAATAAACTTTAGCAACATTTTTGTGAATATTTACGATTTCACTTATTGATTTATTGACAATGTTTCGCCACTTATATCAAGAAGATGTCGGGATTGGTCATTGAGTTTAAAATGTATTCTCGACTACAACCGATTGGGACAAGTAAATAACCGGTTCTTGTACGATAAAATATCCAGGAGGACTTGCGGAGAAAACGTGTCCAGGATATATCCTTGCTGGGCTTGATTTGATTTTACAAGATCGACCTGAAAGCTGTCATTCACATACAAGAATAACTGAAACTGTTGAAGTTATATTTACAATTCATGGTGATATATGTCTGCCGCCGCCGTATGGACCATTGTATCAGAGAATACTTGGAGGTGGTGCTATTTGTTCCCATGCGGCGAGTATTTGAGAAAAGTTTTCATCGATGATATCGTTGAGTGATTTTTTTAGTTCATACGCGTTATACCCAGAAAGTTTAAATTTCGGTAGAACAGTCTCTGTAATCGAATGCGCATTTAAAATGTATTGTTTAAACGTGGTTGTACTATCGATATGACCAATTTAAAAACAAAGAAACCCCTATAAAATACTACAAATACTACCCTGATGAGCAATCGAAATCGTATCAGAATTGACAACTTTATAAAAACTGGTAAATCATCGACTATCTTAAGATTAATAGTTTTCAATGAGGAGATGCATCAAGAAAAATCTCGGCACGATCATGCCTGACCCGTGGTAATAATTTTCACCCGACGACAAATGTTCCATTAGATTCTAAATGCACCTCCATATGTGAGTTTAATGAACATTCCGTCTTGGGATATATAGTTTCTGGCTTTCTAGTTGGTGAGTGTTCATCATCTGAATACATTACAATACGACAATCAAACTGCGTACATTTGAGTTTTGGACACTTAAATTCTGGACACTCAAGTTTCGGACAAAATAGTTTCGAACGCTGTGGGCTACCAATACTCGTACACTCAAAATCTGGACATTCAAATTCTGGACATACAAACTTTGGTAATTTCTAACACTCCGAGCATGTTGGACAGTCGTCGCTGGATGAGAAGCTCTTCTTAGGATACCATTCTGGTGAAGTTCCTGGTAACCTCAATCCTCGTCACATTTTTCGAGTTATCGTATTATTGTATCAGTGTGCTAAATTTAGCGACAGGGGTGCGGTTCGTTTTTTATTAATAATAATTTTAAAAAGTCTGATCGGATAAAAAAACAATATTATTTATTTTATTTTAAAATTTTTGAATTTTTTTTTCGTGAATTTTACTAGTAATTATCGTATCAGAATTAGCAAATCTGTCGATCTGGTTGGTTTTGTAGGGTAACTATCTAGTACTAATATTAGTCCCCTTACTCCTACGTCGTGGACAGGCATCGACATCGTAGCTAGGTAACTACCCTATCAGAATTAGCAAATCCTACCATTATTGATATATAATATGATTTAATTCATTACAATAGTCGTACAGAAATTGACAAAATATTTTGATAACGCCGGACAAATATGCAGCAGGAGAGAGGGCCGGACCTCCCAGAAGAGACCGTGATGGAACCCTCGTTTCGAAAAATGGGGGTTCTCAGAGTCATGGAAGCTTTTCCGAGTCCCATCGAGGTCTCCAAAAAGGTGGGTTGGTCCTCTCTGCTGCTTGAAGTGCGGAATTGTAAGCTATATGATGTTATGGGAATTCTAATAATTCGTCTTACTTTATGCATTATTAATTACTAATAATATTTGTTAACTGACACTCTAATTATTGAAAAAAATTGATATTCAAACAGATAATTTGAGTTTGTACAACTGATCTTAACATGGTTACATATTCCACATAAACAAATATCCACCGGTTACCCGAAACACCGAAATACACACGGAAATACACATGTATTTACATGTTCTCTCGGTATATATCGGTTTCCACACATAAATTATTATTTGTTTTTGTTTGAATAATAACATAAAGCAAAATATAAAGATTCATGTTATTTTGATACGAATTATTTACATCTTTCGTCTATTTCTATAGCACAATTCATGTAATGCTGTCACTCGGATGTACTTGATTCGATAGACCTGATACACAGAGAATCGTAGAGGAGCAGAGAGGGTGAACATACTAAATTGAATTGTCACCTTTTTATAATCAAATCGACTAATGGTGACTAACACAGAAGTCAATCAATGACTACACCAAGATTGACCGAAAGAAATGTTGCAGTCAATCCTCTCTGCTGCTCTCTCCATGTGTTAAATTGTCAATCTGAGGATAAAATAAAACTTTTTTTGAACTTTTGAGTAATATTCTTCCTCGGTTGGAGGGGTTTCTTTTCTAGGTATCAATATCTTTTTTCGATACTACGACGTTAATACGCCATCAAAGTTCTGTATTTATCTCCACCACATTTACTACAAATCCGATATTGTCCTCGAACGCCAATATTGCATCCAACACAATGTCGAGGACCATCATGTGTTTTTTTTTACAAAATATATTTATGTTTCTTGCAGTATTCTCCATGACAGTTTTTATTACATTTATCTGTGCTTCCTTAACGTAGCCATGTACAATTTTTCATATATCAAATAGTTTATATTTAGTTTAGTTAGAGGATAATCGTTATTTTATCAGTCTGAGACCTCCAATCACGACTAGCGAAAGTGCACATAAATATATATTTATTAGGAAAATGTGCACTTTTGCCACCAACGAAAAACACGCGATAGAATGATAATTTTCTTAATCTGAGACCTACAATCACGAATGAGGAAAGTGCACATAAATACATATTTATTAGGAAAATGTGCACTTTCGCCACCAACGAAAAACACGCGAGAGAGCAGCAGATGGTAAACAGACTAGGCTCTATCGCCATTTGCCTAAAACATAACCTTCCTACTAAATATAAAGAAATCTTAAACAAAAACCCCTAATTTACTGAAATTTTTACCTAAATTTTAAGCAACCGGTTTATCCCGCTGACGACCAAACTCAAGTCATGCCCTCTCTGCTGCTACAAATCAGCCAAATATTTTATCGATACCTACACGATATCTTGTCCTGGGATCATTCAGATGTATTGTTATTAAACGATACGGTGTTGCTTGCGCACGTGAAAATAATTTTTTAAATTTATTTACATCCATATCTTCGCTACACTAGGTATGATGAATGTTTCTTAGCGTGTGTGCATCAATTCCATTAAATACAGCTAATATATTACAATTATCTCTGATTAATTTCGGACTTTGTGTATACCGCTGAGTTACATAAATAACAGCAGTATTTTTGTGTCTTCCGCGAGAAAAATTCTTGCCAGATTTGATTGTTTGTCTAGCATTACGTCATCATACACAATTAAATTATTAACGAATCCATCAAGATCATCAACAGATGGTGCTTCATCAGTGTCGGTTAGAAAATCAATAACATCACTGCTCAGCAATAGTGCGTTTTCATTAAATTTCTTAAGTACTTCGTAGCATCTCTGATCATATACAGATCGTGCAACAAAATACAATTTATTCCATTTCAACCATCTCATTACCAAATTAAGTAACAAATGTATTTTACCGGATCCAGACGGGCCTATTAGTATCAGTCTGATCGAATTTCGTAACGGTGGATGATGTTTTACCTGTACTCGTTTCCAATTACATCTATGGTATAATTATATCATGAATCTATATTGTTTACGCTGCCGAGTTAAAACTGAAACTACTGATTTATCTACGGTTACAACAAAAAATTAAAAAATAGCATATGGTGGAAAATGTTATATATGTGGCAGAATTTTTTCCTTTTTACCAAAAGCTCAACAAAAAAATAAAACAACCGCTGATGACATTGCAACATTAATGTCAAAATTTCAAGGAACTGCATGGGCTAAATATCCCGGAGAAAAACATCTTCCAGGATATAATTACTGCGGTCCTGGCACTCGACTTGATATCAGACATGATGAACAAGATCAACTAAAATCCGGTGAATATCCGGTAAATGTAATCGATAAAGCGTGTCACGTTCATGATGTAGCATTATAAAATTAAAGATCTAGAACAACGACATATCGGAGATGTGAAATTGATTCATGCATTGAATTCCATAAAAAGGAAAAAATCTCAAGGAAGGATTAGCCAATTGGTTAATAAAACTAGCGATAAAATCCAAATTAGCAATAGCTGCTGGGTAATTAATTAAAATGGAATCAATTTATTATAACCCAAGAGGATGCTGGAAAGGTAGATCAGCAATCGATAAACTCGCTAAAGCAGCAAATATCACACGTTCTACCGCCGCAGCGTGATCAGCACGACAAGCAATATGGCAAATTTACTTACCACCACCTAAACGAATCGAGTACACACATTTTGTTGTTAATGTTCCTAATGGAGTTCATCAGGCTGATATTCTGTTTTACCTCATGATCGTATACGTAGAGTAACATTTAAATACGCAATAACCGTTTTTGATGATGCAAGTAGATATACAGAAGCAGAACCATTATCAACTAAAACAGCTACTTGCGATGGCCACAACTATTACAAGTCGATCCTGGCAAGGAATTTCATGGTGCAGTATCACCATTAATGAAGCGACATAATGTTAAAATACGACGAGCACATACTGAAATTCATCGTGATCAAGCGATTGTAGAACAATTTAATAGAACACTTCCTGAGCGATTAATTGGATACCAATACGCGTAGGAATTCAGGATACAAGATCTCGTGAATGGGTTGAAAGATTACCAAGTGTGATAGCAGCATTAAACAATAAGGTTACTCAAACAACTGCCACGAAACCTAGTAATACAGGGAAATATATACCAATACAGCATGTTTCTCCGCAGCCAATATTAGATAATGTCATCGTCAGGTATTTGTACGAACGAGATGAACTTGAAGGAGGAAAAAAAGAGCGACAGATTCTATTTTGAGTATTAAAACACACAATATATCCAGCGTGGTACGATCTACAGGTAGACCTGCAATCTACATAGATTCAACTGCTCCTCGACGTGGATTTACACGTAAACAATTACAGGTAATTCCTACCACCACATTCCCTTAACTAACACCTCTACGTCGATTACATTCAAGACACATTATCACGTGTATGACCAAGAGTGTTATCTTTTCTATCTACGGTAAATTGTTTTGAGTGTTTACTCGAGTATTGCCACAACTTTATACAATTACAGCTTGCATAGTGATTATCCTGTTGTTGTTTCAATGTTATGATAAATTGCACGTCAAGATAGACGTAGCGTTTTTTTATCGCATTGTTTATAGCTATCTAATTTTTTTTCTTACTATGTCATTGTCAACATTGCCAGTGGCTTCTGACGCATCCATGACAATCCTACGTAGCTGAGATATTTTCCTGACGCGAGACACCACAAGATAAACTAAATTCACAATCCAGACAACTGTATCAGAAATAGTTAATCCTTGAGATGATGAGATGAATGTATTGTCATTGCGTATCCTAGCGTCCAGTCCGATAACGAGCTATCTACAACATTGACATCAACTAAAACAATATCATTCAACAAGAGATTTTTTTTTCTCCGTCTGTCCTGATATGTCAACGAGAATATTCTGTCGTCGCGTATGTGCTAGGTGATAAAATAATGGTACCGGAAACTTTGCGAATTTTTATTTTTATGTATCAGAAATAATATGTTTTGAAGTGTGTCACGAACTATCTTTCTACTTGCAACTATCAGATCATTTGGTCTCCACGTATCCCAAAAGTCGTTCAAAGAGGTTTCTGAAATTATATTACGCATTACTTCACATTGAATTTTATTCGGTTGTAATCTGATTAAATTTTAAAACTCCCTCAATGTTAAATCAAGTGCTCTGTGATCGTCAGTCATTTTTTCGTAATAGTCAACGGATCTCTTTAGCCATTCGCGTGGAGACGGTCCAGCAGAGGCTCGTTGTTAACCATGATCTCCACACGTTATTACAGCAGTGTTTTTCGTCAACAATAAGTCAAGAAATATTTTCAGATTATTTAATGATACTGTACATATTTCATCCCAAATGATGATCTTTGGAATATATGTATCTCCCATTCGATCAGCAGTCAACGTGTCTCCCTTCCATGGAAAGAACTTATGATAAGTACATGACTGCGTCCCCCGTTGGGTCCTTTCTCGCGCAAGTCTGTGTGTAGGTGTCAAAACCATAATATCAAAATTCTGAAATAGTTCAATCGTACGTGTCGTCTTTCCTAATCCTCCAGGTGCATTGAGATAAATCGTTTTGTGTCTAGCTACGGGATCATATATTGATGACAAAGACGATGGTTTTAATATATGATTATTTTTACGTTAAATAAATTTGATTGGAACATCTGCTGATTCATAATAACTGAGTATATTTTCATTTTTATTCTCAACGAACCCTATGGTGCATGCTTGATGATATTTACTTGGTCTAGTAATTTTGAATACTTTTTACTGATATAAAACGAATCGGTAGCTACTCTGACAGAAAAGTCTGTGATCAATCTTGTACAATGTACTTTATGATCGTATAATCCTCCTTGGGTTAATGTACCTATTATTTTCCTGTCAAGATCTTTTGCAATTTTATTTTCAAAGTCGGTTTTATCAGGATTTTCTTCATTAGAATATTTCTTTGTTGTGGTAACCAAACTTCGGTCTGCATTCGGTATGATCTAATTGCTTCACTGACAATCAACGTCAGCATTAAACAATCGAGCATATATCGTAACAGTACTATTGGAGCCCACTTCTTTTCTGAGAAATGTCTACCGAACCAAACATAAAAATCGGATGAACATTTTCTGTAAACTCAAATGATTCAATACATGCAAATCCGGTAATATCAAAATCAGGTAATGGTCCATTTATTGATACTCACGTCATCTCGTGTGTCGGGTGACCGAATCTTTTAATACACAGAACATTACCCGTATCCTATAAAACTTCCAGGATAACATGCAACCATATCAACCGAGATAACATCTTTACTCGAGTATTCACGGTTCCACAGTCCACCGTGACCATACTCAACACAACTTAATATTATATCATCAAGAAAATCAAACCGAGTTGGTTTTGAGGAATTTCTCTCTCTAGCAAAATGGGATGCAACTGATAGAACAGTAAAACATTCACCGAGTAATTTTTCGTCACGCGTATATTTTTTCATTTTCTCGTGGAGAGATTCTTTTCGATAAATATCACCATTTGGTTTTACAAACTGATCAGATTCATCACCATAACTAAACAACCACACGGAGACAGGATCGTTTTTATTTATCTCGTTAATAAAGTCAAACATATCACCTTTATAGAACTTAACCGTCCTCGTGCGTGAAAGTACTGTTACTGCACTAGTCCACGCATGCGCATTATGATCAACAATTTCGATTAAAGCTCCCTTTGATTTATATTTCGATTCTGATAAGATCTTTCCTGTTATGATTTTTACAAATATACAATTTTAAGTTCTTTCCCAGTTCAGGAACACCTTTGATAGATGCTCTGGTATCTTTGACAATTTCTGCCCACGAATTTATTATATTACGTCGGTTATCCGTTAAATCCTTTCCACTAGTCGCGACGGTGAAATGTTCTGTTATTCGTTTGGCCACACAATTTATCTTCCAGAATTTCATCGGCTTCAGATTATAAATCTTGGGTTTCTCAAGCTGATATATCTCATAATTAACCGCTGTTACAGGATAAGATCTTTCGTAATATAGTTTAACAATACCAGTCAACGTCCCTGGTTTGGAACCGTTACTCAGTATGGCAGTTTTTTCGTTATGAAGGACAGGATCACGTTTATCACGAATAATCTAATTGTCTGTATCTGCTTGTACGATAAATTTGATTTTTAAAATATATTTTCTATCATCAAAGTAGTTAATTATCATCGCTGCTCGTTTGTCGTTCATCGTAGCATCTATATTTTTAGTGTCACTTATAACCTTAAACGTTATCCACACATGAGATGTTTCATTTTTCTGAAATTCTTTTATGCCATCATGTATTTTATTGATCAATGTTTTATCTGTCGGATCAACAAGATCTCGCATCGGCACAGGGGATATTCAGTCAAGATTAATTTTTTTAATTTTAGAAAGCTCGATCTTGGATAATCTCTCGAATTCTCCCATCATTCTAATTAAAACAAGTATTTAAATTTAAAATATTACAAATATATAATGATTAAAACAAAGAATCTGCAAGTGATTGATGATCGGTTCTGTTACTCCTTGTAACAGATCTTGCGTAAACGAATGCTGCGGAATCCACTCGCAACGTGTCCGAGATGAAAGTCTAGGACCAAAACAGTGCTTACGCTGTGGTGTTGGAATACGAGGTGAAACACGCTGGTGCGTGCAATTTGGTGGTAAAGTGATACAGAGAGCTGAAACGATATTACGATAAAAAATAATGATAGCGACAGGATTATAAAAACCCCGGAAGATTATCTGATGAGATTTCAAAGTAAGGATCAAGGCAAGTAATGATTTAAACAAAATATATTTAGAGCAAAATTAATTCATGATACATCCTATCATTGAAAACTACAAAGCATCTCGTGATGGTCTTATCAGACACTGTATACGAAAAAAACCAGTCGTTTACATCATTAATATTGATTATCTCCAGTTCGGTATCAATGAAATAAATAAAAAAGAACATATCTCTGTCATTGGTTTGTCTGAGAGTGTTTCAATGGAATCATCAAAGACGGTCTTGTCATCCATCATATTGATGGAGTTAAACTCCACAACTCCTTATTTAATCTGAGAGCTATCACGCAGAGTCAGAATTCTAAATACGGTAATACTGGTAGATGTAAAACAATAGGAAAACGGATGATAAAATCAGTCAATACAGAGACAGACGAAGAAATAATATTTCCATCAATGAATACAGCTTCCAAATATTTTGATATTCAATCAAAATGAATATATCATGTCGCATAAAATATTAATAAAAAATTGCTCTCTGAAAAAATATAATCAGAAAAATTACATTTCAATTCTGTTGAAGGGAGACTGTCTCTCTGTAGTTACGTTGTTTACATTACTTTACTATTTATTTAATGTATTTCTCTTTTGTGGATATTTTCATTGAAATATATTACTATGATGTTGAGTATAAGAAAGATGCTATCTCTCTACTCTCGTATGGTACTGAATTGTAAATGAACTGAACAATGGGAGATTACTCCATAATACATATTTCTCCGTAGATCGTGATTTATTTTGCCGCTGTCCAAAAAAACATTTTTTTAATATTTAAATATATATGCTATATATATATATATATATATATATATATATATATGCTATATATATATATATATATATATATATATATATATATATATATATATATATATATATATATATATATATATATATATATGCTATACATATATATATATATATATATATATATATATATATATATATATATATATATATATATATATATATATTTATATTTTGAACTTCGAAAATATAATGTTATAATATATGCGGTTAAAAAAATGAAAATATAAATATACAACTCGATCCAGAAAAGATATTTTGTGATTTCGAGTCAATCCAACAACGAAAACTTGAAGGTGGTTATACACTTTCAACGGAGTATAATGTGATAAAGAACATACAGTCCTTATCAATGGTAAAAGATACAGATGTAGACAAGTTCATACGACTTACTATGGAAGTAGAAAATATTAAATCAAAACTGTTTCACGAATATCAAACAAACAAAATTATCAACACACGAGTGAGACAACTAAAAAAGATTAGAAATAAAAAATCAGTTACCGATGGGAGCTTGGATAATTCCTTTACAGTTTTGTGTTTTTTATCTGTTATAATATATTTTTAATTCAGATTTGTAAATTTTTGATGAAATTTCACCCTTCTGTTGTTTTATTCTGTTATAATATTTTTTATTCAGATTTGTAAATTTTGATGAAATTTCAACCTTATTTCAAAACCCATTTTAGTCGAATTATCATAGAAAAACCAATCAAAATTGTAATATTTGTAGGGTGAAACCTCGAGCGATTATCTAAATGATTTATCGCTAAATCATTAAATTTGCCATGTTTTGCTCATGAATAAACTAAAATCGTATATATTTTTACGAAAAAATCTACTAAAACAGACCCAAAAATATGAAATTAACGATTTATCGATATATCGTTTAGAGAGTTATTGTGGTTTTCACATTACAAAGATCATAAATCTGACAGATTTTCTACGATAAGATTGACTTAAATGGATTTTAAAAAATATGAAATTTCATCAAATCTGTAAAAAAAATATTTTGTTTACGAAAATCATATTTTTATTCAGAACTATATAATATTTATTCAGTTTATCAAGTTTAATTCAGGAATGTGCATAGTTTATAATCTGATCTCAGTCATACGTATTAATATAAATATGTTCTCGCCGCAGTATATCTAATTGTTCTTGCGTCAGTAAAAACTCTTCGTTACCGAACTCATCAATGACTATATCAACGATGTTGAATGAAAACTGTGTAAATATTAATTTGATTGCATTTCCAAGTGTTTCCTTGTCGTGTATAAAAACCTTTACTTGCTGGTGCATATATAATATTTATCCGATTAATTCGTGAATAAAGATAAAAAAAATCGTTCTCAATTTTACTTTGAGATTTATCAATAAAATCTCGCCACGTAAATCAATCAAGTTTCTACTCTGGTCGGCGAGTTTTAAATTTATTCTTGAAAAGTATTGATCATGCGTGCGTAGATAACGAATTAATTGGTTCTTGCACGATCAATGATCCAGAAGGAACCATTGGAGTAAATGTGTAAAGATCGTATCCTTGTTGAGCTTGATTTGATATCACAAGATCTGTTTGATAACTACCATCGATTGCATCACATACAAGATTTACTGCAATCGATAAGGTTTATATTTACAATCTATAGTGAAATATGCCTGCCTTCAGCATCTGGATCAGTGTTACATCTGAGAACATCATCAGGATGTGGTGGAGTTTCAGGCCATCCTAGAACAGTTTTTATCGATGGTCGATAAATATCTACGACGTAATTGGGAGATTTTACTTCAATCACAGATGATAATGTTGGTTCGTGAACTGTAATAGTTATAATTTTTTTTTTATTTATTCTGGGCTGGAATTCATCGTTGATTTATTCAATCTGATAATTACCTGTGGGGATAGAAACAACAAAGAAATCGGGTGTTCCATCAAGTTTATTTTTTTTTGCAAGTACAAGCGAACTATTTGGAGGTAATCCACCAAATGGTTCAGATCTGATATTTGGCCAACTATGATATACTCGCAGTTGTGCAAGTGCAATCTCTCTTGCTGAAATTGCAGTTGGAAAATTATTACCTAATTCAGGATTGGTTGTGCTCACTGATATCATAGTGGTTTTCACCGGTGTTGTGTTCCTGGCAATCTGTTGCAATAGTTCTTGTGCTGACATTTATCTATTTTTCTGTAACTTTAATGGGCGTAGATTCAATCAGTCATTACCGCGGAGAATATTTTGGTCATTATTGCGAACTCAGAATACGATATTGAAGCATCGATACGGCTTTCAGATATTAACTGAGACAGTTTAGAATACGTCGCTGTTGCCTCGTGCATGTCGATATTTTGTTCGCGATTATATTAAAAACTCCAGCGATCGCAGTTGACGCTGAAACACAGATAGTTATAACCTCAGGTGATGTCATTGTAACCGCGGATAATAAAAGACCGGCTCCAGCAAAAACCGCGGAGACTGACTATACAATTAGTTTAATGACAATTACACGTTTGTGATAATTTTTTTTACTTTTATCGTGTAATTATCAACGATAGATTTAATTGATCTTGCCACTCATGCGCTTGATTGTATCTGTAGTTCATATTATTTACGCTGTAATTAATTGAGGTGTTTCAGCGACGAATTCCAGACACCACCAGATCGTGCCTGCAGTTAATTTTTTGTCGGATGCAACCAGGATAAATGTTTCTTCGTCTCCACGGTTTAATATAACAGATACGGTTCCAGAAAACGTGTTTGTTGAGTGACGCCATGGATACGTGGTAAATATCTCTAATTTTTCACTACTAAACACAGACAATCTGTACACGCCAGTAACTTCCGCGGTTTGTTTTATAGTATTGTTTTGTTGAGACCATGTTGTTGATCCTGATGATATTGTGTATACGACGTTGTTAATCCGCCTGTGGAGAATTTTTCCTTGATATTTTTCAAGGGGATTAATTTTGTTCATAATATTATAAACATCACTTACAATATCTCCCTGTGTTTTCTTAATCGGATCGATCGATGTTTAAATATCAGAAATTTTCGTATCAACTATTAATGGTTTTCCGAAGAATTCATCTGTAATTTCATCGATCTTTTTGAAATTTCTACAGAAATTTGTAAACGCACCTACTTGAACGTTATACTCGCTATGAACGTAGATAATTTTCCGTCTACGGTATTGTGATCGTTTATGTGAGTTTCGTATTCGGTTTTTAACGTGGATAATTTATCACTAACGGCATCATGTTCGGTTTTTAACGTACATAATTTACCATCAACTGTCTCAACGTATATTTTTGTTGTCGAATCTTCATCTGATGTTTGATCTCTCAAGACAGTTATTTTATTTCCGTTCATGGAAAGTTCTCCTGTTAAAGCACCATCTGATTTTGATAATCATTTTTGAACATTTTTTTATAATCTCACTCCTGATATATTCTATCGATATGCCTGAATCTCGTATTTTTCCGCTGTCGGTAAATACCGGAATATTATCCATAGCAGCGCCAAGAACACTACGAACTATATCATTCCACTTAATATTGCTTGTTTTCAAAACACCGTGTTTGTCCTGAAAAATAACAACTTCATCTCGGTCAACCGTTCATAATATCAGCAAGGTTCTCTTTAGTTGCATATTTGGATGCGTCGAAATCTTTATCGGTTTTTTCTTCTTTTTCTATTACTCAAGGATCTTCCGTAAATATCAACCATTATATATATGTACAATTTGAAATACCTGTCCATCGATTACTTGTTCGTGGTCTACGATACGTATTGTGTACGATCATTTTATTTAATCATTCACCATGATCTAACTTATGTGTCAAGGGATTTACTCATCTGTAATTTCATCGATAAATTCCCAATAGGTATTGACGTCCATGATACCATCGGTAAATAATCATCAACAGATATCAGATATTTCGTTGATAATTTCATGTGAAGTATTTCCAGCGCGTTTTCCTCCTATGAGAATTTCTAGTATATCCACGTCAGCGATGACGCTTTCAGGGCAGGTGATCAGATTATTTTCCAAACCACTTCCTGTAGTAGCGCCAGAAGAGTTATCACCAGGTTACTCTATTCTTTTTACCTGGTAAAGGGCGTAATTTCTCCTGCCGTTCATTCTTTGTTTAAGTACTTCCATTTTTTTGTTTCACTTTTTCTTTTATTTGATCACTTCTAAATTTGTCAGCCTCCATAATCATCCTTTGTTGTTCTATTTGTTGCCGAGGTGGAGTATCTGATATTGGGAGGCTTTTTTTTCCAATGTAGAACGTTGATGCTGGAAAGTTTGTTGTTGATCTTTACTACGATAATATTTGAATTTATCCATAAAATTTTTATATAATTGATCGGTAATATTAGCGCTAGGTTTATTATAAAACACACGAAATATTCATCTTAAAAAATTGTCATCATTTATTTTAGCGTATTTAGGTTTTAAAATTGCAACTTTTCGAGAAAGACTAACATATGCAAAACGAGGAAAATCTACTTCGTTAACATTTTATATATCTTCAATAACACCTTCGTTAAATTTACTAATCAATTCAATATTTTCTCTTTTTGCTTTAGGTTGAGATGCAAGTTTTTCTTTCACATCAGCTATTTCAGTGTAAATTTTATCAATATCATGAGAAGGTTGTGCGGCAGCTATTCTAGCTAAAAGATCTTGTAAAATCTCTTGCGTTGCCCTAGCGGTTTCTTGTTTTCTCCCCAGAAGAGGTTTCTTTTTTTCTGTATCAGAGATAACTCCCCATACAATTTTCTCAGTTGTTGCAGTAATACGTTTAAATAATCGTTCTGTACATTCTACGTAATCAACTTGTGACTCATGGCGTTTTTGAAGTTTTCTTCGAAGCGAATCTCTCAAAGTAATATATTGTTTGATTGCTTCCTGACGTTCTCGAGCTAATCTAGTAGTATATGCTTTTCCGATTATTGACATATTTGTTTTGATATATATATAAATATATATAATGATTTAATTACATGTATCGATACAATATTTGGCTATTTTGTAGCAGCAGAGAGGGCGTAACTTCAGTTTGGTCGTCAGCGGGATAAACCGGTTGCATAAAATTTAGGTAAAACTCTCGGTAAATTAGGGGGTTTTGTTTAAGATTTTTTATGTTTCTTAGGAAGGTTATGTTTTAGGGAAATGACGATTGAGCCTAGTCTTTTTACCCTCTCCTGCTTTCTCGCGTGTTTTTCGTTGGTGGCGAAAGTGCACATTTTCCTAATAAATATATATTTATGTGCACTTTCCTCGTTCGTGATTGTAGCTCTCAGATTAACAAAATTATCATTCTATCGCGTCTTTTTCGTTTGTGGCGAACGTGCATTTTTTTCTAATAAATATATATTTATGTGCACTTTCGCTAGTCGTGATTGGAGGTCTCAGATTGATAAAATAACGATTATCCTCTAACTAAACTAAATAGGAACTATTTGATATATGAAAAATTGTACATGGCTACGTTAAGGAAGCACAGATAAATGTAATAAAAACTGTCATGGAGAATATTGCAAGAAACATAAATATATTTTGTCAAAAAAAAACACATGATGGTCCTTGACATTGTGTTGGATGCAATATTGGCGTTCGATGACAATATCGGATTTGTAGTGAATGTGGTGGAGATAAATACAGAACTTTGATGGCGTATTACCGTCGTAGGATCGAAAAAGGAGTATCGATACCTAGAAAAGAAACTTCTCCAACCGAGGAAGAATATAACTCAAAAGTTCAAAAAAGTCTTAGATTGATCGTTTGTTTGTTTGTTTGTTTGATTAGGATTTTTAACGTAGCTTTAACAATTTTTCAGTCATATCGCTACGATGTCTGCAGTGAGGCAGTTTTATAGTGATGTCTAGCACTGAGACATCATGCCGCAGACATGTAGCATGATGTCTCACCCAGTCACATTATCCTGACACCAGGCCGACCAGTCCTAACACTAACCTCTTAATGCTGAGCGTCAAGCGAGGCAGCTGTTAGTACCATTTTTGTAAGTCTTTGGTATGACTCGGCCGGGGATCGAACCGACGACCTCCCGCTTCCGGAGCGGACGCTCTAACCACTAGGCCACCGGAGCGGTTCTTAGATTGATCGTTTGTCTAAATTGGTCATTTTGATTGATTTACATACAAGATTTTTGTTATCCTCAGATTGACAATTTAACACATGGAGAGAGACACATGGAGAGAGCAGCAGAGAGGATTGACTACAACATTTTTTTGGTCAATCTAGGTGTAGTCATTGATTGACGTCAGTGTTAGTCACCTTTAGTCGATTTGGTAATAAAAAAGGTGACGATTCAATTTTGTCTGTTCACCCTCTCTGCTACTTGTAGTAATACATAGTGAAAGGGAAAAGTATCGAAGTATCAAAAGTATTTGCCGACATAATATTATATATTTAGATAACTTTTAATGATATAGTGTTTGAGAAATCAATAATATTCAATTTACTTTTTTTAAGACGGTTTCCAAATATTTGGTATATATACATACTGACTTACACCGTCAGCATCAGATAGGGTGAAGACACCAGCTTTTGAAGAGTGTATTCGTTAAATAAAACCTTCCTACGAAACGTAAAATACAAAAATTGGATCAATAACGCCAAACCGAAGCCTCAAACCAACCGATTAAATTCCCTTTAAGTGTTAGTTAATTTGTTACAGCATTTTTGTCATTGATGTTTACATTTAATTATTATACGCGCGTTGTTTGCCACAGGACACCTACTCGAGGTAATACCCTCTCTGCTGCTTTTTATCCAATTTTTTTGGATGATATCTAGATATTTAGATCTAGGCTTGTATAAATTTATTGTTATAAACTCATGCTAATTTTATTTAGCATGGCTAAATAAATTTATATAAAGATTATAATCCACATTGCCTCTACACCATGTCTGATGAATGTTTCTAAGTGCATGGGTATCAACTCCATTAAACACGGCAAGAATAAAAAAGTTGTCTCTTATCGCGTTCGGAATTTCTGAATATCGCTGAGTAACATAAATCACATTTGTGTTTTTATGTCTGCATAGGGAGAATATTCTAGCAGGATTGGACTGTTTATCCAACATTACATCATCAGGCACTATTAAATTATTAATACGCCCATCAATATCATGTACAGATGGCGCTTCATTGATATCAGTAATAAATTCAATAACATTATTATCCAACGACTTTGCATTTTCATTAAAATCCTTAAGTATTTCATTGCTTCTCTGATTATCTACAGACGGAGCATCCAAATATAATTTATCCCATTTTAACCACCGCATTATTAAATTAAGTAACAACTGCGTCTTTTCACTACCAGATGCAATCTGATATAATTTGGCTGAGATGGATGATGTTTAACCAGTTCTCGTTTTCTTGCTGCTGAAAAAATAAATTATTTCCATGATATATTGATATATAATAAATAATATGGATCTATATTGTGTTAAGTGTAGGGCGTGGATCCCTATACATGAATTAACATCTATTACAACAAAAAATGATAGACCAGCACTGGCGTCTAATGTGGTACTTAATGTCAAATTTGTCTCAGGTGACAAATCCTTTAAGAAACGAGTAGGTGATATTGCAGCCATGTTAGCTAAATTACCAGGAACTCCATGGGCTAAATACCCAGTAGAAAAAAACACCATTCAGGATATACTTAATGCGGTCCTTGTACTCGACTTGATATCTAACTTAATTATAAAAACCAACCCAAATCTGGCGAATATCAAATAAACGATATTGATAAAGCATGTTATGTTTATGAAGTAGCTTATAAAATTGAAAATCTGCAATAGGCCCATATTGCAGATGTAAAACGGATTCACTCTTTAAATCCATGAAGAATAAATTTTTCAAAGAATCATTAGCAAACTGGTTTGTAAGATCTGCAAAACTAGTATATGGGGCTGGTAATTAATATTATGGAATCCATTTATTGTAGTCCAAGAGGATATTGGAGAGATAGAGGAGCAATTAGTAAACTCGCCGAAGCAGCAGGTGTCAAGCGTTCTACTGCCGCATGTCGGTAAGCACGACAGGCAATGTGGCAAATTATCTGCCACAGCCTGAAATAATTGAAAATGCGCATTTTGATGTCAGTATTCCTAATGGATGATATTTTCTTCTTACCACATGATACTAGACGTCAGATAACATACAAATACAAGTTGACTGTTCTTGACGTTGCAAGCAGATACAAAGAACCAGAGCCATTATCAATAAAGACAACATCGGAATTTGCTTTTGCTTTTGAATGAATTTTCTCAACGAGGACCTTTACGATGGCCTCAGTTATTACAGGTTGATCCTGGCAAAGAATTTCAGGGTTTAGTATCATCATGATTAAGCAACATAATGTCAAAATACGACGAGGACATACTACAATTCATCGTGATCAGGCAATCGTTGAACGATTTAATCGAACTTCTACTGAGCGGTTATTTGGATATCAATATGCGAGGGAAATAATTCATAATACAAGATCTCGAGAATCGGTTGCAAGATTCCCAAGTGTAATAGCTGCATTAAATAATGAAAGTACTCGAACAGCTTCCACGAGACCCATTAATGCAATCGCAACATAATATATACCCGTATAACGAAATGATTTTTCGAAACAACCAATTCTGGGTAATGTTACTTTTAGGTATTTATATGAAACTGGTGAACTTGAAGGTGGTAATAAAATAGCAACTGATCCTATTTGTAGTATTACAACAAATAAAATATCTAACGTAGTGAACTTGAACAATTGCAAGTAATTCTGGAGGATACATAATTACCTCCACGATCACTTAACTAGCAGCTGGACTTTGATTACACTCAAGACAGGTCAGCATAACATTTTCTATTGTATGACCAAGACTACTACTCTTCTTATCCGTGGTAAATGGCTTATCCGAATACTGCCATAACATAACTGTTACAACTCGCACAATGATTATTCTTCTGTTGTTTCAGCATCATAATAAATTCAGTACGAAAATCGAATTCTCTATATTTTTTTAAAGTCAATTTGTTTATAACCAGAGAGTTGTTTTTTTTCTTACCATATCATCACTAACAAGTTCTTTGCTGGTATCAGTAACATCTGCAATATGAGATATTCTTCTAACTCGTAATACTGCAAAATACACTAAGTTTGCCCATTCGATACGATGATTAATAATCTAAACAACCATATAATAAATAATTAATACTTGAGATGAATGTTTCGTCATTGCGTATCCTAGAATCCATACAGATTTGTATTTTAACGCATCCTCGACAGCACTTATAGGAACTAGAGCAATATCATTTAACACGAGCTTCTGTTCCTCTGTCCATCCTGGAATTTCAAATTCAATATTCTGTTGTCGTGTTTCAGCTGGTCTATAACATAACGGTACAGGCAATGCTGAAAACGTTTCCTTCTGTAACTGAAATAATTGATGTTGAAGTGTGTCTCCAATGTTGGTATGTAAGAAAACTTGTAAGTAGCTTCCCATGGGTGGGTGGTTCTTATAAGGGTTTTCCTGGGTTCTTCCTCCACCAAATTTGTGTGGATTTTGTGGTTTCGAACTATCTTTCTACTTGCAATTACCAAATCATTTGGTCTCCATTTATCCCAAAAATCAGTTGTGGAAGTTTCTGAAATTATTTCACACATTATTTCACATTGAATTTTGTTCGGTTGTTGTCTGATTAATTTCTTAAACTTTTTGAATTATGGATCAAGCGCTTTATGATCATCAGTTATCTAGTAATAATCTACAACATTATTTAGACAATCATGCGGAGACAATCCAACAAATGGCGGAGGTTGACCATAATCGCCACATATTATCATAGTTGTATTCTTTAGCATTAACCAATCAAGAAACATGTTTAATATATCCAACGACACTGTGCACGTTTCATATCAAATTATTATTATTGGTTATTTATCTCCCCCATCATCGAGGGAGTCCATGCGTCACATTTGTACCTAACAAAGCTATGATAAGTACATGATTTCACACCTCTCTCTTTCATTTCTAATGCGCCGTCTATGCGTAGGAGTTAAGACAACTAAATCTGAATTCTTTCTTTAAAAAAATCAATAACACGATTTGCCTTTCTGCATCCGCCTGGTCCAGTTAAATAAATAGTCTTATGCCTGCATACTGGATCGAATATAGATGGCGATCTCGACATTTGTACAGGCGGTAAATCTGATATCTGATAATTATCTGCGCTTTCAACATCTGGGGATATAGTATAATCATATAACATTTCCTCTTTTATTCTCCACGGTCCCCACGGTGCATCAGTACTTGTAAATTGAGTCACTACTTCTGTAAATTTTGTTCTGATATAAAACATAACTTCCTGACACACTGTTTCTGCAATAGGTCATCGTCGGACGAAAATTCCCCCCCCCCCCCCGCAAAAAAAATGTCCAGTGAGCTTCAGCTTCTGTTTTTCATGAAACATAATAATAACATTCGGGCATTGTATCTAAAGAAACGTCTTAAGTTATCAATATAGATTGTTGAATTGCTAGTCCTACAATGTAAGATATAGCTCATGTTGTTTTGTTTTAGTGCTGTCTCTTACTGTCTAAAATAATGTTCTTAAATAGCGTGTTTTGATGTCTGTTGAATGAGTATTCAAATTTTTAGGAATATCTCACACACTTGGCAACCTATATAGACACTTCAACTTATTTTTATATGTAATTAATATACTTACTGTGCTGTCTTTATCATGGCGGAGTGAAAATATGGCACTAGCAGACATATGCATTTTCATGTTCCATTGACATACATTTGAATGCGAAGGTAGTCGAGGTATGCCTAAGTACATGTTTGTTTAAGTAGACTCATGTGGGGATATGTTTCATGAAGAAAACGTTGCTTACAATTCCAATAGGCATAATATAATTAACAGCATAATATATTTGTATTTGTTTCATAAAAGACTAATAGTTCAACTTAACCCAATTTCGGCATTCCTGGCTTTTATAACTATTCAGCTAACTGAAATGTAGGCCAATGGAACTTGAAAACAGGTCAATTTCTGTTGTGAGAACTTGAATTTATTAGAGAAAAGACATCAAGATAACTGAAGTCTAATAAAGTATTACTTTGTAGAAATAAGTCATTATTCGTTGCCAATTGTGTGCGATATTCCTGAATATTTGGTTTCATTACACTAGTAGTCGACATCTAAAAAGCCATAAAGCGCCCTTATTTAGGCAGTAAGATCCACCACCACCACCACCACCAAACAAAAAGGAATAATACGTACATAACTTCCTGATACATTGTTCCACCCATGACCCTCGATTTCCTTCTGCTATTCTCTGGTTTTTTTTTGCTCCTGAGATATTTTTCTTTTCATTGAGTCATCATTGACTTTGTTGAAAGTTGAGGCAACAGGCTCAGAAGCCCATGCAAAAGTAAGTTTTTAGTTCAGGAATCCTGATAATGCGTATTAGTCAAGGATTCCTGAAGTTGAACTGAGTTGATGATAAGTAAAAGGTTAATTTTGCATATACCACTGTTCTGTAATTAAAAAAGGAAATTATCATATAGTCGTAAACATGGTACATGTTGCTCTTCTCATTAGTTGTGCACTTGTCCCAAGACTTAAAAAAACTTACTTTTGCATATACCAATGTTCTGTAGTAACATGAGTGCAAACTTGTCGCAAAATTGCCAGTTTTTAAAATTGCATAGCTTTTAACCCTCACGCGTTTGGCGTGAATTTCATGACTTTTTCCGAGATTCACGGCTTTATTCCTCATGAAAAAAAAATCTGTATTCCTTAATTCTCAATTGTTTTCAATATTTAATAAAATAACTGATTTTTCTGTTATGCGCTAGTCCTGATATTGGCAGTTGCCGAAGTGGTCTGGATCTACTGGTCGCGATATTAGTGAACTATAGCCTGATTGGTGCAGTTGGCCCAGAAGGGTCCTGAGTGGCAAAGTGGTCTAAAGCACTCTCCATTACGAACCACTGATATGTCGCCTCTGTCGGCGTGGGTTTGTGTTTCGGATTCAGCAATGTGAGAAAGCTGGCCAGTAGCTTCTCGTTGGTCGGTAGTTCGTTTCGAGGATTATTTTCCAGGTTCTTCATCCACCATTTATACTGGCCGCCATTCATACCCTATCTTGTTTTGAAACATGGTGTTAAACCCTACCACAACAACAATAGTTGGCCCGGTAGCAAGCATTTTAGAATATTTTTATATATATATAAAACTGTTTTTACAAATGCTTTTAATAGAAAGTGAGGCATAACAGGAGTTTTGTTCTGCGCATATGCCACATCATGAAAATGTCTTCACCACCAAGAAATAAAAATGGTATATCTCGATGAAAGGTGATATAAATTTGCTTGGCGGGCTAGTAAGCGGCTACCCCCTGGCGCCACCAAATGGTGTCGGCGCATTCCAACTTTTCGATAATGAATGAACTCTGACCCTACACCCCAACATAAATGTCCAAATGTCAAAAATGGGGTGGCAATGGTTAGATGAAACTCAAACTAGGAAAAAGAAATATCTTGCACAAAAAGTGAAGTTTGATTTGGAATATACCAAACATTTGCTGTGCATTCAAACACTGATATAAATCATGCTTTTTGCAAGCAGTGTACCAATGTTGTCCGAATCAGCCAGAATTCCAGCAGATAAGCCATAAATTCAAGAATTGCAAGCTACCAATGCTGAAGCATTGTTTCTGAGTTTTCTTGTTAACATAATTTACTTTTATCAGCTAGAGACAATGCTAAACATTAAATATTAAATATTCCCGCACTGCACAAATTCATGTCGAAATTCACAAAGTTTTATACCTAATTTCACTAGTTGTGAGCCTGGAGAGTTAACAGCTATGCTACAGTTTGGTACAATGTAGAAAAGTTAATGATCGCTTGATGAATAGAAAAATACCTCAGGAGTTAAAGAAGCCAGAGAGTATGTTCGTGTGCCTTTAAAGACTCATATAGCAGAACGAAATAGAGGGTCATGAGTGGAACCAAGTATTACTTACCTGCTCTCTTGTATAGCATGATAGAGAGGGTCCTATGTTAGAACAGGTCATGATCATTAATCCATACTTTATTCCATACCTGAAATTTGTTCATATTTTGGGTACGATGTTGATGATTGTGATTTCTCTTTTTAGTTTGAAATTAACTTGATGGTGTTGTAGAACTCTTTGGAGTTGTTAGTATCAGCATTGTGTTACCCTTCATCAGCTGTCCTTTCCCACCACTGGTCATGCATCTTATAGATTTCTCACTGAGCATCAGCTTTGTAGAATTTGAAGTGGTCTTTTGGGGGGATGGAGTTTGTATCATTATGTTATTTCTGGCAAACAGGTATTTAATGTCACTATTGTTCTCGTCGAATCAGTCTTGATGGGTTTGCTTCTTGGGGCTTAGTGTGACCATAGCTGTTTCTCTTATCGTATCTCTGAGCTTGTTTAGTTCTCAGAGGCATTTCCACGTGGTCAACAGCTTGTCAAATACTACTATAAACTGAGTTGGGTGTAAGTCTGCTTGAGTTTGACAATGTAAAATCTATGCGCACAAGGTTAAGACGCCTGGTGTGAATGCAAAGCTTTAGGGTACTTCAGACAAGTCTGTAGTCTATCCATAATTCTGCTCCTCTCCTGGCCTTGGTGATGAGAACATCCTGGGCATTGTGGCGGCAGGCTATTAAATAATCAATTAAGAATCACTGGCAAGATCTGGCGTGCATCTATGAATTTGCTGATTCAGAGCCATTGTTGTTCAACTTGCTGCCACCATGTTTGCAAAGAACATATTTCCATCGACCATAATCACAGCCAACACTGGCGCTTTAGTCCCCCAGTAGTATGATCTTGTCATCAGCTGAAACTGAGCACAATACAGAGTTATGGTCCACATAGAACTGCTCAAGAGGATAGGGGCAAATATGATTGTTGCATGGTATTTGTGGTTCAATAGGCTAGAAGACTTGATTTGATAACCAGGTCAACTCCAATGATCCTGTTTTCGTTTTGGGCTTTTCTTTTTTAGACGAAGGTGTATCTGATTTCTAGCCCGGCCAGAGAACCCTCCTCTGCGAACCTAATTTCACTCAAGGCTGCAATGTCGATATTGTAATGTGAACGCTCCTTAGCGATTAGGAATGTTCTCATGTGGGGCCTTGCTACATTTTCTTTGTCCATGAGAGTGCGGATGTTCAGTGCTCCAATATGATTTTTTTCTTCTGTAAGTTTGACTGCAGATATGGATAATCTAGACAGCCTCGAGAAGCTGGCCAGATTATGAAGGGCAAGCTAATTTTAAACTACCCTTTGTAGACCCTTCCCTATGCAGGGTGCGCATTGCTGTATTGAAAAGGTCTGCTCAATAGCTTTGGTTGTTGTTGAACTGTTCAGCTGCCCTGGGTACAGAGCAGAGTGACCACTTGTTCAAAGGCTGCCTACATGCAGGTCTCTGACTATAACTCCTAGTGGTCATCTACACCTATTACTTCACCAGTTTCCCATTGCTGTAAGACTTGGGTAGGTGCAGGTAAGGAACAATGAGTTTGATGATAGGGATAAATATCACAGCTGTAAAGGTCTCTTAGACTGGCGTGGGGCATGTAAATATTACAGAAGACCCACCCTGGCTCGTTTGTTACAAATTGAATTAGCGATAGAGAGATGAAAGCTCCGACACTCAGTCAATATTCAAAACCTAGCATTCATCTTTCACGCAAGCAAATGACGGCCTAATTCATCACCTGACTTAGTGTGATAGATTGTCCTCCTTTCATTGTATTGATTAGGTGTCAGAGGAGGACTAAGTTAGTACTTTTGGTAAGATGGTAGTCCTATACGTTACAATAATATATCTATAGACCATTTCACAATTAGTATCTTCCCTTTGAAACACCAGAGGGTTTCTCGTTAGAACTCACGACTGATTTGTTCAATCAATATAGATGGCACATTCAACATAGCAATGTCGATATCATTATCTTGAAAATCAGTTGTTTTTACATTTTCTTTTTCTCACTAGCTTGCACTTTTCCCGGCTTTCACATAAATGTTCAGCCCATTTCAAAACTTCATTATCTTTCTATTACTACCTCATGCTCCAGTTTGTATTATTTGATTGTGTGGAAGTGAGTCACTGCATAAAAAGATTATTATTGCACTTTATCTTGCTTGATGTATAATGAAAATATGTTTATATTTTTACAGCTTTAATCATTGCAGTTAATAGAGGTTTAACGACAAGGAGAAAACAAATTACAACGTAAGGTTCTTTTATTATTGTATTTCTATTAATGTTCTTTATATTTTTCATGAAATAACTCGAGTTATATATCTAGGAAGGATATGATACATAAAGACAACACATGAATATTTGTGAGTATTAATGACTTGAAGAGCATATTATTACTAACAGTCGTGTTTTTAAAAATATAAAACGTTACTTATGGTCATGTGGATCAATATTGATTTAATTGGATGGAGTCTGTGAAATAATGGATATTTTAAAGTTCAAGAGGATTTCACTAATTTTAATAAATCTGTTCAGATGAATTTGGCAGTGGCAAATAAATTTATTTTTACTTGACCCCATAAAAATTTCCAAACCAATTGTTTTGCTCCAAGATCAAAATTAAGATACGTTCTGCTTACATTTTCAAATGGTCCATTGATTTTTTTACTTTTGAATTGCTTTATTCAGAAATGTCTAAAGACCCCAGCAAATTTGAGAGTTTTTACAATGTTTGAAATCAGAGATTAAAGTGTAATGTTCCTACAAATGTATCCGTTATTATGGATAATGAATCTATATTATGAGGTATAACATAAATATGTACAGCATATTTAATTTAATTATTTGATGCTATTTAAGCATGGAAAGTAAATATGATATAATTATCTGACATAATGTAAGTATGGACACTGAATCTAATTATCTGATATAATGTCTATTATTAATCTCCTAGTATGAACAAAATAAGTTGGACAACTATGATTGATTCATTGGTTTAACCATAATGATCTGTAGTATTGCTTTGTTGACTTTAAGCTTCGCCAACCAATTAGTGAATCTGGAACTAGATTGATCCCACTTATTGCAGCTTTGAAGGGTTAGCAGTATCCAAATTTACTTAATATTTTTAACCTTGTAGCATTTTGTTTCTTTAAGTGGGCAAAAACAAATAGGATACTGTGAGAGTGCTATAAATTAATTTAATGCAAAATGGCAAATTGAGTCACAGTACCCATATTTTCTATGCATCTCGACAATTCACTGATAAACTTGTAAGGTAAAAGTTAAATACTATAAATTCATATCTACTGATACTAATAAAATATACTCCATTAACAGCTTCTAAAGCAAATTCGTGACATTTATGTTCCCAGGTTTCTATTGGTGCAGAAGAAAATTTCAGATTATTTATTCCTGATCAGTTTCAGATCATTAAATCTGTATTTATTTACAAAGAATATTATTGGATCACCTCTTTGTAGATGTGGATTTGTAGAAGTACACAATGTTAGTTTTTACTTGACAAAAGCAAGTTATCAAACTGTTTCATTAACATAAATTTAAATATTTGCTTGTTTGGGGACAAAACAATTCCTATTAAGTAAATATTTGTATTTTTGAATATTCATTCATTAATGTTTTGAAAAGTCTAAACGATTTACCTAAGCTCATGTTATAATTGTGCATATTCTTCCGCACATTATAATCACTCTATAACTATGCACTTTTCACTTTTGATTTCATTGTTTGGTTCATATTTATTTATTTATTTATTTATTTATTTATTTATTTATTTATTTATTTATTTATTTATTTATTTATTTATTTGTTCCTTGCTTTTCTCTTCTTAATTTCCCCATATACTGCATTTTGAAACGTTTTATTTGAGAGAGTCTCATTTATCTCTTTCTTTTCTTTATTCCTTCTCTTTCACTAACACCCTTTTGCTTTATATATCATGGCTAGATGCTAGTGTTTAACCAAGAGATTCATCATTTTCACTACTCGATAATTTATCTTTTTTGTAAGTTAAACTTAATATCATCTGCCATGCGTTCCTACATATTTACAATTTGGTTTCATAATATGTTTCATTCAAGTCCATTTCTTCCTCTAACCTCCATCTCCAGATTTATGAAATGAAATATGTTAAACTAAATACGTTAAAAAAAGTCATAATACTCATTTCTAAACAATTATTAGTGAAAAACTTATTACCGTGTCAGTATGTCAAAGTTATATAGTGACTCTAAAAACTAATGAATATGCAGTTTTATTATTTTGATGACTATAGGATTTTGCTAGATGTGCAAAAGTATTTGTCAGTTCTCGAATGAATATATAGAATAAACAAGTAAGAGATGCATCATAATACAGCATGTCTTTATAGTTCTCTACATTACCTGCCATTTCATTTAATTTTAGATCTCATCTTAATTGGAGACGACTTGGATTATTTCTGGACCAAAATGCATGTTGGTTTCCTTATTATAGAAGTCATTTCTAGCTGTATTTGGACATACAAATGCACTGGTAAGATTTTGGATCTTAAGTAAAGCTTTTTATTTCTGAGATCTAAATTTGTTTGATCCTAATTTAACAACGACCCATAACAATGGTATGTATCTAGCATGTTTACAGCTGTTAGCTCTTTTCCCTCTTGTTAGACTTTTTTTGAAACCATGATGAAATTTAGCCATTAAAAGCAGCAAATCCCCTTCAGACATTTAATGCAGAATTCAGTAGTTTTAAATTGATCTGTTTTACATTTTACATCTGATAGGTTATTGCTCTAAATTCATATTTCTTCACAAAGTACCAATCTTTGTATACATTTCTGTTTTTGCAAACATAATCACTAAATCGAACAACCAATGAAAAATGATACATCCTTGAAGATTATAGTAACCTCATCCATATCATAGCCATAAAAGTACAGAGAAGACTGATATTTAAAATATAGTTAACAGCAGATTTTGTAACTGCTGCGTAGAAAAATCCATTGTATGGGAGCCCTGGAGAGTTAAATACAGGCAACGATTGTTCCCAATGTGAAAACCTAATCTGACAATCAAAATGAGAATGGAAATTTATATATTTTGGAGATCTTTATGCTTTGATTAAAACATATTATTTACTTAACATGTTAATAGTGGTAATAAATGTCTCTGACACGGAAAAATAAGTCATTTTCTCTTTTCTTTAATTAATCCACTTAATTACCGCAGTATGGATTAAGCCTGTTGGCTCACAAATGCATAGAAGTATGTATCATGTTCCACCAAGTCACATTATCCTGACACCAGCCTGACCAGTCCTAACACTAACCTGTTAATGCTCAGTAACTAGTGAGGCAGCTGATAGTACCATTTTTACAATTGTTTGGTGTGACTCTTATACGATGTAAACCCGACAGCCTCCCACATCAAAGGCAGACGTTCTAGCCACTAGGTCACAGGAGCAGTTTCAAATGCATAGAAGTTGGTATTATCTTTCTGTCGCATAACATAAACCGAGTGCGTTTTCTGATTAAATAAATAACTCAAACACAATATGTGAAAGATGGAAATTTGTGAACTTAATAAGTAAAGAAAATTATCTGATATATTAATATAATGATTCTCACATGCTCTCAACATACAATTGATCCAGTCACTCTATACAAACATTCACACATTGAAACCCTCCCCCCAAATATATCAATCTGAAATACAGATTCAAGAAACCTCATGGATTTCATATACGTTTCAAATAATAGTATGTACTGTAAGATATTCACATAATTTCACGTTTGGACTGGAACTGAGATTCAAACAATTTCAAGGTATTCAAATATGTTTTAAATGTTCTGCACAGTAAGTGAGATTAACAAATCTGTTGGAATACAACTAAGATTCAAAATAATCTCGTAAATACAAATGTATCCAATTAAAACAACATTTGGTCCTAATATATGCTTCTTGACCCTTGCACAGTCGCATGATTCACAAACTGATAAACCGCATAGTTTCACCGAGTCCTTGGGTTGGCCCACGCTCGCACCCTACACGGATCTACCACATGTACAGACATATGTATGCACATATGGACAGCATAGCATACAGCACCCTTGCATTAGCTACGTCTACAATCGTGGCTCCACCACATGTACAGACATACGTACATACATATAGACAGCTCAAGATAGCTCTACTCTTCAGCTAAACTCGTAAGCTACAATATAACCAAACTAGTAATAATAATGGGTTCTGGAAATTTCTAATACATTAAAATCTTAATAGCAACTTGCAATTCACAGTTCACAATGTTTCAAATCTGCATTGTAATAAATGAATCATTACACGATATGACAATATAAACCTCGCATTTCTCATGAAATATAAATTTAACATTCCCCCCTATGGCTTAAAAGACAATGGAGAATGTGCATTCCTTGACTGGATCCAAAGTGACCAGTGTGCCAGTTATAAATTGATCTTACTTATATTCATAGGATAGTGAGTAATATTCAGGGTAAAATACTCATACATATCATAATTATAATGTCCCTCATTGCAAGTAAATTCTGGCGAGATACATTTTGGTTCCGTCGATTACCTGAAAAAAATACTTGTTCACCCTAGATAACGTTGTATGTATGCACAACGAAAAATAGTAGAAATATTTCTAAGGCATAACCAAGTTATTTTTTTGCCTAATTATGTGGCATATTTTACAGATACCTGTATGTAGTTCTTTATTTTTTTGGTAATGATTGATCCACAAAATGAGGTAACTATGACTACTTATATTTTACACAATCCACAAAATGTTAAAACAGATGAAATAAGGTTGAAGAGTTTTCTTATAGCGATATGTACATAATAGATCCAGATACTGTCACAATAAAGATGGTTGGATATGGCATGATGCAAGTTAAATATGTTCAATGTTAAAGTATATTTCTGACAGACTATAGCTATGACATGTACTTCATTATTGAGAGTGGAGTTAGTGGTGGTATTAATAAGATTCCACACAGCTGGGTCAAGAAAGAAATTCAGATACTGTCATGATAAAGATGGATGGATAAAATGTGATTGGTATAATTTCATTGATGAAGACAATTGTTCTAAAGGAACAATAGTGAAGCATTTGACCTCATAAAGTCAAAATCATGATCTATCTTGAGAAGGATACTTTATATTGATGTGCATTAAGCTAACGACTGCCATTAAAGTCTTCACGCGGACAAATTAGATGAATACAAGCAAAACGTTTGGAGCTAGGGAGAATGTTTAAGCATTAGTAATGTTAATGATACAAGTACATGTATGAAGTATATCCGCATCATCCCTATGAAAATGCTTTATCTCCATAGCAAAAATAAATGATATATGATTGGAAAGGTAAAAAGCAAGCATATCAAATTTGTTTAAAAGAAAAATATACATCAAATATCATCCACTTGTAGGGAAAAGACTAACTGGCATTTTACATGTGAGACCTCTTTGACCAGTAGAGTTTATGGTATGCCCTGTTGTCCAACATCCTTTGTATGGTTACTCCTATACTTCTCTATACTCCTTTTCTTCCTCCTCCACTATCTTTTCCAGACTACTTTTCCTCCTCCACCTCCTATCCACCGACTATTTCTATCCACTAGTCTCAGTTCCATTTCCAACCTATCACCAGATAGCGGTTATTAAATTTATTCAGTCACGCATTCATTCACTTCGAAATACCCATACGTTCTTGAATGGTAAAACAATGACAAATTACAGGATAGTACTAATTACTTCTAATACATACATCAATAAATTCTGTTACAACAGTACATATTCCTAATCCCGTTATACTAAACAATATCAAAACAATCAGATGCATTTTTTAACCTTACAAGTCATAAAAAGTACACAAACTGTCAGGTTACGCGGGTTATGAGTGTTAGACGTTTATAGTATTGTACAAGCTCCATTTGTCAAAGGGTAAGTGTTAAGTCCCACTTTGTCAAAGGGTATTGTCCAATATATAATAATAATAATAATAACTATAACCCACTCCCATTTGATACTCGTTATCTAAGAGATGACCGCCCTCGATATTATTGCCCGGTTCGAGTATGATAATAGATAGAGTAAACTGAGCAGGTATATTGAACAAACAACTACGAGCTCCCGTAAATATAAACTAACAATTTAATCAAATACATTAACAATTATGAAACTTCCTTTCATTAGGAATACACGCTGTTTAGAAATACAACTTTCACCGAATTACAATAAAATTTGAAAATAGACTTAAACAATTTAGTGGATACATTACTGATAGTTTTAAATCATCATGGGCTCGAGTGGTACAATCGAAGTCAATGCCTTGTTCGATTTTCATAACCAGCTATTCCTCGATCCTCGTTCACTGTTCCGTTCAATGTGGTTTTAGAGGACACTACTTCATCCAATCTCTAGATAATCTGCACCCGTAGATGTTTCCGCTTGATTCCGGACTTGTCCACTGTATTATGCGTTCACTGCAATTTCCGTTTGCCAATTCCTTTTTCCAAGGTCTACGTCGTAACTTACGTAACTGCACGATCTTCCAAAAAAGCTATTTTCTCCCTTTCAAAAGAAAATTAAAACAATCATAAGTCTCTCGTTACAATGGTTACAGTTGAGACTTTCCATTATTCCTGGTTCGAAAATCAGATATTTATATCAGTGAAAACAACTTTACGGCTTGTAATTAACTACACATGTCCTGAAATGAATGTAGTTAAACAAATTGCGAATTATACATCGAGGCTTTTAATCCGGGCCCTGCCTGAAGTTACACAACACATAAATTGAATACACTGTCGCTAAATCATCTATGAAATAAAAATTCAGTGAATTCACATGTATTCTTGTAATCTATTACTAATGTAATACATTAAATTCTTAGAACATAATCATTATGCAAACAAGATGATAAATTCAAGAAGTAACGTAACACTTTCTATTCATAACTCAGCACAGTGTTTTACGACATAAATTAACACTACGTCATTCTTAACTAAGAATCAAGGTAAGATTTTCAATTCATAATTCAAAAGCACATTATTATACAAATCTATCAAATGAAATCAATTATATAAATGTATCAAATGAAAGCATGCAGACTTGTAAACTAAAGCAAACATCATATAAATTGCATCAACTATATACATGGAATTGTGACAGTACCTTTGTGTTTTTGGTGTGTCCTTCCCTTAGTTTGACGGTTATTCTGGACCACGATTTCTTAACAGACGTATTTCTCTCAAATAACCTCCAGAACCCTAGTAAATAATTCTACCCCTGGTTCTCTCTTACAGAGCCATTTTCAGACTAATTTCTGATTTCGGTAGGCCGATATGTCCTACGAATTTTGTGTAACTCCCCCCCCCCCCTTATTTAACCGAGACCAATCAGAATGAAATGTATTTTCTCCCGCTTTTCTCAAAATGTCGCTTACGTCTGGTCAGTATGACATGCTTGTTTTTAAGTAACAGAATACCTGCGTTTTCTCCAGTCTGACACTTTTCATGAAAAATGAAACTTTAAAATTTCGCTAGCAGTCAGTCTGATTGATGAATAAACAAGGTTTTTTTAGTACAACGGTCGCACTCTACTATACAGATCCACCTTTGACACGGCGTGTCTTCATAAATCTAGCTAATGGTTAGCTGGCCTCACCTAATGTTTAATTAAAAGATCTTCTGAAATTTGCCCCTTCACACAACATTCAAATATCCATGCTCTGAATCGTGCATACATCGATAGTAACTAACCTTACGTACTTCTACCATTTTCCAAACTTTCAGTTCAAACATACGTAAATTCTAACATAACGCATTAATGCATTACTGCGAAGTAACCTAATAGCGAATTACAAAATTAATTCTGACCATGAGCTAACAATCTACATACCTCTCTACACAATACCCAAGCCCATTTCTCAAATACGCATTTAAATTAAACACTTCAAAGGCAATTCTACACTAAACGATACCAATAATTGAGCATACATGTTAGAAACAATTCCAATTATGACGCCATACTATTCTGCACAAATTTAAGCAAGTGACTTACTGACATTTCAAAACATTGTCTTCCCTTAGAATTTGCTTCTAAATTTTGCTGCCAATTTATGAGTAGCTTTCGCATAGTAACTCTATTTGCCCAGCAATCTTCCAAGGAAAAACTAACTTTTTGCTTACCAGGTGTAAAAGTTATATTTTAAATTGTAATCAACCCTCTGTCTCATTTCCGATTGGATGTTGATGTGACCAGTCAAATTAAACCTAGCAGACAATGTTCTTTTAGCTATTTGTCTACATAGGGTCAGATAAGAACATGCCTAGCTCATTCCATAGGGTTCCCTCTGATCATAGGTCTACTCTTAAACGTGTTATACGGTACAGACATAATTATTCTCATTTTAAAGTGGTTCTTCTGACGTCAGTCAGGTTTTTCTTGATATAGTCCATTTTCTATAGTCATCTCTGATCCGTTTTTTAAAAACAAATTATCTGTCTGGTCCCATTTGCAGTGACCCATATATTAGCACAAGAATCTTGTAAAGATTGTCTTGATTGGTCAAAAGTTTAAATGCATCCAATAAATCTTTGTGTAATGGAAACTGATGGCAATGGAAAGAAGAGGCATTCTTCCAAAACATGGAGTCCCAAGTTTGTTGTCAGACACCATGACACAAAAATTTTTGATGAAGGTTTAAAAAAAATGAATGGAAATGGGAAGGGCTGGAGCAAAATGTTGACGGAAATTTAGTTGGTCAGATTTCTTGCATGAGAGAACAGATGTTGTCCTCTGTCAGAATATGCACACTGCATGTCACCAATACAAGCACCAGATTGAAAGGAAAATGACTCTCATAGAGCAGGAAAATAAATGACATTTAAGTCCAAAAAATCAGTAATGACAAAAATGGAATGCTAAAGAAATATTTGCCAAAGCCGCAAAAAGAGATTGACTGGTATATTAACAGGCTGTGTCTAGTGGAGAAAAATAGCAGTGAATGTTTATGATAATTTGAGTAATGTATAGTTGATGTACTTGGATGTTTATTTTACGGATTTGTTATGAAAAGAGAAGTATGGTATAAATATGTTCGCTGCAAAAATTTACACATTATTTTGTTTTATTCATGAACATGCTCTTCAGCATTAATAGTATTGGAGATCAAATAGCAGCAGACCAAATTTTTTAGGTGTCTGTTTGTCAAACCAAGGCCTCCTCCAAAACCGAAAAAAATGCCAAAAAACAGAACTAAGGCCTCTGACCAACCGAGACGCATATTCGTTGCCACACCCTCTCTGCTGCTAGGAATTAAATCATATTATATAACAATAATGGTAGGAAAATCATTAACAACTAGAGTAACATGATAAAAACTAGAGGCGATTAAGAAATTTATACCCGTCCGTGATTCTGTCAGACAAAACTTACAACAGCGACAAAACTCTCAAGTTGATTTTGTAGCGGGCACAGAACAATTATTCAAACCCGCTACTACAACTATCAAAGAGGTTATATATGGAACAGAAGAAGAGGAAAAAAGGTGTTCTTGATGAACTTGAAAAAAGAACCGGAGAAACATCTAGAGTTTTACAAAATCTTCCTCCTGCAATACCTCAACAGGCAAGATCTCAATCTGGTCTGAAGAAAAAAACGGTGATGAAATAGTCAAAGAATTACGTAATAAATTTACTGAGAAGGCTTTAACAGTAATCGATAAAAGTGATCCAAAAGGACTTTCAGCTATTGTTGTCATGACTTATGAAAATAAAAGGAAAATGTTGAAACCGAAATATAAGGAATATATTAGAAATATACAACAGTGGGCTGACGTATTTTATAAAATTAAAACTAAAACAAGTCGAGTTGATGCAAAACGTGTATCGTATTAGAATATCTCGATACAGTCAGTAAAGTATAAAATCAATATGAAGAATTAAAACAGCAAGGAATAGAAAAACAAAAACAGTGAAAACAACAAAAGAAAGGACAATAAACCTCCAAGCAAGAGATTTCCCCACCCCAACAACTTGAAAAAGAAGATGGTGGTGCTTTAGAAAGTTTGGGATTGGGACATGAAGAAGAATTTTATGATGCGCCTGTTGCTACTTCAGGGAGTGGTGTTGTTGACTGTATTAATAATATTCTCTCGGATATAGCACGATCAGAAATTCTCATATCGGGTAAACGAGCTGGAAATAATTCACTTGAAATAATTAATAAAGCCGCTGCTATTTGCCAACGATTTTTGCAAGACGGTATCATGGTTATCAGCGTATATTGAAAACTTATCGATGAACTCGTTGATGGCTATCACAGCGATTAATTGTCACCACAATTAGATATAACGATAATTAATAAGATTATCATACACTATCACCATTATAAACCAACCGTGGTCAGGGTAGTAAACTCGGGATTACCAGTTTATAGAATGATTTACGGAGATGGTCTAGGTAATGCTATTCAAGGATTATTTACAAGGATTGCTCCAAAAATAGCACCAATCATAAAACAATTATCGATGAAAGCTATTAATGTTATTAGTAGCATTTCCAGTAAAGCGTTTTCCACAGCCAAAGAAAGAATAACACAATTAATACGACCAAAACCACTGCCAGAAAATTTGCTATCCAGGGAAATGATGCCTGCGAATGTCAGTAAAATAATAAACTAACCCGAGGATCAAAAACTATCAGCGTTGATACATCAAGGATCCGATGCGAATGTCAGTAAAATAATAAATCAAGGCGTGCATAAAAAACTAGCAGCGCTGATAAATCAATGATTCTACGAAGTACAAAGAAATATTGCTGCTCATCTAATAGCAGGAAGTGGTTTGATATAGCGATTTAGATCGAGAAATATATAATAAAATGTTTAAATCTTCTCCCAACCCAGCATTTGATATGGACGTATCAGTGCTCAAGGATGAAAATCAGTACACAATTAACATTTTTATTCCTATAATGCAGTGCAACCAAAAGAACGAGGGAGAATTGGACTTCAGTTTCATGATACAAGTAAATACTTTCCACCCACCGAAGCATTTATTGAAGTAGAAGGAGAACTTGTAACAAATGCTGCAACTGATACCGCCATATGAATTAAATACACGGGTTGGATTTATTAACAATGGAATGATGGCGCTGTTCAGTAGTTCTACATATATGATTGTTGGAAGAGAGATTGAATCTGTTGAGAAGGATGTCGATATCTCCTCAACAATATTGGGTTTAGCGATATATTCTGATGATTATAAAAGATCGGCTGGTCCATCTTGCAAAAGATATTACTAATCACACTGATCACATTCAGTATATTAAAGTAAAAGCAACACGAGCTACTGCAGTTAAAAACCCTTGCTCCACCCTATAAGAGACCACCTGGTGCTTTTGATGTTGTAAATGTTAATCCTAATTACAGCCTAGGGTTTTCAACATGTTCATTATTATTACAAGGAATGTATAGATTATTTTCATGAGCGATTCTATTGTCTCATATATTTGGATTTTGTAGAAATGTAAGAAAAGTTGTCTTTGGAGCTAAACACGCAGTAGTCCTTGTAAGAAAATTCGATGACAATGATGCAATATGGCGAGATGGTACTCTTGCTGCTGGTAAAGTAAATAAAAAAAATTCTCATTGGGGATGCCAGTAATGACTCCGTCAATCGTCGCAGATTAAAAACTACAATCAATTATGAATACAGGTAGTAAATCATTGCTAGCATGGCTAACAACAACGACAGTTAGCATGTAAAGTAACATTAATGGTATATTTTCATTGCATATGGCATACAAGAGGGTGTTTCTGCGCCGTGACATATATTTACAGGATTATACGCAATTAAGTTCACAAACCCATTTCCATATGATAACCATCCGAGGATATTTTAGTTAATTACGACCAAAAACCAAATAGCACGTGCATATCATCGTTTGCAAATATTTATGGGACGTGATCTGAATGTAGATTCCGGGCTGCAAATATCGCAATTAGATTTTAGAAACCTATATCTAATTTTTACTTTTCGTTGGAATATCTCGATTAACCAGAGTGTCGTGGACATACACTTTCACTCGTGTAAATCGTCCACAATTAGATCACTTTATAAATGTCGATAATTCATCTGAACCTGGAACTCACTGTATTGCATACGCGATTGACTCACGTGGAATTTTTTATTGTTTATTTTGATTCATACGGGTTAGTATTACCCAAGGGATATGTGTACTATGTTAGTCAATTAGAAATTCCTCACAGTGTGAAGGTTTGGTACTCAACGCTACCAATACAGAAAATAACTGCCCCGCCAATATGCGGCAGAGAAGTAATTGCTGTACTTGATGTTGTATCAGCGTCGATCCCATAAAGTCGTACATGAGTATACGAGTAATAACTTCTCAGAGAGATCTTAAAGGTATAATGGTAGATATTTGGGGGAGGTCTGTCCATAGACAAAACACCACTGGTGGAATATCACTCGAACATGTAAAAAATAATCATTAACGACAAAATATCCGAACTTGTAGATATGGATCCAAACGAAATTGTTATATTTCATGACAAAAAATGGAAAATTAAGAACGAGTATTTTTCCTTGAATAATAGCGGTATTTTATTCCACTGGTAGGATTAAACCAGCAGTTTTTTTTCCAACTGTGCTAGATAATATTCTCGAGCAAGTACAAAAATCTTGCGATACAATGACAGACAAGCTCAACATGAACTCGAATAAAATATCGACACTTGTCAATCTAACATCTGGCACAGACGCGGGATAATATCGTTAGTGATTTTCCTGCTATCGCTACGCGGCTTGATTAAACTGAAATCCCGCATTAAGAAAATATCAATACCGTGTACTCGATAGAACATGGAATTTTCGCCTGGACACCTCAAAATAACACCATTAAAATTACTACAGATGTCCGGGGTATTTATAGATTAACCCGGGTTACTAGAAACACCGAAATACACTGAAAAAAAAAAACGAAATACACCGAAAAATACACTGAAATACACATGCATTTACATGTTCTCTCTGTATATATCGGTTTCCACTCACACAATATTTTTGTTTTAATTTGTGTAATAATATAAAGCAAAAATAAAATATGATTTATTATATACAGAGAAAACATGTAAATACCAGTATATTTCGGTATGTATTTAGGTGTATTTCGGTTTTTTCAGTGTATTTCCGTGTTTCTAGTAACTAGATTAACCCTGATTTCACCATTACAGTTTAATATATCATCTAGTTGTGTTAATAGCGTAAGTGAGATCATAGATAAGGGAGCCACTTAAATATTTACAAAAAACCCATCAATGATGGTTTAAGATAAGATTCAAACATATGGTATGTAGAATTTGTAATTGATTTTAGTAAATAATATAATGAACGTCCAACAATGTCGATGCGATCAAGTGCGTGAACTGCAAACGAAACTTAAAAATCCCGTTGACGTGTATCTGGTAAAAGTAAAGAAATACCGCAGGCGTATTACCAGCGTTGACATATTCGGCTTCATCTGTTATTGCTGAAACGGATATATTGCAATCAGTGATAACAGCGATGGTACCTTCAGTTGTCACAATTTGACGAGTACATAATTAAATAACATACAGCCACGAATGCATATTCCCAATTGTCATCGCTGTTGTCAAAACGTATTAACGACGAAATAATATCTGATGACGAGTTCAATGTATTGATTAGCGTTTACGAATCCACGATGACAAACAACACTTTGAAAGAGAATGAAAATATAATATCTCCGCGAATACCAGCAAGGCAAGAACAACAATGATCTCAAAAACCTCATCCAACACTTAATTCAGCGTAAATTTACCAACTGCAATTCCAGTAAAAGATATCGGCTTGCCCAATTTCGAGTATACTACATTTGGCCAAATATCCGGTCAAAATCATTCGCGGGTCAAACAGCCAAATAAGTTACTGGTATTATTTGCAAATAAAAATAAACCAGACGGAACCTCTGATTGGAACGTTGCATGTCTTTGTAAGGGGAATTATGACATCGAGGATATCAATAATGAATTTCAGCATAGAATGAGATCCATAAGAGGAAAAGAATCAAAGATAGCTATAACGGTTCATGAACCGTCGTTGACAGACGCCATAGAGATACAATCTCCGGATTACATCGCGGATATATATCAATCGTCAATCAGAACCGTGCTAGGATAGACTGAAATTCCGCCACTATCACCTAAAGTTGTTAATATACCAGAACCAACTAAGTCTCATTACGTCACAGACAGGCGATCACCATACCCTGAAATTAGACACCCACACGTAAATAGCTTGCATCGTTTAAAAATTTCCGTAGATAAAGATTTTACATACGCGAATGACAATTGTATTTGTTTTGAGTATTAGTTTTATAGACCCTGAACGTTTTAACGAAACCCCTATTGAAATATCGTGGGGTCTTAAAAATTTTGGATTTTTTATTTCAAAGAAATCAATCAAACACATAAAAGATATCTAATAACACTACGGCAGTGATCCTCTTGATGTAACAAATTCATGCAGTGAAATCATTAAACAGGTAGATATATTAAATCGGCTTGGATTCGACATGGAATATATCAACGAGAAATGTATTCAATCAATAGTTAAAAATATATATGACTTAGTCAGTAAACAACAATTTTTAATTGCATTCTCGTTAACAGATGCTTCGATACCGAATTTCAAGTTTCCCGGGTATACCGCAAACGAACTAAACAAATATGTCAATGATATCATCGATGACTATTTTCCTCGAATGCACGCCGCGTGTAGAAAAATAGCACTACCACAGGATAATATTTTCAGATACAATAATGATTCATTTATCGGTAGCAGACATACGTCACCTGAGAATGTAGATATAACTTCAGTGATCGCGGTCAGCCTTGTGTGTGATGCAATTGATGGAAGTTACAGCACAAACAGAGAAATATAAAATCAGGCAGAGAAGTGAAATATTCTATATACGTTCACTCCTCAAGTATCCCCTGGAAGTTTGAGCATACAAGTACCAGTCAACCCAGTGTATATACGATGTCATATTTCACTACTAACTATATTGCATTTCAAACTTACAAACCAAAATGCTAACTTGATTGATTTATCTCAAGAAAAATTGCAGATACGTCTGTATGTGAGACCATGATAGCCACGTTGATGAAACGTTGGTTTCTCTAAACACCCCAAGACACCCCAGGACACACCAGGATACCCTAAGACACCCCAATATTGCATATATTAGCACCAAATCTCGCAAAAACGTCACAAGAAGCGGAAAAGAAGAAAAGAAAACACACTTAAGGACATTGTTACAATCAATGATTTATAGTATTGCTTCATGGTCCTATTTCTAATAATCTAAGAAAACGAACTCTATTCATCAAATCTCTTTATATATATATATATATTACACAATTGCCTCATTAAATGGCAATGTACCATGCTTGTCATTTACTTGAATTGTTTAGGCTACATATTAATAATTGTCAAAATAAAGGAATGGAGGAATAGTTCAATTGTTATTGAGATAAGAAAATAATTTTATATACAATAATTTTGCATTTTTGTTTAACTTTTTTAACGACTTATTTGTGCTATTGCTAATTATTTATAAATGTTGATTAATATTCACTGTACCGGAACATTCTTCATCAAAACGGGAATTATTTCGCTTGGCAACTTCTGACTTTACTAGTTTTCCTGTTGCATAAATATTCGCAGCTTTTGTTTGTGTGTTTGTTCGTTTGTTTTTGGTCTTTTTGTGCTGTTGTTGAAATTTAAAGTGAGTATTATGCAAAGTTTAAGTTTTTTGGAGAGTCTTTGGGTGTCTTTGGGTGTTTAGAGAGACCTGAATTACCCTATCAAGTTACTTAAATTGGTCGCCTTGATGAAATCAACGTGGCTAGTTTTGTAACGTACACATACCCGTTCAAAGTTTCAAAATCGGACGATTTTCATTTTTTTAGGAGTTAATTACTTTTCAGAATTTGTAAATCTGTCAGCGCTGATGTCTGTAATAGTAAAACAATTTATCTTGAATAAATGTTTATGTGCTCTGGTTTACTTTCGCTTTGTTGTTTAGAAGCCGCCTTAGTTACCGGGAATCGGATTTGTACTTCGTTTTGTATAATCTTTTTCAGTTGTCTGATACGTGAATTAATGTTTTTCTTCGTTTAATAATATTTTGATAATTCACGCTAGATTTTTTTATTAAACATTTTGAATACGAACCTGTGACATAAATATCTTTCCCCCAGCATTAAATCTAAGTTAACCATGACAACACCCACTTATTGTGTCGGACTACACCATCACGAGATGCTTCGTAGTTCTTAATCACCTGTTGCGGTTGACATTCTTGGTTCATTTATATAATATATATAGTATTTGTTTCAATGATTTTTTTGTTTTAATTATTATTTGTTGAGAATCTAGTAATATAATCATCGGGGTTTCTTATAACTTTAGCATTGACGCATTCGGGATTATTTCTTTTATAATAATACCGTTTATGCTCTCGATATCTTTTACCACCACAACGTAGACACTGTTGTGTTTCACGTCGTACTCCAATACCGCATCGTATACAATTTTTTGGACCTAAGCTCCCCCGCCGCAATATTGTGAATGATATCTGCAGAATTCGTTTCTGCACATTTATTACACGGAGTTGCAGATCCTATCATCATCCATTTCCAATGATTCATTATATAAAATATATTTTATTTAATAACTTGTCTTAATTATAGCATGGATGAGTTTGAGAGGTTATCCAAAATCAGACCCTGGAAAACCTTGAAATTTAATCTCAATAGAATCTCTATTGACGCACCAATGAAGGGTCTAGCGGAGGATTAAAACATAATTATAAGATTTGTGATGCTAAGATAGTTGGCGCATTTCACTCCTGATCAACATTTCGAATCAGTGATGGTTTTCATGCTACCATGACTGATAAACAAGCAGCAAGTATAATCGCGCATCTCGAACATCAAAAGCATATTGTCAGAGTCGAATTTATCATACTAGCAGAAACAGGAAATTGTAATATTCCTGATAAATATGACCCTGTCCTCGCCAATCAAAAAATGTCATTGTGAGTCAAAACTCCAAACCAGGAAAATTGACCGAAAATTGATAAACCGCATTATGAGCGAGCATACTGTGACCACAGTTATTTATGAAATCTATCCGAGAAATGAAAAGCTCACCATTGAAAATCTGAAACCAATGGAATTTTCATCCTTGAACTGTGTCGCTGAGCGAGTAACAGAGCATTGTACATTGGAAATGGTCTAACAGATGTAAGGCTTAGCAAGATTAACAAATGGGCTGAATCAGGCAAGGATAATGGTGCTACGATAAAAGATGTTGCTGTGCTAGAAAAAACATAAAATTGTCAATAACCGTAGCAACGATAACAGAAGTATTATACGAATCGAAATATAATCCAAGATGAGCTCCAATACATATCATTGATCATATTGCGCACGCGTGCACTAACACAGTAACAATATTTCTACGAGATCGAACCGTACAATATTACCCGGAGAACTCTTGCGGCGGAAACATGTTTGACTTTATTTAGAGTTAAGTAAAAACGATCCAGTATCAGTGTGGTTATTTCAGAGTTTTGAAAATGAAGAAGGTAAATTTGATCAATTGGTAAGACCTAACGATGAAATATACCGTACGGAATCTCTTCACGGTACGATGAGAAAACTCGATGAGAAACTTTCAATGGATAATACCAAACAATTACTAACAAACTGTTTGACGGTCCCGTCAGTTGCAGCTCATTTCGCCAGAGAGAAAAATCTGTGGAAGACAACACGATTTGAATTTCTTTCAGATGTTCAAGCTAGTTGTGTCAAATACGGACAAGGCAGATTATAGAATAACAGATATTATTCTAAAACTGTTATTTCGGTTTATATGGTTGAGTGTTATCCAGGAAGGTATGAAGAGTGTGCTGGGTATTTTAAACAATTTGGAAATCCCATGCGCGAGATGACACGAGTTGCGATTAATGGACCACTACCTGATTTTGATCAAACCGAATTAGCTCGTGTAATATCATTCGAAATCGCTAAAGGACTCCATCCATGATGTTATGTTTGGTAGTGTAGACTTTTATCTGAAACATTCTGGGAACCAATAGTGTTATTATGATATATGATTGGAAAATGCTGATATCGGTGAATGTCGGTGAGGCAATTATATCATATCGAGCGCATACTGAGGTTTGGTTACCACAACCCGATTGTGATAGTCTCGATAAAATTAATAACGATTATAAGGAAAATTGTCCTGATCTCACCGAGGACTATAATGATAAACGATCCAAAGAGATCATTATATGCAGATGCAAAATCAACGATAAAAACGCTAAAGATCTCGGTAGAAGAATAATCAGTAAATTTCCTCAGGGCTGAGTATATGAACACAAATGACATTATGTATGATTAATTTTAGATAACGCTGAATTCAATTTTATAATCGCGTATGCAACAGCTAGAGATATATTTGTCAGTCGTGAAAACGCCTACTTGTCTGATGGAATAAAGTTGGGAACTATTGTTAGTTACATCGATTGCGAATCACCTCAGTATAACCATCTAAAGATCATCTATGCTGGCTTATGTTTCAATAAACATGCTATCGATTATAATTAGATGTCCTCGCACCGCAGTCAGAGCCACCACGGATTCATTTTAAATAGATAGCAAGTATATAGAAGCAGTTGCTCGTTTTACAAATTCTGATGCGTATTGGGAATCATGGAGAATAAAACAGAACATGTTACATGATTATTCTGAATCAGTAGATGTTACAGTTGAAGATACTTACCTGAAAAATAATCAAATATCAGAATTATCATCGGCGCCATCTATATCTGATCCAATATGTAGATATAAAATCGTTTACTTGAACGGATGCGGCGGTTGTGAAGAAACAACACGAGTGATCGAATTATTTCGAACGAAGTCAGATATGATTGTACTAACACCTACACTCAGACTTGCCATAGAGATGAAAGAGAGAGGTGTTAATTCCTGCACTTATCACAGTTTCTTTCGGTATAAGGGTGACGCATGGACTCCTGATCAAATGGGAGAGAAATATATTCCAAAGATCATTATTTGGGATGAGATATGCACAGTGTCACTGGATATATTTAAAGTGTTTCTTGATTGGCTGTTACTGAGAAATACAGCCGTGATAATGTGAGGCTGTCATGGTCAACCATCTCCATTTGACGGTTTGTCTCCACATAATTGGTTGAAAAATTGTGTAGATTTTTATGAAAAATGTAATACCGATCATAGTGCACTTGACCAAGAATTAAGTGAGTTCAGGAAAATAATCATATTACAGTCAGATAAAATCCAGTGCAATATAGCGCGTGAAATAAATCCAGAAACCTCGTTAAATGATTTTTGGGAAGCGTGGAGACCTAACGATTTGATAGTGGCAAGTAGAAAGATAGTCAGAGACACACTTCAATAGCGACTGTTTGAAAAACATAACGAAAGGTTTTTAGCTCTGCCAGTACCGTTATGTTATAGACCATCTGATACACGAAGACAGAATATCCACTTTGATATTCCAGGGAAAACATAAAATCAGACTCTCGTATTCAATGATATTGTTCTGGTCGATATTGATGCCTAATATGCATTACGAACTGATAAATCTTCCTGGAGTCTGGGATAAGCAATGACTCAACACTTTATATCAGGGGTTTGCTATATCTGATACAATTGTTTGGGTAATAGATGATCGCATCGAGTGGTAGAATTTATTTATCTTGCAGTGTCATGAGTTAGAAGAATAAATCAAGTTCATACAAGGTTTAATGACAAAACCAATAATGAAATTGTCAGCGATTATATAATAAGAAAAAAAGTTGCTGGTTATAACCAAAGCGATCAAAAATATAATAGAGAATTTGATATTGATGCTGAATTTATAATGATTCTGAATCAACATTAGAATAATCACTGTGCAAGATGTATATTGTATAATGATATGGTGTTGGTCTAAAGACAAATCCACGCCAGTTTACCGCAGACAGAAAAGATAGCAGTCGTGGTCATACACGTGAAAATGTTATGCTGACCTGTCTTGAATGTAGTAGACACAGAGGTGCTAGTTAAGTGATCGGGATGGTAATTGTGTTTCCTCGTGGGTATCACTTGCAACTGTTCACGTGTAAATCCATGCCGAGGAGCAGTTGAATCTAATCTATAGGTTGCGGGTCTACCAGTGGATCTTGTAATATTAGATATTTTGTGTGATGTGACACTCCAGATAAAATCAGTAGCTCTTTTTCACCACCTTCAAGTTCACCTGGTTCATATTAATATCTTAAATTTCTCACGGTCACATTACCAGGTATTTTATGTTTATAAATATCATTTCGTGTGGGTATATGTTATTTTGTGATTGCGTTATTAAGTTTCATATTGATTGTTCAAGTAATTTCATTATTTAACGCAATTATCACTGTTGGTAATCTTGCAACCCGTTCAAGAGATCTCTTGTCTTGAAAACATTTCTTCGCGAATTGAAATCCAAATAACCGCTCAGCAAGTGTTCGATTAAATCAACAATTGCCTGATTGCGATGTATTTCAGTGTGTCCCCGTCTAATGGTGACATTATGATGTTTCATTAATGATAACACCACACCTTGACATTCCTTGCAAGGATCAACCTATAATAGATTTGGCCATTGCAAAGGTCCTCGTTGAAAAAAATTCGTTCAAACGCAGAAGCTACTTATTTTGCTGTCTTTGTCAATAATGTCTCAGTTTCCTTTTATCTACTCGCAATATCGACGAAGGTTAGCTCATATTTGTATGTCCGTGTATTGACATTATCATGTGGGAGAAATAATATACCCGCCTGATGAATTTCATTTGGAACGATGACTTCAAAATGAGAAAAGTAAATCTGCCATATCGCCTGTCCTGATGACAAATCTGCTGCAGTAACTCATTTGACCTTTTCTACTTCAGCGAGTTTACTAATTGCTAATTTTCATCTCCTGTAACACTGCACCTTGTAATCCCTTGTCAGGATCAACGTGTAAAAGATTTGGGCATTGCAAAGGTCCTCGTCGATAAATTCGTTCAAACGCAGAAGATACTTATTTCGCTCTCTTTGTAGTTAATGGCTCAGCTTCTTTTGTATCTATTCGCATCATCAACGACGGTTAGCGCATATTTGTATATCCGTGTATTGACAGTATCATGTGGGATAAATAATATATCCGCCTGATAAACAGTATATCAGCCTAATGAACCTCATTAGGTACGCTGACATCAAAATGTGCAAAGTGAATTTGTTTAGGCGGTGGTAGATAAATCTGCCATATTGCCCGTCTTGATAACTAATCTGCTGCAGTAACGTCTTTGACTTTTGCTCCTTCGGCTAGTATTCTCTTCGGGAATAATACATAAATTCCATACTAATATTATTCAGCTAATTAATTATTGGCACCTAGCCCTAATTTACCCTTCACCACAGATCTTACTAACCAGTTAGCTAATGATTCCTTGAAGGACTTATTCGTAATAGAGTTTAACGAGTGAATCAATTTCACATCTGCGATATGTCTATGCTGCATATTGTAACTTTTATCAGCAACATCATGAGCATGACACGCCTTATCAATATCGTTTATTGGATATTCACCTTGTCTTGGTTTGTCTTGGCTGTCAAGTCTGATTTAAAGTCGAGTACCACGGCCGCAGTAATTATATTCTGGAAGATGTTTTTCTCCTGGGTATTTAACCCACAGAGTCCCTGGTAATTTAGCAATATCACCTCCTTTTTTTTAAAATTCGATTTCTCACCTGATTACATAGAAATAAATCTAAATTTCTTTGTACCACATTGTGCACACTTACCGGCAACTGCTGATCTGTTATTGCTTGTTGTAATTGTTGTTTAGTCGTTTGTGCTAGTACGCGTCTTGCATTTCACACAATATAGATCCATAATTAAGTTATAATAACATGAATGTAAATTGACTTTCAGCGCCAAAAGCACGAGAATCTATTAAGCATATTGATGCGCTATCACATTCTATTTGTATGATTATCATAGGTCAATCTGGAAGTGGCAAGATACAATTGTTAATCTGATAATGAGATGGATGAAGTGGGATAAGCTGTATTTGATTGCTCCGTCCGTAGACGATCTGAGGTGCTATGATGTGTTAAAAGATTTTAATGAAAACGCAAAATCGTTACATAAAGATGATGATATTATTGAATTTATCACTGATATCAATGAAGCACCGAACGATGATGACCTTGATGGGTCTATTAATAATTTAATCGTGTATGATGATATGATGCTAGACAAACAAGTAAACCCTGCCAGAATATTATAAAAATACTGATGTGATTTATGTAACCCAGCGAATTACACAAATCCCTAAGGTGACCAGAGACAACTGTAATATTCTTGCTGTGTTTAGCGGAGTTGATACTAAGAAATATTCATAAGACCTGGTGTAGCGGTGACATCGATTATTATCTTTTTAAAAATTTATTTTTGTTATGCTACATCAACCCCGTACAGATTTACAACAATACATTTACATGATCCACGATCAAAATATCGTATCGAACTTCATAGAATTTTAGATAAAATCATAGCAGCAACGAGGGTGTGTCAACGAAAATGCGTCTTGGTTTGTCAGAGGCTTTAGTTCTGCTTTTTGACACTTTTTGTTCGGTTTTGGAGGAGGCCTTGGTTTGACAAATAGACGCATCTAAAATTTGGTCTGTTCACCCCCTCTGTTGCTCAAATTCATGTGACAATAAATATTTTGAAATTAGTCAAATCAAGTTGAACATTTTTGGTAAATTTATTAGTTTTTCAAATCATTATTTGGTTTTATATTATGATCGCAGGTTGCACCAGGAGCTGCATTGTATGATTATAAAATGTGGGTTTGGTAGGGAGCATTTGGGTTATTTGTTAGACTTAACACTAGCCTGTTTAATTCTTTAGACATCAAATACATGGCCGCAGTAATAACCTAGTTTATACATGACTTAATACCTGGGCTTAGCAATCGTGATATTAATGTTCATTAACTTCATCATATAATTATACTCATAACTAAGTGGTTCCAGCTTTGTATCTATCTAGTTATTACATCTTTTACATGACAAATGATTTTACCTGCTCGCCTGTTATGTTCTTGTTATATACAAATAAATAAAATTTTAATTTTTTAAAAACTAAATTGATCTTGTTATCAACAAATGACCACAACTTTGATAATGCCAGGCTTCTGAAACGGGCAGTCTGGTTTCCTCTGTGAGATTGGGGTTGTTCCAGACCCTCTGATTCAGTCTGGCCATCGTTGCTGAAGTCTTAGCAATCCCACCATTCACCTCAGAATCAATGGAGAGTTATCTGGAGATGGTTGGCCCTAGGTACGTGAACTTTTCAACAACTTATACGGTGATTGAGGGAGGGGAGTTGATGTCCTGCTCCATGATGTTCATTTTCGTCAAACTGATGGTCAGTACAAACTCCTTACAGGTGTGGGAGAGGACGTATACCAACTACTTCAGTCCATCGTCTGTGTGTGGTATCAAGGCTGCGAATTCAGGGATGAGGATCTCTGTGACTTTAGTTTTAGCACAGAGACAGACAAAGATTAACATCATGCCATCAGCCCTAGTATGGATGTATACTTCCTCTCTGCAGTCCTTGAATGCATACTGTAGAAACATGGAGAAGAAGATAGCAAAGAGCGTTTGCACATGGATGCAGCCTTGCATGACTCTGCTTATAACTGGGAAGGCCTCCGATGTTGCGCTATTGAAACACATGTAATGATGTGATGACAGCAAGCAGTCTTAGGGGGTGGGTGGGGGTGGGGGCAGCCAATCGTCTGTAGGTGCCTGAAGAGTCCGCTCTGACTAGATCAAACACTTTCATCGGGTTTATAAAGGCACTATAAAGGACTATCTGCTGCTTGTGACACTTCTTCTGCAACTCGCGTAGTGAGAATATCATGTATACAGTTGACCTGTAGGCGTGGAAGCCACACTGAGACTCTGGGTAAACGTGGAAGGCTATGGTCTGCAAGCGCGCCAAGGTACTTTTGTGCGAAAGCTGAAGAGGGAGATTCCCTGGTCGTTTTTTGCAGTCACTATGGTCAACTTTATTCTTGTACAAACGGATGATGTTGGCATTACGCATGTCCTGTGGATGTGTCCCTGTTCGCAGCAGAGTAGGGGAATTTATCGCTTGCTGGAGCCTTCCCACAGGCAAGGCAGTAGATGTTTTTTCTGTGCTTTTCCAGGGTGGGCGATATGTCTGGTTTCTCCATGACTAGCATGTCTGGGATGGCATCCAAGATGATGTTCGTGATGACATTTTTGGTTGCATTCAGCTTGAGACAGTGCTTCACCCATCACTGCAACTATTTTCCCCGGTCAGTGGTGACTTTACCAATCTTGAACTTTAGGATTGCAGTCCTGGAGGTGAGGGACGTCCGTTGCCTTCTTGATACCCTGATACATCCCTGGTGTTCGCAGCTGTCTGCATTCTGGTGCAGACGTTCAGCCAGTAGGTGTTGGCGCAGTGGCCGGTGGTCTGCTGGGCATATACAATATATAAATTTGATAATGGATATACTCCAGACTATCGTTACAACAAACCTTAAAGTCATAGATGCAGTACCCTTAAGTGATGTATTGTTTTAGCTAAAGATTGCAAGAACTTAAACCACAGAAACATTCCATACCCCATACAAACTATGCATCAAGGAAAGCTGTATATGTCTTTTAGAAAAACTAACAATAGTTGCTATTCTCAGTTGACTTTACAGCAAAGCAAAGAAGTTTTACAATCATGAACTGGAATATTAATTGAACACTTATCACCAGATAATTTGCTCCAAAGGCATACGCATGCATGCAGGATAATTATATTTGACAAACTTGGAATATCTGAGATTTCACTGAGAATAAAAGGGCATCAAGAACCATCCAAAGATATAATACAGGATTTTGGGAGTAATCATGTTGCACATGTATGTCATCGTTTGATGACATTCATGGGATGTGATCAAAATATTGATTTGTTTCACAATTATCAAAATTAGATTTTACAACATTGTATCCGATTTATTGCTTTCTCTGGAACCTTTGGATTTGTTTAGGCAAAGTCATTGATATACATTTTCGAGCTCGTGTGACGAGGAGTTATTGCTAATTACAGAGCAATTGCTGTTATATTTTCAAACAAAACAATGTTGCTTGAAGGTGCTGGTGGACGAATGAGAGTCACTGATGTGCCCGTAGAAAATATGTAAAATGTTTTTTTTTTTTTTTTTTTGTTTTTGTTAAGTTCGCTTATGATATTTTAATGTTAGTGTTACTTTGACTTCTGGTCATATTAAAAAGCTACAATCAATATCAAAAAAGAATTCTGGACTAAAAATATTACTGAAATCAGCACAGATCGCAGGTGGTCCAAATAAACTATTAGTATTTCCGGCTGAGTTCAAGCACTTTAATGACACGACTTTAATCTTCTTTTGGATGTCATTAAAGATGCAGTATAGACAGATGGTATATGTATGCTTCTCACAACTATATGGGCAGTGATAGCCGTTGAAGCTGCAGTTATTGCAGGAGCAGCTGCTCATGGAACTTGTATGAAATAAAGCAACAGGACAAGGAATAAGGAGAAGAAAGAGAAAAAAATTCCACCAAAAAAAAAATCAACAGGGAAAGACATCCAGGTACATTTGTGGTACATCAATCCGCTCGTGGATCAGGCCTAAGACTGCCGGGGACACTTCATTGATGATTCCCATGTCCAATTTTGATTTACTTTGGAGTTGCTTTTGTGCATGAACAATTACTAAAACAAACAAACATTGTTGAAACTGTTATCATTAATCTTGATGGACGTTCTGGTCTTTCCACTATAGGGTTGCATATACAATTGATCAAAGTGGAATTGTTTATTTCAATTCATATCGACTGGTGCCACCAAAAAAACTTTCACTGGAATGCGAAACACATCGATATGGTATTCAACATTACCAACACATACAATAACCGATATGTTGACGTGAAGTAATTGGCGCTGTTTCAAAATCCTTAATGTTACTTCATAAAATTGTGCATGAATATAGAAGCTGATGACACAGTCATCCATGTTTTAGAAAGATCTTAGTACAGTATACAATGATAGATATTTTCGGAAGATCTGCACAAAGCAAGCCTTAAGGTGATTTATCCAACTATGCAACCCTTAACAAGGTTAAAAAAGTATTCAATAGTGATGATTACAATGGATTAATATTCGTTTCACAGATATTCTTCTACGAGTTCCAGATGTAACATAAAATGGTATTTGCTAGAAACAGTAAAATTAAGAAATCAGATGAACCAGTCTTCTCAATGATGAAATAAATTACTGGATGAATCAGAAGAATTCGAGATATTGTGTATGGCAATCTCAACATGGGCAGAAATACAGTTATTAATGTGAAAGAACCGAAATTACACGATGATCATGCAACAAAAGAATACACAAGTAGACAGCAAAAACATTATGATCAAAACTGAGATTGATGATTGTTTACTATCCGCCGGTGATACAATGAACAGGTTCTCTCAATATGGCTGACAACCAGAATCATCACATAACCACACAATACTGCAGCAATGAAAACGTACGTTGACAACAGCAACATTCCGATAATGACTTTACTGATGACGTTCAATGGTTGATTGACGATATATAGATCTGACTAATCTACGCACTTAAACACGTTTTTTAATTTACATAGAAACACAAATATAACAATTACTGATTTTATTCGACATCAATCAATCAATCAATCAATCAATCAATCAATCAATCAATCAATTAATCAATCAATCAATCAATCAATCAATCAATCAATCAATCAATCAATCAATCAATCAATCAATCAATCAATCCTCTGTGCGCCGTCTGGTGCTTGAGGCAACAGCAAGGGAGCACCATTTCCGTCTGTCGGCAGCTATTGCTGGAGCGGTCTGATAGGTGAGGTCTCTGGTCTTAAGGTCTCTCTCCACTGTTCGTCGCCAGGTCTCTTTGGGTCTGCCACGGTTCCTTTTCCCCTGTGGGGTCCATCTCAGTGCCACCCTTGGTAGTGAGTCAGGGGGCATTCTGCAGACATGGCCGAGCCATCTCCATCGCCGAGTTGAAATGATCTCAGAGATGGTGCTTGCACCCGCTCTGTGCCGAAGTTCCTCATTTGATATCGTGTTTGGCCAGAAAATTCTCATGATGCGTCGCAGGCATTTGGTTTGAAACACTTCGAGCTTGTGTTCTATGTTCGCAGTGGACTTCCAACACTCTGAGCCGTACAAAAGGACGCTCAACACGTTGCTCTTGAAGATACGGATCTTCGTGTGGACGCTGAGGTTTCTTGTCCTCCATATGGGCTTCAGCATTGCGAAGGTCTGGTTGGCCTTGCCGATTCTTGTGACGACTTCCCTTGTGCTATCTCCATCCGTGGCTACATTACTACCCAGGTAAGTGAAATCGTCTAGTTCTTGCAGGGGCTGGTCGTTGATGATGATTGGGTTACCCACTCTAGTATTCTTCCTCAAGACCTTTGTCTTACCTATGGTATTTGCTGTCTGTACCAACTATTGTGTCTTCTGTTGAATATCCTGGTGTCTGCTTGCCAGCAACCCGATGTCGTCGGTATAGTCCAGGTCATCCAGCATTGAGGTCAACGTCCATTGTATTTCATGCCTCTTGCCCTCTGTGGTGCGGTGCATGATCCAGTCAATGGCCAGTGAGAAGAGAATGGGAGAGATAATGCATCCTTGCTTCACTCCGGTTTCCACCTTGAATGGTTCAGTGAGTTGGTTGTTGTGGATTACTCTGCACTCAGAGTTCTCGTACAGGGACCTGATGACATTGACAATTTTCTTGGGGATGCCATGATGTCGTAGGATTCTCCACATAGAGTCTCTGTGCAGGCTGTCGAAGGCCTTCTCAAAGTCCACAAAGACCACATAAAGGGACCCATTCCATTCATGAAACTGCTCAAGTATCTGCCTCAGTGTGAAGATGTGGTCGATGCAAGATTTGCTTTTCATGAAACCTGCTTGTTCCTGGCATAGGATGCCGTCCACAGCTGTTGTGATGCGTTGAAGTTTATTCGACATCAGGCTAACTAAAATCAAAATGATTACCGATGGTGTAGTATATTTAGTACATTCAGGAACAGTATTATGGTCACCACTAAATAAATGTATCAAATATTGCACAAGGTTAGCAGCGTCTACAGGGTCTCAGTAATTGGCACAATGACATTTACAGTTCCACAGCGTTATCCAATCCCATCTACATCCGGATCTGTGTTAGTGATATTGGATCAAAACGACAAAGGAATATTTGTGGTGGAACCTGAAAGATGCGAACCAGTGTTGTATAGTTTATGTATTGAATTCATCTTCGGTATCCCACTTACTTAAAATGTAGTAATTTATATAATGAACCAATTGTTTGACGTTCAACGTTTTAGAAACGATCAAGTATGCTAGTGGCATCGCCAGCTGCAAAGTATCATCATTCATCTGTAACAGGAATTGCTTGTAATCTTAATATCATCACAAAAAATATCCACTTGTGCAGTTGATAAATTACACGAGTGTACAATAAAGTTGCATACGGCTATGCTAGCACATGCCAAATTATCTTTGTTGATATCATCAAGTCTTACCGATGGAGCAGTATCATATCAGGAATCTGAAGAAATGATAAAAATTTACCCTGAGTTAATGAGTATTAAAATCCCTGATTTAAAAATTCATAATTTAGAATCAGGTTTTAAATAATAATGTCATTGATGACTTTGTCACAAGAATTGCTACAACAGATCTTACCTAATATGACACCATTGAAAACCACGATCTTTCCATCTGTGATTCCAGCAAAAGAAATAGCAGTAGCACAGTTGTGAGTATATCACAGCTGGCCAAATATTAGAACAAAGTCATTTGTTGTGTTACAAGCTAATAATTCATTGGTATATGCATATAAAGATAAACCAGACGGAACACACGATTGGAACATTGTAAGTAATCCTATGGTTAATTATCACATCAAACAAATCAATGATTAATTCAAATGCAGAATCAAATCTCACAGGAAAAAAAATCCAAAATAGTTGTCACTGTTCATGAACCAACATTATCAAGGATCAACAGAACAAAAAACGATCTGATAATGTTTCGGATATATATATATATTTTTAGAACTTCTGGATTATTGAAAGACTTTAAGAGATTTTATATTGTTGCATCTGATGGAACTTCACTTCCTAGCATATAAAGAGAAATACAGTGTTAATGAAAAATCATACATCGACGAAGAATTTATGAAACCATTTTCGGGCACAATTTAGCCCAAATACCAACAAGCAAGCAACTAACCGAGAACTTCATTTTCCAGCGCCATAAAGGATTTATCCAACGATACAATATCAGAACCAGGTTGCATTCGACCTCAGATTCATCAATACAGTTATCATTGTTGAAATTGATATAAATCCAGGATGCTATGACAGCCTGATAAAACTTGAGCAGTTGTTTCTAAAACAATATGCGATTACAGAAGTGGATTAAAAAAATTTAAAATACCAGGATTTAATGCCAACAAGCTAAGAAAAACTGTTATTGATATCGTTGGTGTATTTTTTTTCCAGCGATATTATAATCATGGAAAAGAACAGCCCCACCGGCAAACATCCTGAAGCACAATGATGATCCATAAAGTATCATATCACCAGGTGTTGTCACGATCACATCAATCGCAGTTAGTCTTGTACGTGATGCAATTGATGGCAGCTATCCAGTAGATATTTGATCACAGCACAAATACTTTCTCATTCACATCCTTTACCTCAGACAATAAATATCAGCAACATCAACATTAAATTCACAGTCATTACGTCGCCTAGGTGTTATTCTAGACAGTACTCTCTCCTTGCACCAACATGTCATGAACGTATGCAAAACTGCATATTTTGAACAGAGATCCATCAGTTCCATTCGGAAATATCTTTCAGTTGATGCCACTAAAAGACGTGTGTGTTCAGTACTTTCAAGACTGGACTATTGTAACTCAATTCTGTCTAGTTCGTCACAATAACTACTCCATGCAGAAACTTCAAAAATATCTCGATCAGAGCACACCTCACCACTGCCCAGTATCCTACACTGTCTATCCATTCCATTGAGAATCAAACACACAATTTGTTCTCAGTGCTACATTTCACTGACAGACACCAATTCAGCATACTTATCTTGCCTCGTTCATGTGTACACACCAGCAAGATACTTATGCTCCTCTTCTGACAATCTTATACCCGTTATTCCCACTATGAAAGCAAAGTGATATGTACAAAGATCTTTTGCGTACCAGTGCCCAGCAACGTTTAATGAATTGATCATTGCAATTAGACTCAAAGACACAGTGATCTCTTTCAAGATAGCTCTTAAAACGAAGCTTTTTCGACTACAAGAACAAACGTAAAGACCTAAAAATGTTTCCTATCTTAAATATTTTCCGCATTGTTTTGTTTTCCAATTTAATGGTGTTTGTTTTTGATTTGTATTCATATCATTATAGATGTTGTAAAGCGCTTAGAGCTTCTAAATGTTAGGCGCTATACAATGTCCTCATTATTATTATTATTATTATTATTATTATTATTATTATTATTATTATTATTATCTAAATTTTGTTCTATAGTATAAATTTATCTCCTAGATTCTGAACATCCGCAGACCGGAAGTGCCATATTGGGCCAAACAAATAGATATTCCCAGATGGCCTACCATCGCCATTTAAGCAATTTTTCCCCTGGTTATAAATAGAAAAATGAACATTTAAATAAAAAAACCAACAAAACTTATTGTGCTTGCTACATTATATATATATATATATATATATATATATATATATATATATATATATATATATATATAATCATAATCCTTATTTTGAAACCAATGATATAGGAAATGCACATGGAGTGGGGTGGGGTTAGGCCGATAAATCAGCCCTTTACCCGTTACGATGTTGATATTGGGGTTAGGCCATTCATCAGCCTAGGGTGGGGTGGTCTCATCAACATATATAAAAAGGAGGCTTTAATAAAGCATTGACATTATCAGCGTTTGTAAGACAAGGTTAAAAAGTAGAATTCATGTACAAATGCATTTGAAGAAACAAAATGGGAGAAGAAGGCACTGAAGTTCAGAAATACTTCCTCCATGGATGAACTGGCTATGCATTTGCAGTTTGGAAACTGATTGGATAGATGTGGCTTTGCAAAGCTTAAATGAGGATTACAAATGTTGAATGTTTACTTTAGAGTACCTTGTTTGTCTTCATTTCAAGAATACTTGTTTGTATTAAGTGCAAATAAAAAAAGATTTTTACACTGGTTTTAACTTGAACTGAAAATATGATTTAAATTTGTATCTTTGGGAAGTTTGGAGGTCATTTTTTAATATTATTTAAACATCAAATGCCAACCTTTCTTAGTTTAATATTTTTAAATCCCCAAATGAATTATATGTTTCACAGTTGGAAGTAGTGTTGTACATGCAGAGTACAACCCCTTTTTAGTTGTTAGAAAACAAAATCAAGTGTTTGGTACATTCTTCCCAAATCACATTGAAAGGGATTAAACTTCCATGTAACTGTGCTATTATCAGCGATCATAAAAAATAATAATTCAAAATTGTGCCATGCCAATCATCCATGCAATTTTTTCAGACACAGTTGTATTTTTATAATTATTCTTCTAATTACTATAATGTGACAAATACAGTGTCATATAATTTTTCAGAAAACAGTTTGATCATGTAATAGTTTATTATCCTTGTAAACTGGTACTTTAAATTATTATTCCTTTAACTAACACAAACACAAATTTTAAGAAATATGTCATGTGACCCTTTAAGCATTGAAGACTTTACTTTAGAAGCAGTTGCACTTGTCCTGTGTGATTATAGGGCATTAGAACTGGAACTACTCTATTACATTAAGATGATTGTATGAAGTGTAAAAGAGTAGGCATGAATGCAAAGAATTTTTCTAACTGTGGGATTCCATCATGTAAATAAGATATGAAACCAAAATCTGCAATCCTGTTTGGCACCATGATACATGAAACTGAGATGATACACTGTATTGTTAGTTGTTTTGGTAATGACAAACATTACTCAACTGTAAAATTGTGTTCTGAATAAATATAGAGCAATCTCTTAAGTGTACAGTTACAACAGACCAAGTCCATTTCTTAGCACAAAAATGTCTTAGTCTACATTTCCAAGATATGTCCAAGCTAAACAAAATAACTAAGTTCTTATTTCCAATCTTATTTTCTTAAACCAGGGTATTTTCTAGTTTATTTTAATAGTATGAGATAATATCTAAAGTTTGCTTGCAAAACCTTGGATAAAATATCAGCATTGTCCGAGGTTTTCAAGGTTTTCCTAGGAATTTTTTTCTCTGCTTTGAGGAAAACAGTGTTTCTTATTATTTCTTATGGCTTTCATGGGAAATAGCAGATTCCCACCAAGAACATTGGACTTCTAATGATGGACAATGATACAATGTGTGTGTATGTAATTTCAGAAAATGTTTGGAGCAACGTATTTGCAAAAAATAAACTTTCTGTATTGTGTTAAATCATATTTCTCTGCTTTAAGGAAAACTTTTTCTAATCATTTCTTATGACTTACATGGCGCATTATGGGATATAGCAGATTATGTTTGCATGAGCAAATTGATCCTTATTTCTTTAGTTAGATGTAAAATAAACCTTAGCTTCAAATAAACCTAATTTCATATGGAGTGAAACCAAAAGAAATGATGGAAATGTAAATAGGTCAAATATATTGCATATATCTTTTTATACAGGTGCCATTCCAACAGTGACATTGACTGCAAGCAGTTCACCTTACTTTGACATTGGAGGATCCATATCATTCACATGTTCTATCGATGAGGATGATCTTATTACCAATGCTTTTTTATTAAAAGATAGGATGCAACATGTCTGGATCCAGATAATCAGTCCATCTAATTGTGAGTTTCGTCCATTGACTGGGAATGATCCTCATGTCTACAGTGTCACTTGTGAACAACAGATGACAGTCCACATTGTAATGAATGGAACTGTTGCTACTGATCACAATGCAACGTGGAGTTGTGATATGTCATCTCATGTCAGCACATCCAATATCACAACTGCTCTGAGAGGTAAGTTAGTATTTCTTTAGTTACTAATGCTGTCATTTACATCAGAGATATGAAAATTGTATACCCTTATATCAGTCATTTGTCCCTAGGGGTGGTGCTCTTGCTAAATGCACATTGTAAGAGTTAATTTTAAACATTTTTGGAAGTCAGTAACTTTTTGCATTGGAAATTTTTATGTCCCTTCAATACAGTACCGACGTCTACTAAATAATAGCTGCTCTCTAATAGTTGTCTGTTCAAATGTGTATGACAAGTTTGATCAGACCAATACAAATTATTTAAGTAATGATATGCATGTACATAGTTCATGTCTATTATTAAAAGATTGGGGTTGTTGAGTAATTCTGACAATATTAGTTTTCAAACATTTTTCACTTTCAATAAACAGAGAACCGCTTCGGTGGCTTAGTGGTTAGAGCGTTCGCCTCGGAAGCGGGAGGTCGCGGGTTCGATCCCCGGCCGAGTCATACCTAAGACTTACAAACGCTCAGCATTAAGAGGTTAGTGTTAGGACTGGTCGTCCAGGTGTCAGGATAATGTGACTGGGTGGGACATCATGCTACATGTCTGCGTCATGATGCCTCAGTGCTAGACATCACTATAAACTGCCTCACAGCAGACATCGTAGCGATATGACTGAAAAATTGTTAATGCTACGTTAAAAATCCTAATCAAACAAACAAACAAATCAATGAACAGAGGGTGGAAATTTGTTTAGCATACTTTTATTTAGTCAACCAAGACAATTGAATTTAACTTATTTATCTTTAGGTCTTTAAACATTTTAACTACCGTATTTTCCGGCCTATAAGTCGATACTTTTTTATTTCAAAGTCATATAGATTGTGTCATTGAAAGTTTATAAAAGTTACGTTCGTAACTACAGGTAATACAATTAACTACAACAGGGATGTGCTTTCAATTACAATAAAACAAGCATGGACTGTTTATTCAACTGTGTCAATTGATAACAGAATATAGCAGTGATTTGTTCAGAAGTAAAATCACAAACATGTTATCATCGGTAATAAAATTTCACTATTGTCGGTAATATGGAATATCATACAACAACACCATTGCTAGTGTAAAATACGAAGCCAAGATATTGACCTGGCCTTGTCTTATACTCAGAATCGACTTATATATGGACGAAGGATGGAAAATTTACAAAACTGGTGAATTCGACTTATACTCCGAATTAACGTATAGGCAGGAAAATATGGTATATGCATGAATTTGTTTTCACAAGTTTACCATTGTCAGTTATCAGCTGAATTATAGATCAACTTGTGCCTCTTGCTGCAAAGTTTATTTACCATGGACCTAGCACTTGTCCAAGAGCCAATCTGATTAAAATCTGGTCTTTAAAAGTATCAATAGCTTATCCATGGCTATTGTGTATTTGTTTCTTGCCGAATAAAACTTAAGTCCTTTTGATGTACCCACATGATCCCATAGAGTGAAGAATTGTCCGTATGATACAATTCCCGTGCAACTTGTTTGTCCCAGCTATGTTGTGTGCAAAACAAGCACAGCTAGCTTATCTTTTTTAAGTATGTGATCAGACATGTGCCAAACACCAGAGATAATTTACCTGTATCTGTGTTTTCCAACCTCAATTAATATCTATCTACTACAATAATCATATCTAACGTTATCGTTTGTTTTTTATTCCAAAATATGTACATGGTAACCTTTTCCCTCCAGTTTAAATTCCTCCAGAGCGGTTATACCTACTTTGTAAACACCCGTATAGGTCAGATACACTTACTATCAAATTCATTTTCTATCTAGGTACCTGTAGGTCATTTATGCATGGAATAACAATAGCGTGCTCACTCGACACTACATGTTCCTCAGTTTAGATAATTGATTTAACCTTGTGAAGTTTGTTCACATTGTATGTATGTATACTTCATTTCCTCAATATAAATTGTATAAAACACAAAGAACTCACTTTCTTACATAGGTAATGGTACATGTTATGCTATAGTTTACTGAATCTATCGAGATCGCATGTTACATACAAATACGTGATTTCTATGTGACATTATAAATATTTTAATTTATTTACTATATTAAGGAATAATGTCAGCACAGTCTGTGGGAATTTGTGGCTGCAAGATATCGTCCAGGGACACTCATCCAGACTTTATTATATGCTTCAAATGTACAAAACAAATCATTGTACATTTTAAAAATCATTGGTCAGCAGAAAGCTAAAATCTTGTAGACTCCAGTCACACTTATAAGATATGGAAGAAACTTCATTCTCCTTTCTCCTCATAAATGTCCATCTTCTCTCTTATAAATATAAGCGGACTTCTTACCAGAATACCCCTCCCAGCACATTGCTACAACCAATTACAGAAATACATCAACCATTTTGCAACATGTCAGAACATCCACCTCAGATGTGGGAAGCCATGTGTTTAATTTCCAGATGAGTCATACCAAAGACTTATTTTTAAAAAATGTTACTAACAGCTGCCTCGCATGGCACTCAGCATTAAGAGGTTAGTGTTAGGACTGGTCAGCATGGTGTCAGGATAATTTGACTGGGTGAAACATGATGCAATATTGTGTCCCAGTGCTATACATCACTATAAACTGCTACACTGCAGACATTGTAGCAATGTGACTTAGAACTGTTAAAGCTTTATTAAAATCTAGATCGCACACACACACACACACTCATTCTGTGTCGCTGCTTCCCTTTGAGGAGGAGATGTACCACTATCATACAGTCACAAAAAAGTGTCACACCCTTCAGCCACGCTTCCCTTAGTGATGCATCAGTTGAAGACACCTAATCCTCTTATCATAACAATAAGGCCTCATGATATGGGGATAGGGTTTCCCTCTCTCTACTACCTCAATCATGAATATTGGAAGTTCAACCAGCGGGCTTTGACTAGGATAGGGGATATAATCAGTATTCCCCACTTTACTATTATCCCATCAAAGTACATGAGCTAATGCTGTGATCTACCATTGAAATATCAATGCCTGATTAAACTGTTCACATATATAAGCCATCAATCAGAACCAATCTGAGAGCAAGGTTCCCGAAGATCATGGAACCCTGGAAATGATTTGGAATTTAAAAACTAAATTTCAAGGGCCTTGACAAGTAATGGAAATTGTCAAAATCTTGCACAATTAATCTAGTGAACAACATTTTTTAAAACGTTTTATTCTTAGAGTAAAAGGATTGGTTTCTGTCAGGGTCATATTAGGAGTACGGTGGGACCCCGCTATAATCCAGTAGTTGGCTATGAACCGAACCGTGTTATAAGCAACCATGTGCAATACCAACACATTTTTGGATTTAATTGTAGGGTGGGGGGTGGGGGGTACATAAAGACGGGTGCGAAAATGCATGGCACAATTACCATTTTTAATCAATATATATTAAATGAGAAAAACATTTACTGTGGTAACAGAAATTGCAGATTTAATATATTACTTTATTCAGAGAACCATGCATTGGTACATACACGTGTCTAATTTAAATATACCTGTATAATCTATTGCATGAAAAGAGTATCAACACCGTGTACTCACCAGCGAATCTTGTAACATACACTGAATCCATAATACATATATTTCCATCGAAAATATCCACACAAGGATGTAAAATATTCAATAATTTTGTCACAGATCATTATGTGACTGAATTCAATGAAAAGAAAATAGCAAAAATTACGTAACGGGTGTACGTAACGAATGATGAAATAGTACATGTCCGTAGATTAAATAATGGAAGCTAAAGTGTATTCTTATAATAACTACATGTACATCTCAGGACCTTTCCGTCTCTGAATTCAGTCATTGTAAATTTCAGCACATCTTCCCACCCAAGCTGCTAGTCAAAGTCCTTTGAACTTGCCGCCCAGCTATTGCGTCATGCTCTTTTGATGTACTCTAATACAGCAGGCAGAACTGGCTGATATTTTAACCACTGATTTATGTCACTGTTTAGCTCGGCAGTTCACTTTGATGATAAACAATGTACTTAAATTGATTGATTTATACATTCTGGTGAGAATCTTTAAATCAACCCCCGCATTGGCTATTGTTTAGTTGTGTATGAAATTAAGAGACATATATCAGAGATTATTAGAGCAACCATTGAATTCAGAATGGATTAAAGACAAACACAAAGCAGACACGATGGCTTCATTACCCAGGAATCAGTAATTATAATATTGACACTTATGAGCTGTAATTTTTCAACAATAAACAAAGATCAAAGTTCTCAGTAGGCCCAGCAATTGGTTCGTATTAACGACGTTTATTTTTTGCACAAAACTAGAAGAAAATTTGATAATACATTTTCTACAGGTTCTTTTCACACTGTTTAGACAAATATGAGAATGATACTTAAACTCTTGCCTTTTATTATACTTAAATTTTTTTTTTTTTGGTCTTTGAGAAAAATACCTGTAATAAATTACCCGAAATTTCGGGAGCCATGCCACGACCGGGTTATATCCGAATTCGGGTTATAGCGGGGCGGGTTATAGCGGGGTCCCACTGTATATAGTTTTAAGATGTAAACATAATCACGTAACCATCTATTGCTTAATTCATTGTTTTCTGTAATTAATTGCACAGAAGTTAAATTTAATAGAGATCTTTCGATAAAGATTTTTCAGTTTGGGCTTTAGACACTGAAAAGTGTTTAATTGTGATCAGATGAGTCTAAAGTTAATTTTTTTATTCTTAAAGATTAATTTGTCTTCTTGGGAAATATGTGACTTCTCATAAAGAATTCTTTGACGAAGACATTTCTTGAAATGATATTCAGAATTCTAACACCGAAGTGTTATTTCTTGTTGTTCTACAAGGAACTGTATACAATGTGCATTACTACACAGTTTTACAGTATAAGTCATTGTCTTCCATCTTGTTTTTTCATAGGTAATTGAACTTAGAACAATTCATTACTAGGACTTATTAAATTTACTTTGTGGATTATTTCATTTTGACCAGTTTTACAGGGAAATAAATTATTCTTTAAATTTTTACAAAGGTTATTGTTTTCACTCTATCTTTGTTACTATTTAATCCAGCCTAAACAACTAACACAGTTATCATCTCTCTAGCTTTTGCCTCTTGTCTCCCCCACCATTTTGCAGTGTGAGACTTAACACAGAAAACAAGACACGGTGCTCAACTAGACCTTTGAGCAGATTATCAATAACACACCACTGATAACATTGATATCAATGATGTCAACACAGCCGGAATTTGAATTTTCCAACTCTGTTAACACAGACACATGAACCCCTAGCGACGAGTTTTCCAGGCATGAGATAGTAGCCTTCTTCCATGGTCTTTAGCATCAAGGTCATGCATGATTCACTAAAATGGTTGGTATTATAGAAAGGTAGATAGATTTAGCTCTACAATGATACCAAATAATTTGGACTTTTCTTCTCTTACAGTTCCAGTATCTTCTGTACAGCTTACAAATGGGAATGGTCAACTGCTAGTTACACCAGTACCTGTTCTTGATGGATACAGTAAAGTTTTTCATTGTGATACATCCCCTAATGGAAGCCGACCACGTGCTTTGTTTAACTGGTACAAAAGGTCAGAGAACCAGTCCCCAATACTAATCCAGGATCAGTCTGTTTCCACACCAAGCCCAAAACCAGAGGTTGATTTGTCCATGAGCATATCGTTTAGTACACTTACATTGATGGGTAACAGATCTTATCAGAATATGTATATATACTGTGGAGCGCGAGATGAAACCAACAGAGGAAATTTTTTGAAGTCAACAGCGGCTCAGCTTAATATTGTGTGTAGGTACACCTATTGAAATTTTATGTTAGTAGCAGAGTGAAACTACACGAACTTGTATCATTGCTTATTTACCAATAGATGGGATATTTCATTGTTACAAGTTTTTGGATATTACATTGTGGCAAGTAAGGTATTTACTTTAAGCTTGTCAGATACCTATAAAAATATCAAGCACTTCTATATTGTTTTAAGTTTATACCGGTAATTAAAATTGTCATGTTAGGGAATTTGATCATAACCTTGTCAAAATGTTTGTGTTCTGTTTGCGTATATGCTCTAAATTATTATTAATATAATTTTCTTCTAGATACCTTTTGTGAACAAAAGTACTGTTAAAATATGTGTTAGAAATTATATAGGTGTGGTAAACACCAGTAAGAGAGCTGGTTTGTCACGGTCATATACAAAAAATTGAAAGGAGACTTTATTAGATAATAATTGCACAGAGGAGTAAATGTTTACAACATGATGAGATTTTATCAATTACTGTCATGTTTTTTCCAATTTTTTTAATTTAGGTCCAACGTTGATTGCTCTTTTGTCATTATCATTTCTCCTAGAAAAGATAACCTTGGAGAGAAAATGCTGGCAGAAATTATAGGCAAGGGAAAATCTTCAACATTTTGTTACCATCTCCAGCATTTTTAGATCAAATTTCCAGTATTTGCCCAGTTAGGTTATATCATGAATGATGGTTCTTGGAGTTTTCATCAGTCTTTTGATAGGTGCATGCAGTTTGTCCTAATTTAAAATGGTTCTAATCTTACCTATACAATGTCCACAATTATGGTCATTTTAGGAAAAAGAATTGTTATGGCCACTCTTCTGAATCGATTGTCATAATTGTTGTGACGTTTTCAGTGAAATAACTTTTGAAACCCTGAGTTGTGGCTGTCTCAAAGTTGTTACTATTTCTCATTGTCATCTTGATACTGATAGCCTTTTTTGTACAGCTTTTCTGGTAAACACATTTTAATTAAATGTATGATCAAGTTCAAATGTGCCTGAAGTGATTTTACATGAGTGGACTTTACAATGCTTTATGTTTTGTTAGTACAAGGTGGCATTAATTTCAAGATTAAAGATTTTGATGTTTGTAAAATGTTTTCCAGCATTATATGCAGATAGAATACATTTTTTTTAAAACCATGTTTGTTTATATATCTGAGAAACACATGTTCCTTTGACAATATTCCCTGGTATTGACTTTTTAAAATTATAATGGCTTGTGTTTTACAGTGGTTGAAATATATAGTAATTAGGTGTTTTGACAAAGATAATCATTTGAGTGCATTTTAGCAGTAGTAATAGAGATGAGTTCATTGACATCAGGTTTTTGGTTTCTAATTTAGGGAACATATGCAGGTGGTAATGTAGGTGAATGTGTGAAAACCAACAAGTTCTGTTTAGTATAAAAAACAAGAGTCGTGGTTCCTTTAAGGAATCTTGTTTTAATGAGAGTTAATACAAATAATTTTTGATTTTTCAGATCCTCCAGTTGTCCAGCTTTACCCCAACACATCTGTTTTTAACGTTACAGAAGGCTTATCAAAATTTGTATTTATTTGTAATGTGACTGATGCCAACCCGATGCCAGATGATTATAGATGGTTCCATGGAGGCAGTGTTATACAAGGTCAAACCAGGTCATCTTATGAACTATTGAATGTACAGAAATCTCATGATGGTGTATATCAGTGTATGGCAAGGAATAATTATGGAACTGGAAACTCAAGTACAATGTATCTTAATGTACAGTGTAAGTATACATGATTTGATTTGATATTCCTTGTATACAGGGGTTCTTAATGTACAGTAAGTATACATCATTTGATTTGATATTCCTTATGTACAAGGTTTCTTAATGTACAGTAGGTGTACATGACTTGATTTGATATTCCTTATGTACAAGGGTTCTTAATGTACAGTAAGTATACATCATTTGATTTGATATTCCTAATACAGGGTTTCTTAATGTATAGTAATTGATTTGATATTCGTTATGTACCATGCTTCTTATTGTAAAGCAAGTATACATAATATGATTGGATATTCATTATATACAGGGTTTCTTATTGTAAAGCAAGTATACATGATTTGATTGGATATTCCTTCTATAAAATGATTTAATTTCATGTTCATTATGCACAGGGACTTCATTGTTCAATGTATATGCTTTGATGTATTCATTAAAAGATTTTTATGAAATGATAATTTCTATTTTTTCGTAAGCCATTATCTTAGACCCACAAGGTCATAAATTTTATTTAATTTTATATGAGCCCAGTTGTATGAGTTTTTTTATCACAAAATTAATTGGCAAATGAATGTTCTGTTTGTTTCATACCTTTATGTCATGTAATTGAAATAAAACTGTTTGCTATTGGTTTGTTTACAAACATGACCATTCAGATATTTATCGTTGCACACAGACATCATTATAGAGAACATTAAAAAGTGCAACATTTTTTCCAATGATCGTACTTCATTGATTTATTTTCTAAAGCAGTGGTACATCTTTGTACTTTAAATCATGCTGAATCAGCTGTTTAAACTCTCAAACCAAACGATAATGAAAAATATACACAAGAATTTCACAATTTGTTATTATTGTATGTCCAAGCTTCCAATTGTCAGCATACAATCTAAAATCAGGAACACCAAGCAAGGCTCAGAATTAAGAGGTTAGAATTAGGATTGGTTAGCCTGGTGTTGATGATGCTGCATGTCTGGACATCATTGCAAACTGGCATACTTTAGACATTGTAGTGCTATGACTGAACAATAGTAAGTTTTGTTTTTAAAAAATCCAAACTCCAAATCCTAATTAGCCTAGATGGAATTATGTAGCTACATTGTATTGCTATAAAAATATGATGTAAAGATGGTCCAAAAATGGAAATGGTGCAAATCTTGGAAATCTTGTTATCATTACATCTGCAAAACCATCATATTTTAAGATGAGGTTTTCACCAGAAGACATTTCTTATAATGTCTTATTCATTCTAAATTAAAATGGTGATCTAAACTATAATACATCTGTCCCAAGCTGATATTAGCAAAAAAACCATTGTACTTGAAGCCACGAAATTTCATCAACTTTATGATGATCAGGAGTGGATAACCTAAGTTTACATAATAAGACCTTTTTCAATTTTTCTTTTACTTATCAACTAGCTGGTTCTAAATGGCGATGGCATGCATCTAATAGCAAATTTGGCAATCAGCAGCCATGCTGAAAATTGTGTTTTTCTTACTCTTCCAAAATAGAAATTTACATCAACATTGCCATTTTACAAGAAGACCTTTTGGAATGTCTTTTTGGTTATAAATTAATATGGTGCTGATCTGATTTTTCAGTATCATGGCCACCATGGTAGCCAAATTGATAATCTTGGTATTGCTACTCTTATTAAATGGAAAATCATTTTACATGGGGTTTTTATTTTATGTTTTATTTTAATATCTATTTGGTCACAATGAAAGTGATGCAAGTTGACCCCCAGTACAGCCACCATACTGGCTATCTTTAATACAATTTTTTTATCTCTTCTTCTCCCAAATGGATGGCTATGTTGTCATTGGTTTTTGATCAGCAGACATGCAATGAACCTTGTTGGTCTTAAACGAAGATAACACCAGAAATGCATCTAGTATCATTATGTTGAAAATTATATTTTCCTTTTGGTTTTTACAAAAGCTATCAGACTTTCATTTAGTATATTTGAATTTTTGTACAGCAAGATTAGAAACGATTTTGTTGTTGATGTCATGTGACCATTGGATTTTTATTTTTTTTGTCTGAGATTTGTGTAGTTTGTTTTTGTTTTTTTAAATGGTTTAACGCCATTTTTCAGCACAATATAGGCTATATATGGCAGCCAGTATTAATGGTGGAGGAAGGAAAACCCCGGAAAGAACCACCAACCCATGAGAAGCTACTGGCAAACTTTGTCACATATCTACATTAGCCGAATCTTAGACTCGAACCCACACAGACAGAGGTGAGATGGCAGTGATCCATAACGGACAGCGCTTTAGACCACTCGGCCACTCAGGGCCCTTGATTTTTGCAGTTATGTCTCTCCTAATGCAAATGGTGAATACCGGGTCAGGTTTCATCTATGCTGCAGTTTTGTCTTGTCTGTCGGTGGATTATAGTAATAATACTAATAATAATAATAATAATGCTTTATTTACAGAGGGTGACTCATTAGTCAAGGACTATTCTCCCTTGAGGCCCTCTTAATGAGAGTATAACAAATGCACATTGTATGAAGATAGCAATAATTAGTGCTTATTTTAGCATGTTTAGTATTAAAATACTAAATTCCAGTATCTATTAGAAACACATGCATGTTCATGATATCTCCTCTTAAATACTCTAATATTTTCAGCCAATTTTACATGTAGTGAAAGCTTATTCCACATAACTGTACTAGAGTATTGAAAACTCTTTTTGAATTGCTCTGTTCTTGGCTTTGGTACTAGAAGATTTCCCTGTGATATTAATCTCAACTGGTATTGTGTTGATAAAGGCCTGAATAAGTCCTGAAGATACTCTGGTGCAGTTCCATGTAGACATTTATATAAAAGAACTGCCTTGTGAAAATCTATCCTGTCATATATTGTGAACCATTTGAGTTCTGTAAATAATGGTATTGAGGGATGATGAACAGATCCATGTAAATATTGTTACTGCGTTAGTCCATGCATGGGAATTATGATCAATGATATTTATTGGAGTTCCTTTTGATTTATATTTCGATTCATATAATTCTTCTCATGTTATTGTTTTTACAGTTATTGGGAATTTTAGTGTTTTTTCTAACCCGGATACATCGTTAATTCTAGCTCCGGTATTTTTTACTAATTCAGCTTATTTTCTTATTTTATCACGTCAAAGATCCATCAGACCATTTTTATTTATTTTTATGAATCACATTTCTAAAATGCTCTGTTACTCATTCTGTCACACAATTTAATTGTTACAATATCATTGGTTTCATATTATGAACACTAGGGTTTTCATTTATTGGATAAATTAACGCAGTTACAGGATACGTTCCCTCATAATACGTTTTGTTAATACCAGTCAACATTCCTGGTTTGGTATTTTTACTCAGTATGACAGGTTTTTTTTTATTTTGCAAGGACAGGATCATATTTGTCACGAGTAATCCAGTTATCTGTTTCAGCTAGTATATTGAATTTTACTCTGACAAAAATACTTCCGATTATCGAGATAATTAATGATATTTACCGCTCGTGTGTCTTTCATCGTAGCATCGACACCATCATGTATTTTGAATGTTGACCATACGTGAGATGCACCATCTTTTCTAAATTCTTTCTTGGCATCGTGAATTGTATTAATTACATTTTTATTCTTCGGATCAACTAGAGTTTTTTTTGGTAAGTCAGGAGTTATTATATCGCGATTAATTTATATTTAGGAAAGTTTGTTTCCCAAGCCTTGATTTTCGATAATCTCTCAAATTCCTCCATAGTATATTTTAATCAAGTATTTGAATTTAAAATATTAAATATATATACAATGACTCAAACAAGCAATCTGGTGGTAAAAGATACAGAGAGTTCAAAAGATATTATGATACAGAAATATAGACATTGACAAGGCTATACAAAATGTAGAAGATTATTTGTCTAGATTCTCAAGTAACATTCTAGACAAACAATGATTTAAACAAATAATATGATTATGTGAAGGAGCCAGGAATTTATAACGCATCCCATGATCAAGAATTATGAAGCATCTCGTGATAGTGGAATCAGTCGTTTTGAAAAGGCCAGTTGGTTTCGTCAATAATTATGGTTATCTCAGATTTACTGCTTGAAATATGGCTATATCACCGAATCATATACGAGTGTTTCAATGGATTAATCAAAGACTGTCTTGTAATTGACCATATTGACACAGATCCTAAAAACAACTCATTAAGTAACCTTCAAGCTATTACAGTGAGAATTCTGCACGAGGTCTTACCGGTATTTGCAAACAGTGGGTAAGAGACCTATTAAATCTATAAGTATGGATACTGGTGAAGAAAAAATATTTAAATAGATGAATGAAGCTGGCAAATATTTTGTATCTGTATACCTTCAGTTCAACGTGTAGCAGAATATGTATATAAATCCGGTTTTTTTAAAAAAATTCAGAATAAACTTTGGTTTGAATATGTAACTGAATACAAAGAATGGTAACCACAACCAGTATTATATTATATACATTATACTGATTATTCCCATTTTTTTGCTATATGATGTGTATTCCTGTTATTGGTCTCTCTAAACACCCCAAGACTCTCCAAGAACACCTTAAACTTTATATAATACATGTACCTACTTTAAATGTCAACAACAGCACAGAAAACCTAAAACAAACAAACAAAAACTGTGAATATGTATCCATATTTTGTTTAACAAGAAAAGTAGAGAGGTTACGATATACAAAGTCTTTATTATATAGCTAATATAACCAGTGAAGAAATCCTCGAAAAATCTTTTTCGTTAAAATTATGCATAAAAAGGAAACTGTTGAGCGCCACCTAAGGGAAATATCGCCAAATTCTATAGAGTTATCTAATTATGTTTCCTTTACTCCGTTCCCGATTCTGTCAGGGGGTTAAATCTATTTAATGAATGAAAAAATGCTTTGATTGTTGTTTTATTTTTTACAGAAACATTATTCTTCTTTTTCTGCATCTGTCCGGTTTATTGCTTCATTTAGATTTTGTCAACAATAATAATTAAGTAAATGAAAATTTACGAATCACAAACCCTTCTTCTCGATTTCCAAGTATTAATTAACTTATACAGCATATAGCCAGTTTTACTATTGGGGCTCCAGCCTAAATCATCGAAATTCAACCGAAAACCACATTCTTCCACCATGTCACCACGTGGTGGGTGCGTTTTTGCACTATCCCGGGCTTGCATTTGAGGGAGAGTGTGTTTTCTGTTGAACGTAGAGGAGGACTCCATATGTTGTGCTGTCCTTAATTAAGATTTATTGTATCCACCTGGATTTGATGTCATAAGGCACACTAGGAGTTCACATAAGGAAATTGTGTGTACTGTCTCACCATACACCAAAACATGCCCTCTTGAGCTTGATAGACTGTTGTTTGACAGGCTTGGGGTTCACATAGGGATTTGTGTTTCGTGCCCTTGAGTCTACTAAGATGTCATAAGGCAACTTAGGGGTTCGGATGGGGTTGTGTTGTCTTGTATATTTTTGATTATATTTAAAGATATATTTTGTTATATAATGAATTATGAAAATATTAATAATATTATTTATGCTATTACAAATTTGAAAAATGAAGGTATACAATTATCTGGTAATCTGAAACCTGAAACAATTATTTCTGATTTCGAATACTTGCAAGAGCTTAAATCAGGGGATAGATATACTCTTCCATCAGAATATAAATGTATTAAGAAAATTCAACAATCTGTCTTTGCTTTGTATGCAGATGATATTGAATTAAAGAGAATGGTACCTCTCTTTAACGCAGTAGAAACAAGTAGATTAGAACTATCAAACGAATACGAAACAAGAAAAACTTTACATGTGCATATACGACAATTAAAAAGGATTATAGAAAGTGAAAAATAGGCAGAGGTCTGTGTTTGCTTGTCACAACACGAGAATATTATAAATACAACTTTTTTATGTCAGCGTGAAAATCCTATCAGAAATTTATATGATGATATTATTCATCATGAATTATACATTCTTATAGGGTTAATTCGTAGTACAAACCATGAAAATCGTCCGAATTTCACATTCTGATGGGGTATTTACTAGTGTAATTCACGAAAATCCTATCAGAAACAGAAAAATATATTTGATCAGAATGAAATTCCTATCACAAATGTATATAGTAATATAATTTATCCTGATGATTTGCAAATTCTGATGGGGTGTTTACTGGTGCAAATCATGAAAATCATCCGATTTGAAAATGCTGATGGGGTAAATGGTTGTAAAATTCACGAAAATCAATTCAAAAACAGGAGAATATTTTTTATGCCAGGTCTGTGACTTTACCGAAAGTAGGAGTTTAGTTATCCGATTGAGGGTGTCATTAAGATTTTATGTAAATTTTCACTTGTAGACATTCTCCGGATAAATCAATTAAATTCCAGATTTGGTTCGTAAGTTTGAAATGTATTCTTGTCAGTAATGAATTATGACATCGGAGATATACTGATTAATGGGCTGTTGTACAATAAAACGTCCAAGGGGATACTTGAGGGGTAAATGGATACAGAGTATATCCCTGCTGTGCTTGACTTGTTCATTCTGTGTTTGATAACGTCCATCAGTTGCATCAGATAAAAGCTTGAATGAGATTGTTCTAGAATAGAAACCGAGTGGATTTGGGATTAAATGAATAACTCAAAACACAATGTGTGAAAGATGGAAATTTATGAACCTAATTAATAAACAAAAGAATATGATGCAATAATACACTGATTCACACACTCTCTCAACATACAATTGACCCAATTACTCTATACAAACATTGACGCATTGAAAATAAACCAAAAATATTATATCAATATGATATACAGATTCAAGAAACTTGTTTCCAATAATTGTATGCACTGTAAAATATTCACATAATTTCACGTATAGACTAGGATTGAGATTCAAATAATCTCAAAGTATTCAAATACGTTACAGATGTTCTGCACTGTAAATGAGATTCACAAATCTCCTTGAACACAACTAAGATTCAAAATAATCTCATATAAATCGAAATCTACCCAATTAAAACAACAATTGGAACAAACATATGCTTCTTGACCCTTGTTCAGTCGCACGATTCACAAACTGATAAACCGATCAGTTTCACTGATCCGTTGGATTGTCCCAAACTTGTATCGGCTGTTCACACCCTTCACGGATCCACTACATGTACAGTCATATGTATACATGTACGGACAGCATACAGCACCCTTGTATTAGCTACGTCTACTGTCGTGGCTCCGCCACATGTACAGACATACGTACATATATATATATATATAGAGACAGCTGAAGATAGCTCTACACGTCAGCTAAACTCATCAGACTCGTCATAATCGTTACCTGCAATAAAACCAAATTGGTAATAATAATTTAAATTGCTTAAATATATAGAACAGTGAGTAATATACAAAGGTAATTAGCATGATTATAATGTCCCTTGTCGCAAGTTATTTCTGGAGAGATTTATGTTGGTTGCGTCGCTTACCTGGAAAAAAACACTTGTTCATCCTAGATAACAATGTACGCATGCACAACAAAAAGTAGTCAAATATTTATAATGCATAACCCAGTTATTTTGTGCCTAATTCTGTGACAGAGATCACAGATGTTATATTTACAATTCTGGGTGATATATGTCTACCACTACCGGATAGATAAGTATTGTATCTGAAAATATTATCCTGTTGCGGTGTTATCTTTCTCCATGCAGCAAGCATTTGAGGAAAGAATGTATCGATGAGATCGTTGGTGGATTTCTTTAATAAATCCACGTTATACCCGGGAAATTTATAATTCAGATAATCAGCGTCTTTTATCGAATATGCTTTTAAAATTTGTTGTTTATAGCGATTTATGTCGTCAGTATAATCAATTGTTGCCTGAATTATTAGCTTATTAATATATTCCATGTCGGATACGAGTTGATTTAATATTTCAATTTGTTTAATGAATTTATTGCATAAACTTGTTATCTCAAAAAGATATTCTTGAAAACTTTGCTGTAGTTGCTCTTATTGTACTTTGTTTTCTTGATTAAGGATTTTAAAATATTTAGCAATTTGATCTATGTGAATAGACTTAGTTATTCCTCTTGTGAATCGTTCATAAATAAAAATCCAAATCATATGTTCCTTATTACTGAAGTTAAAATCACTACCCAACATTGAACTTTTTATATCGAGTAAATGATCTTTGTATAAAAGGCTAACTTCGTAATATGATTGTTTTTCCGTTGTAAAATCAGACTGCGTTGGTTCAGGTATTGGTAATGGTGCCTCGGGAGCAACTTCAGACCATCCTAAAACTTCTAATCGATGACTGATAAATATCCACAACATAGTTCAATGAATGTTGGTTCGTGAACTGTTATAGCTTTTTTATATTCTTTTCCTGTAATGGATTTAATTCTACGCTGAAATTCATCATTTATTTGATCGATTTGATAAGAATATTTTGGTATTCCAATAACATTCCAGTCAGGTGTTCCATCTGGTTTATTTTTATTTGGATATACCAGTGAATTATTTGACTGTTGACCGCCGAATAATTTTTACCGGATATATGGCCAACTGTACTACACATGTAATTGAGCAAGTGCAATTTTTTTACGGGAAGTTATTGAAATCATTGTTGTCTCAGGTGGAGTTGTATTCATAACGATCTGTTGTAGTAGTTCTTGCGACATTATTATTATTATTATTATTATTATTATTATTATTATTATTATTATTATCTAAATCAGACGTCGTTGCCCCGTCGTAACTCTTAATCATTGCTCAGAACTCGTTATCTGATATAATTCCGTCGTTAAGGCTCTTTGACAATAATGATGATAATTTGGAGTATACAGCAGTGGCGGTATCTAACCTAATTATAAACTCACATAGTTTATTGTGACTGCATTTAGATATTTTTTTTTCAATTATATTAAAAAGACCAGCGATTGTTGTTGGGGCAATAACTAATGGCATTATTGTTGATATCAATAAACTAGTTCCAGCAATAACTATTACAGCTGAAACTGAATATACAATTATATCAACTATGACTACACACCTGCAACATTTTTTTTATTTTTACCGTATATATGTTAATGAGATTTTTTTAAGTTTAGTTTGTAATTCACGCACTTGATTATATCTTAACTGCTGCACACTGATTTGACAGCTCATTATTTACTTAAATCGGTTACAAATTCCGCATTCCATGTAAGTAATGCTGATACTAATTTATCAACAGTAGTAGGTCCTATACTCAAATGTTTCAGTAGTTTCATTACCAATTATTGAGCTCACAGTATTAATACTAGCAGATATACCTAATTATATATTAAACTGCAATAGTGAGAATATTGTTAATATGTATATACCCTTAACTTCTGCAGTAAATTCTGTTGAGTTATCTTGAGGTGTCCAGCTTAAAGATCCATATGATGTATTGAGTACACGGTATTAATATTTTTTGTATGTGGTATTTTAACTGTATCGAGTTTTTCAACAACAGTAACAAAATCACTAGTAATATTATCCTGTGTTTGTTTAATTGTGTCAATGTTCATCTTTATTTAATGACAAGGGATGTTATAGCACAGGTGCCTTTTTTATTGTCCCTGCACCTATGGTCCACTGCCTCCAAATATTGTCCAAGGTAATATCATCAAGCTCTCGCTTCTCATTTTTCTCATTGCTTCTTGTGTCTCCTTTAATTCCAGTATCATTAGCTACATCTCCCATTAAGATACACACTTTCCTCCTGTTTTTAAATCCATTGGACTCACTGTACTCATTGTTAAACTTTAGCCTTTTTCTGTACTTTAGTCCCTATTTTTACCCCCAAATCCAACATAACCACTTAGAAAGCCGTTATCTACTTTATTTGGTGTCAAATAAGACCACTTCCCCAAGCAACGCTAGGAGATAAACCAATACCAGTAGCGCCAGGAGGATCATCTGAAAATAACAATTTTAAAACATCAGCAGATTTTCCTTTTATTCCTCTTGATTGCTTCTTTACTTCCTCTATTTGTCTCATTTCTTTTCTTATCTCTAATTATCTTTGTTCTAAAGGTTGTTGAAGTTCATAAGAATTTTGTTCTTTTTTTATTAATTGATTTACTTTTCTAGAAAACTTTAGAAATTTATGATCATCCTCCCTAATACCACGCATATTATGACGAATTCTAAAGATCATCTTACGATAATCAAGCTCAAATATATTTTGATATTCTGATAACAGATCATAATAATTTGAATCAGCTGCAGTATATTCAGCTAATTGATCATCTTCAATACTCTTAATTTTTTCATAAGTTCCAGGTCTAGACCGTTGAACACTATAAAGGATTTCTTTCTCTTTTTTGTTCTTCTATTCTTTGCTATTTTAGGTTTTCATATTAAACTTGATTGTCGCATTGATATATTCTATATATGATGCATATTTAATGTCGTATTGTCTTGAATTAGTTTGAATTTCATAAAATAATCCGCCCATTGTTGTAGACTAGAAAAATACTTTTCGTGTTTTGGTTTAAAAACTTGTTATCTTCTACTTTTGTAAGTCGTAACAACAAGAAATGGAAAATCTCTTGAGTTAGTTTCATTGATTTCCGCTAAAGTATATTCAGTGAATATATTACATAATTCGGTGATTATTTCCTAATTAGTTGTTTCGGACCAGATTAATTTATTTGAACAGGAACATTGTGTAAATGTCTTGATGTTTCTTCAGTTTTTTTCAGCTATTTATTCAAGCTGAGGAAGAACAGATTTAGTTGTTTCATTAATAGGTTTCAATAATGGCTGAGAACCTTCTGCAAAATCCACTTGAGCTTCTTGTCTTTCCTGTAATTTTCGTCTTAACAAAATCACAGACCTGTATAAATTTCTTTATTGCTGCAAATCGTTCTTGTGCCCAATGTGTAGTTAACGATTTGCTAACCATTATTGATATATGACATAATTTAATTTATAGCAGCAACCAGGATAAATGAGTAATACTAATTCTGGATAGGTCTTGATAAAATATTTGGATAAAACCACAGTAGCAGAGAGGGTGTGACCTCGAATAAGTGTCCATGTGGTAATCACACATGCATAATAAAAAAAACAATATACAATGACAAAAAAATAATAACAGAAGTACCCCCCACCCCACCCCACCCCCAATAAAAACACTTGGAGAGAAACTCTTGGTTAGTTAGAAGCTTCGGTTTGGTCTTATTGACCTTATATTTTTCATTTTCGTAGGAAGCATTAGTTTAGCAAATGGACGCTTCTAAAACTGGTATGTTCGCCCTCTCTGCTGCTTCTACTCCATGTAGTTTGTTTTGTGTGCATCAGTCACATAAATGTGTTGGGAATAACTTGTGATCGGAGGATCTCCAAGTAATATTTTCCTGAAACTTATCAAGAATTTATTATTAATTGACTAATATTTTCTGTATGACATTTTACCAAAACATTTCTCTTTAAGATTTTGGAAGATTACACTGTTTTAGCCCATTTGCAAATTAAATAAAAGCTTTGAAGTAAATATTTGAGAGAAAAACAAGCAATTTCTCCTAGACTTTACAATTTAAGGTTATTTGACACAACCTTCAAATGGCATTAGAGAAACATTTTCAATAAATTATGAAATATTGGTTGAGAACAGTTATAATCAAGTGATTAATATCAAAACACAAGTTGGACTTGAATAGTTGTTTTGGTTAGACCTGTCTTTTCTTCATCTTCAATGTGATATAAAAAGTTTGATCTTTTATGTTGCTAATTCATTTGCAGATGGTGCCGAGATAATAAACCTTTCAGTGGCAGAGGGCAACACTGTGAATGAGAACACCACTGCCACCCTTAGGTGCTTTGTGGACAGTAATCCAGAATCAAACATTACATGGACCAAGCAAGGAATTATGGGAGTCTTACAGACAAATTTGTCTGTACATGATAGTCAACTCATCATTGAGCATGCTGAATGCCTGGATACATCCAATTACACATGTAATGCAAGAAATGGTGTGGGTCAACCTGTGGAAAGAATGGTTCCACTTTATGTCACCTGTAAGTAGATTTGTTTTGCATTATTATTAAAATGTTTTAGACGTACAATATCTGTAAAGTTGTTTGCATTTTTTTTCAAGGAAAATAAGTTATTTAAGAATACTTCAATATCCTTTAATTACACCATAGTGTTAAATGTTTCGTTAAAAATTGAAACAATTCCCCAAATATTCATTATCTATGCAAGTCTGATTCTGAATCATTTCAGTATTACATGTTGATTCATGTATTGGAAGTTGTTTATAATTGGTTCACTCATGTTTTAAGATGCAACCAACATAAACATAGTTTTTTGCCCTTGGTTGCTTACAGAATTGGGCTGTATTTTAGGCATTTTTGCCTTGTTATTGTTTTGCATCTCAACTTTTTTCTTCACTTACTCATCACTCTATAGCCAGGATTCTGATGGTATGCTGTTAAAAATGTTATTTTACGCATTTGTTGTTTTGCCTCAAATGTTTGTTCACTTACTCATCACTCTATAGGCCTGTTTAATAAGGGTTGTTATCTCCTTTGATTTATTACCTCCCTTTGCATGCTCTTCACAAATACAAATAAAATTGACCTGTCCCCAAAATTTTGGGGAGCAAAAGTGGCACACAAGGTTAGCAGAGATGAATAATATATATATATATATATATATATATATATATATATATACAGTCGGCTCCACTTATATGCATGGCCTCGGGACCAATGATATAATATGCAATTAGGCGGAGTATGCACTAAACCAGTGTTCATGTTATGACGTGTATCTGGTACAGCATGCATACTGATACGCATTATTTCTCCGAAACAAACCCTAATTTGGCCTAGTTCATTTAAATGTGACAACCATTTGCTCTGGTATTGTATGGAGGTCGGTTTTGTCAGTAGATCGAGGAGTAGACCTGTGGTCAGCGTTCCAGTTTGAATCTATCAAATTTAATGACCAGACTTAACAAGGGTGATGCAAGTTTGTATTAAAGCTAAAGAGTGTTAAAGCCATTGACCATGCTTGGCAAATTACTATCGTTGTCTACTATCGCGTCTGCTGGTGATCAACGGAGATCTAATAGCTGTGATGTTGATATTAGCAAACCTCATTAATCAACATTGACCGCCACTGTTCAGAATAGGTTTCTTTTCATTTTTAAAGGAACAATTTTGAACAATGCAGTTATCCGAAGCAACTTAACACATAATAATGCATGTTCGGACCAGAAAAATGCGAAATATGCATATAAACAATATCCAATTGTCCGAAATTGATATCCGTTGAAAAGAATGGTAACAAATCGGGATCGGCACAAAGCTATGCAATAAAGCAGAATATGCAGTTATACAATGTGCACATATCAGGAGCCGACTGTGTGTATATATGTATATATATATATATATATATATATATATATATATATATATATATATATGCCTCAAAAGAACATTAAAGCAAATTATATGTTCCTATTTACTAACGTTTGCATATTACCAAATGAACATGCTCAAAATAAAACAATGAACAAGTACATTTTCTTCTTAGAATCGTTTGGCAACGATGGAATTACTATGGCCTTCACATAGCAATGAGAGCACTCTCGCGAAATTGTATGATATGCAAATGAGTGCATATATCTGTCTTCATAAAAAAAAAACTTTAGTCTTCAACTGCTTCTTGACATTCGTCATTTTACTATCAAAAGCTCCTGAACTGTTCATTACAAAAATAATTATACAATCTTCTGTTTAGAACAATGACAAATGAGTCACATCACTATCCCATAAGCCGTTTAAAGTCCATTTATTAAGAATATTTTCTCCCTGACACATGTCCACCTCTATCTATTAAATAAACCTTCAATTCACGAACTGATAGCTTGTCAAAAGAGCACAGGTCAGCGATTCCTTTATTACATGTCATTTCATCAGATTTTTTGCTCACTGGACGTAGATGTAACAAATAACGATAACTCGCGCAAGGAAGGTAACAACCCTTATTGGCCAGGAATCTGATGATATGTTCTTAAACATAGATTTACCAGCACATATTTCAATCCTGTCTATAGAGTGTAATGATCAATTGTATATGAGGCATGTTTCGCTTGCTTAGAACTGTAACCTTTTTCCATACTGGATATCATCTTGATTATACAAAAGTTTGATGTTGCTTTTAATTGCATTTAAGGATAATAGTATAAACATTGCACAACAATTTTATAGATTTACTACTTACCAGCCAAAATATTTTGGCATGCCAATTTATTTTGGGAACTAGTCAATGCATTAACAGGGTTCTTATGGTCTGTGACGGTTTTTGACAGTTTTGGAAGAATGAGGTAGCATTTTCAAAGCCAGTTGAAAAGTCTTGAAAGTTTGGGAAAATTGAGCAGATTACCCAGAGGTCTTTAAAACTTGCTAAAAATTTAAATAAACCTAAACATTTTTTTTTTAAAATTTGGCATGATCACAATTAAATATGTGCAAGGTTGTCGGAGTTTTGTTGGTTTCTTTAATGTGTGTGTACCTGTGGAAAATACAAATCCCTTTACATATTTGCCATCAGTATGGGGATGGCATGGTGTTCTGATTACAATAAATTAATTATTCCTATGAAATACATTAAAGAGACAACAACTGTTCTTATCAAATCATTCTTTTGAAAACTGTCAGTGTGAATATTTACAATGTTTTGAAAACACTATTAGTGTATAGGATGGGTAGATACTTAGGATAAAGGTAGTTGTATAAATATTTATGGACATTTCACAAAGCATGGATGTAAATTCTTATTCTTGTAAACAGGTCTTAAAATATGACAGAATTAGATAGATTGTAATAAAACTTTATAGGAGACATAAAACATCTGGTTTTCGTTTTTTGAAAATATTACTGTAATATTAATATTAAGCCCTGCAGTTTTCTTATTGATACACACAATTTATGAGGTCAGCTTAAAAGAATAGGAGAGTTATTATAAACAACATGATACATTTTTCAAATTCACAAAAGCAAATCAGCAGTCTTTTTCAGTAGGTACATGCATATTGCATTTTTCAAGATGTCCATTTTAAAACTGCTTTTCCACTTATGTTCTAAGTATTTTTGGGGAAATTAAATAAAATGATGCATACTGTCTTTATTTGGCCTGCTGAAGACATTATAAAAACTTCAACATTAACTGGTAAATTAATCTGAGACTCTGTGGTTTGTTACTGAAAGAATATGTTTAATTTACGGTCAGTAATTACAATTTCTTGCCACAATAACCAATGTAACATGGTGTGGCATGGATTGCAGAAGAAATTTGTGATCTTAAAGTCATTACTTATGGTGTATTGAACTGAACCTTCCCCCAGTTCTTGTGAAAACTGTATTTGCAATAGCTATCTTTTAGACACTTCATGTCTGATTTGTGACATGACGTCTACTTGCTGACACAACTGGAGTGAAACTAGTTGTATCTTAGTCTGCCAAATGTGCCTTTTGAACAAATATTGGATCTTTATATTTGTACATAATTGGTTTGTATTGTTATCAACACAGTTCACAGGGTTTGGGATATATACTGTTTACTGTAGTCTAAGAATGCAATGGCACCCTTTTATAAACAGACAGTGCACTCAGTGAATAGTAACAAGCCAGAATTGTTATCATAGACACATTCCTAATTTAAGGAGTGGTGGGCTTTGTCAGTATCAAAGAATTTACTAATTTCACTATTGTTAGAGATATAAACCCTACTTCATTTATTTATTATATTGCAAACTATTGTATCATGACCAACCATTGTCCTTGCTGATTGGTATCTTCATCAAGTCTGGCATCACAGACATTTGTCTTTAAATGGCATCCAGATAATTCATTATCACATGGATGCTTGCTACATTTAAATTTCCTCATGGTCTTCATTCTATTACTGGACACTCCCAGTTTTTCCACCTTGTTTTCAAAAAATATAATGCGACAGTGAATGAATTAGGGAGATCCTCATTAAGCTTTGTTGTATGTCATCATGATTGTACCAATCATCAAAGCTATTTATTTGTCTTTGCATGTAATTTGGATAATTCAGGAACAGTCTGCAATATTGATGTCATCGTTATCTGCATGATGTGTCATATGGCAGACATGTGGTGACAACCAGGACATCAAACCAGTAAATTTAATGTTTTTCTGTAGATTGACTTATAAACCAGCAGATTTTGTATCAATATAAATTTTACATTTATTAAGGGGACTGAAGAAAACAAGTGATTTTTTCTTACATGTATTCTCTTCTTTACAGCAAAACATCAGTGTTTGAACATCAACCAGATTCTAATGGAAAGTGGTACATTAATAATAAATTAATGTTTTGGCTGCTTGTTACAGCAAGTACATTTATATATGCTCATGGCCTTCAGTCTCATGTTGTGTAGATTTTACGTTTAACCTTAACCAGCCATAACATTGTCTATAATAAGGCTATTGACTGTTCTTGCAACATCATCTGTAATTGTGATGTCCTAAAGTGTGAATTTGTTTTGAATTTTGTTGATGTTGCATCTTGGATTATTCCACACATGAAATGGTCTCATTTGGTATTGATTTTACCAGGTATGGTAATAGTGCAAGAAACAAATATCAAAGCAACTTCATTGCTGAATTGCTGAAGCTTGAGAAGTTTTGCTATTATGTAATAGCCACACATTAATTCCACAGGTCATCCACGGACTGATTTTCGATCACCTCCAGTGACCATGGTTTATAGCAAGCGGTATGGAAATGCAAATCTAAACTACACAGTGATATCATTCCCAGAACCAATATTTAACTGGACCTTCATTGGAAACGGAAGTGAGAGCAGATCACTTCCTGACTCCGCAACCAAGCATGATAGTGGATTGCAGTCGGTACTGATCTTTACAAACCTGGGTATCAATGACTTTGGATTTTACAGAGTCATAGCAAAAAATAAATGTCCTATATCAGCCACAGAAGTCTTTCAGCTGATACCAGCAGGTAAGTAACTTCTCAGTTTCAGTGTTTATTATTTGCTGTTACATTTTGCCATCTCAGATCAGATACTAAGAAGGAATTTTAGTCTGGTCCACACAAAATGCATCTTTAACGTTTGTGATACAAATAATTAAAAGAAACAAATGTCCTGTTATATAATGGAACATTATTTTGATTATTTCATCAGTTTTTGTAGAGTTCTGTGTCTTTGACATGTGCAAATCACATTTCATCCTCCTCAAATTCTTCCAGCCAGTATTTGTTGCGAGAAATCATCATCGTATTTAGCATCAGCCATTTAAAATAATTCCAGGTACCACATACTCAAAAGTGAGTACTGGCAAAACCTCTTCACTAAATGCATAGTTAAGTACAGCGGAATGCTTGTATTGGGCCGTCATAAACCAATCAAATATAGTTTTACAATCAGTCATGGCTAGCTGAAGTAATATCATGCCTAGCTAGTTGCTTTTCTAAAAAAACGACTAAAGTTGCGACAGTAATTACCAAGCACTACGAGACATTGACCAACAGTGCGAAAATGTCACGACTAGCACTTTAAGGGCTAGAATAGTAACTGTTGAATATCAGGTATGGCTGGCAGTATGCATTGTGTAATTGACCTTTGTATGTAGGTAAAGATATTTTACTTGGAATTCAGGACATTGGTTTATCCCTCAGGAATTTATGGTGAACCTGATGTTTGCCTGCAAAGTGTCAAACAATGCCCCATTGATTTTTCCACTCAAAGAAATTTGCTCGAGTGGTCTACCTGCATACCCTCTGCTGGGGTAACATCAACATCGCTATATGGCCCTTCATTTTCAACTTCTACATGTAACTCCGGTAACCGTTCGCCAAAGAGGGCATCAATTTCATTGACATCTGCCATAACATGCTGCATATCATTTAGACACAATTTTGTCTTCAATAGCTCAATATTGGTTTCCGACAGGTTATTTATATCTATGAGATTGGACGTCTTCCACTGTCCGACAATTTTAATTGTTTTGTCGCCATAACAGGCTTGCATTTTGCCACTTACGGAACTCTAGTCACAACAGACTTCAATTTTTTGTCTCTAGTTTTCTGTTTTTATGGCTTCATAAGTCCTTTCCCTCTTTTTGAGCTTGCCTCAGCTTCACAAAAGTTGCAATATCCTCAGGCCCAAGACCCAAACATTCTGAGGTCAGTAATTGAGAGGACTTTGTCATCTTCAGTAGCCATTACGACTAAATAAAACTAAACCATAACAGTGAGTATGTATAGCTTGGACTACGTCCTAAGCTGGCTACAACAAACCTAGTTACGCGACTATTACTTACTATTTTGTACTTACCGCTCCGCTTCAACGCCAGAATAGCTATGATATCTCATGCGGGTAGCTCATTTATACAGGATACCTCGCGTGAAATCATGTGTCGGAAAAAAGGTGTTCTTTTCTTTGAAGAGAGCCTGTTTCAGCCAATGACAGAGTGCCTGGCTGTACATTATATAAGGTTTCCTAGGAAACATTTGGACAAATGTTCCTAGGGTAAACCTCGGAGTATTGGTTACTGTCCGAGGTAAAAGTCCAAGGTTTTTATACTTAGATGTCCGAGCTTGTCCTAGGATGTATAGTCCGAGGTGTCATCGGACATAGGTAATCTCGGACAATGTCCGAGGTGTCCTTGGACGTATTATCCTCGGTGTCCTCGGACTGTTTGCTAGGGCACCCACTAGCATAAAGAAACAGCAGATGAACAATTTATATCATGAAGCAAATGATTGCATTAATATATTTTAAATTTTGTTCATCACAAATTAAATTTTCAAAAATATCCAGAATGCCCATTATGTTTTTAAAATGCTAAATTTTATATTTTAGTTTGAAATATTCATCCATTTCCATACTTACTAACCCCCTAGAGGAATTGAAGAGACGATGATGAAAATGAGAATTATTTTTTATATAGCTTTATGTTAAGTTTATCTTTTAATTAAGCCAAAAAGTGTAATCCATAAGAGTCTAGCAGCAAAGATAATTTGCTGGAAAAAAAGCATAATGGTTGGCATCTATGCATTTTAATCCCGGTTTCTTGAAGGCTTGCAGTACTTTGCTGATTTTATTGTTAATCACTGCATCCTTTACATATGGCCATTTCTTTTGGATCAATTCTGTAAATAAAAAATATAAATATATATGTGATGAATTGATAAAACAATTGGTACACATATAACACTATTGTAACTGTTGTAGCCTTTAATTTATAAATCATGTTCAGAATCTTTTAGTTTTGAATTTAATTTTAAAAAATAGAAAACAAGGTATTAACCCAACACTATTATTAAAAAGTCTACTTTTGGCATTTGGGAAAATTATTTGAAATTTTTGATAACAAATATACTCAAGGTTATATTCTGTACCTGGCTAAATGCCTTACAAGTTCATCTCAAACTTACAAATCAGAAAACAATTACTTCTTATATATGTTTTACGTTGGAAAGCTGGAAAATAGAAGAATGATGCACTATATTTTTGTATAATTATTGTAGACATAGCCCGGATGTAGACGATTAGAAAAGGCGTATTAAAATGCACCTTCTTTTTCACTCACGTTAGGATGGTAGAGAATATATGAAAGCCAATAAAATTACATGTTTTTTTCTAATTTAATGTACATGTAATACAATAAGACAGAAATGAACTTACCCCCAATCTTTCCAATTATCCAATTAATTATTCCAAAACTCTGCAACTTCGCCGACAACAAATCACCAAATTTGTATTCTTCTATTGCTTTTCTCGGCTCAACAATATTTTGGAGGCCTAGTACATTTCCGGTAATCAGATTGTCATTTTCTCCATATGAATAACCCAAACAACTTCATGGCAAATCTACTTTTCAACGCAAATTATAACTCGTAAGTTTTGAATGGATTGCTTTCAAATTTATATGAAGGCGCGAATGAGATTTTTTATTCGGTGAACCGACTACTGCGATTGGATAGTTCCAGCCCCTGCAACCAATCAAAGACTGAAATAAATATTTCCAGGAACTTTCCACAACTTCGGTAAGATTTCCTATTAATATTTTAAAAATTTAAAACCGGTAAGTAGATAAGAACCTGACATGAGTATTAAGTGGGGTCCTTATAATAATCTCAATATCAATAATTTAAAATAAAATTATATCCCAGCTTCTGATCACTGCAGACAGGAAGTGCCATATTGCGAGAATGTAAACAAAGGAGACCTTTAACAGAGTACAGACATTTTAAATGTAAGTACACTAACACAAGATCACATTAATAACTTTATCTAACTAACCCTAACTCACACCTTAGCTATAACTCACAAACAATTAAAACTACTGACGTTCAGCTTCGCTTGTTCACTAAAAGGATATATCATTTTATATGTGGCCTTGCAAAACTTAAATGAAAGGTGAAAATGTTCAACATTATGTTGCCATTTTACTTGAAAAATGCCATCTACATCACATTATTTGTCTACATTTGATGAATACCTAAGTTTTATTATAATTTAATGAATTAATTGTAAATTTAAAATATCTTCTACAGGTTTAAACTCTAAGTGAAAACAGTCGTTGTTCAAATTTATGTTGTCAATGACTTTGGTAATTTTTAATTTTATTTAAGCATAAAAAGCAGTAACATCATTGAAATGTTTACTATTCTTAAACTCCCAAATGTATTTTATGTTTTTCAGAGATCGAATCAGTGTTGTACCAGCAGGGTACTTAAAAGAACTCCTTTTTGTTGTCAGAAAACAGGATCAAGTGTTTGGTGCATTCTTCCCAAATCATTTTAAAAGGGTTTAAATTTCACTGTAACTGCATATTATCAGCTGTCATATGAGAAATGTCTATTAAAATGGTGTAATGCCAATTCAATGCAATTGTATGTATTTTTCATTATTTTTCTTAAAACTAATGTGTCAGATAAACAGTGACATACCCTAATTTATTATCTATTTCCCCTAGTATTTTCAATTATCCCTGATGTAACTAACATACAAATGCAAATTGTCAGATAAATGACATATGTACTTTTAAGCATTGAAGACTTTACTTTAGAACACAGATGCTACCAAGGAGCCCATCAGAGCTGACTGAGGTGTTTCTGTCTTTCCAAACTGTCTTCAGCCTTGCCATTGCTGTTGTTGTCAGAGCAATCCTGGAAAATATTTCTTGTTTTGATTCCTCGTCTGCCACGATGGCTCCTAAGTACTTGAATTTATTAACTGCTTTTGGCCACTAATCATGATGTCAGTGCTGATGCCACTGGTGTTGTTGGTCATCAATTTGTCTTCTCGTCACTGATTTCCATACCAAAAGCAGTAGCTGTCCTGTCCAGTCTTTCCACCAACTGAGCTAGCTCCTCATTTCTGTCATCAGCAAAGTGCAGATTCGTTATTATTCTGCCTCCAATACTGACAGTTCCTTCATGGTCTTCCAGTGCATCCGTTATGATTCTTTCAAGCAAGATGTCGAAGAGAGTAGGTGAAAGCAAACAGCCCTGTCTGACTCCCACAGTTGTCCTAAACCAATCTCCTATTCGACCATTGAAGCAGACTGCGCTGGTGGCCTTGCTGTAAAGGCTTTCTATGAGTTTGATCAGGTTGGCATTGGTGTTGTACAGCTTCATGGTGGACCAAATTGCTGCATGCCATACCCTGTCACACGACGTCTTAAAAATCTATAAAGACATGATAAAGATCTTGTTGGTGCTGGAGGTATTTCGCACATAGTATTCTCAGTTGAAAATCTGTTCAATTGTGCTTCACCCTGGTCTGAAGCCTGCCTGTTCTTCAGCTATGATTTCCTCTGCCCGCGGCTTCAGTCTGTTTAATATGATTTTTAGCATGACTTTGCTTGGGTGGCAAATAAGGCTGATCATACGATAGTTCTGACATTGCTGCATATTGCCTTTTTTCAGGAGAGTTAATATGAGTGACTGAGTCCATGGTGATGGCCATTCCCTTGTCTGCCAGATCTTGTTGCAGATTGTTAGTAGGGCGCTTATCATGGCTTCACCCACTTCTTGGAGTAGATCTGCAGGGATGTTGTCTACTCCTGCTGCCTTCCCATTTTTCAATGATTTCTCTGCAGCCTCTACTTCTTCTCGGAGGATGGGGTAGTTGTCAGTGTTGGTCCCTCCCTTATCTTGAATGATGGAGGAGAGTCCTTGTTTTACACTGGTCAGGTCTTTCACCAGTTGGTATGCTTTTTTGCTATTACTTTTCTTTAGATTGTTTTCTATATCTTTACCCTGGTCTTCATTCCGTGTCTCCCTTGCCTTTTTCATGTTTTTCTTGATAACCTGGTTGATTCCCTTGTATTGTTTTGCTCCTTCTACTTCTGACTTCTTCTTCTTTAGCACTTGACGCTTGTCACACAGATCAAGTATGTCAGTAGTAACCCAAGGTTTCTTTGGTCGTCGATGTTTGCCAAGGATCTCACTGGCTGTTTGGGTCACATAATAATACTAATCGCACTCAACGGTATGCCATAATAATCCTAATCACACTCAAATGTATGTCATACTAATCCTAATCACACTCAAAGGCATGCCATAATAATCCTAATCTCACTCAAAGGTATGCCATACTAATCCTAATCTCACTCAAAGGGATGCCATAATAATCCTAATCTCACTCAAAGGTATGCCATAATAATCTTAATCACACTCAAAGGTATGCCATAATAATCCTAATCACACTCATATGTATGCCATAATAATCCTAATTACACTCAAAGGTATGCCATAATAATCCAAATCACACTCAAATGTATGCCATAATAATCCTAATCACACTCAAAGGTATGCCATAATAATTCTAACCACACTCAAAGGTATGCCATAATAATCCTAATCACACTCAAATGTATGTCATAATAATCCTAATCCCACTCAAAGGTATGCCATAATAATCACAAATCACCCTCTAAGGCATGTCATAATAATCCTAATCACACTCAAATGTATGCCATAATAATCCTAATCACACTCAAACGTATGCCATAATAATCCTAATCACACTCAAATGTATGCCATAATAATCCTAATCACACTCAAATGTATGCCATAATAATCCTAATCACACTCAAAGGTATGTCATAATAATCCTAATCACACTCAAAGGTATGCTATAATAATCCTAATCACACACAAAGGTATGCCATAATAATCCTAATCACATTCAAAGGTATGCGATAATAATCTAAATGACACTCAAAGGTATGCCTTAATAATCCTAATCAAATTTAAAGATATGCGATAATGATCTAAATGACATTCAAAGGTATGCCATAATAATCCTAATCACACTCAAAGGTATGCCATAATAATCACAATCACCCTCCAAGGTATGCCATAATAATCTTAATCACACTCACTAGGTGTTTAATCATTTTCACGATCTTTAGTCAAAGATTAATTTAAGGAAACCAAATGCTAACATGTTGATTTATATGCGCATATCACTGTGAAAACTTGGTGAGCTACAATTTCTTGAAATCATAATGAATTGAGACCCTTTATTCCACAATACTCTAAAATGTTACACTAAAATGTAATGTCCAGCTTTACATGGATCCTTTCTTTATAATGCTCCCATCCTGTCCATTCTTCAATAACAGTTGCAGATCACTCACATTCAAGTCTCGACTAGATCAATGTGAGTGTGTACGAAAACTAAATAGTATCTCTCCGGCAGCATGATTTACCCCACTACATCCAAATAATATACACAAATACACTAATACTACCCAAATACACCCAAATACTGCCAGATATATCAAAATGCTACCCAAATACTTTCCAAGACCTCCCAAACTACATCTAAATACTACTAAATACATGCAAATACTATTCAAATACTCCACAAAATATTTATATACTCAGATGTTTCTCTTATAAAAAATATTCAATCTATATTTTCATTGGACTAATTTGCATCAGTTCAATTTGTATTGTCTGGTACTGATTCTGTTTGCGGATTTCTTTCATTCAGTTTTATGCAATCACTGACATTATCAACAACATTTTTTCATCCTAATTATTGTGTGTTAAATGTTAAGGTTGGGCATTTATAATTAACTTGTTAACTTGAGTGACCAAGGGTGGAGTATCGAATCTTTCTGCTACTCTGATTGTCATGTGAAGTCATTATCTGATATTTAGCTGTGATGGGCATGTTCTATCAATGCTGATCACACTGCCTTTCTCCCCATAACAGTACCTTTTCAAGTTTAATGTCTGATCTTCAGTGTACAAAATTATAATTGCTTATTTTTCTTTCATTATTGTAACTACCTGGATGAAAGGGTTGTCATGCAGCTCTCAGATTACTGTCACTATCATGTCAGCAACATTGTTTCCAGGCACCTTTCAAACTATTTTCTTTTTGTTTTATCTTTATATTTTATCCTGGAGTTAACGGATTGATTTAGGAGCCATGAAACTCATCAATATCTATCATGCTGACCTCTTCCATCACCTTCTTCCTGTTCACCGTTTCTTATGAAATCTGAAGGATAGTTGGATCCATTCTTTCATTCACCACTTTTTGAGTTTTCACGTGGATGATTTAAATTTGAATTCTTTATACCTAACTTTTCAGTCACTCGAAGGGATTTTAAATGGCTCAGCCATTCGGGTGCTTCAGTCACACTAGCAACTCTCTTCCTGTAGCTCTCATCTTTGATCTTAGTGTAGCAGTGATGGAGAGTGAATATATCTTCTGGGCTGAGGATCCACTGAACCAAATGTTACCTTTTTTACCACAACTCTTTTCAGACAAAAGTGATAATTTTTCTTGAAAATATTTTATAACTTTTTATCTTTAGTTATGACAAATACCTGGTTTACAGTAGTGCAAGCCCCGAGTGGCCGAGTGGTCTAAAGCGCTCTCCATTACGGATCACTGCCATCTCACCTCTGTCTGCGTGGGTTCGAGTCTAAGATTCGGCTAATGTAGTTATGTGAGAAAGCTTGCCAGTAGCTTCTCGTGGGTCGTTGGTTCTTTCCGGGAATTTGCCCGGGTTCTTCCTCCACCAATAATACTGGCCGCCACGTATAGCCTATCTTGTGCTGAAAAATGGCGTTAAACCCATCAAAACAAAACAAAACAGTAGTGCAATAACTTCAGTCCCATGGCAACGTGAATGTTACTTTTGGGTTTTGAAGGTACACTTTCTGCTGGTGAATCTTCACTTACAAGCATTTGATACAGTTCATCATTATTGTAGAACCTGTTTCATGGATTTTCCTTAACTTGTTGACACACAATATGTGTACACTGGACTGGTCTTTTTCGTTGGTAACAAAGGATATCTGTTTCATTATCACTTTCAGAATCAATTAAATATTGAAGATTTTCAATATAGTTCAATTCATTTTCTAGTGATATTAAGGATATATTAAAGGAATCCCTTTTGGGTAAACTCTGTAGATGCCACTAATGTGAAAGATGAACATCTGCAGTTGTGGCTTACAACATGTCCAACAGCATTGTCATTTATTACTGCATACTACTTTCCCAGTCCAGGTGTTGGTATGTCTCCACTCTTGTACCAAATGATTGATAGCTGCCATCTGTTTTCAAAATCTCCTTATGGCAATATTGCTTTTCCCGTTTGTATATGGGTATTTCACTCTTATTTTCATGTTAACTGTATTGGCCAAACGTATAAATGTCCATGCATTAAAGAATTTTCCAATGACGGAAAAGTCCAGACAAGACTGTAACTGCTAGAATGCAGTTGTATTCTAGATCTATGTGGATGCAACATGTATTGCTCCTTATTGGCAACAAGTTTCATTGACATGGTTTATTTGCCACACAGCAAGAGACTTCAATGAAGTGGTAGTCTCCATCAACGCTGTCATCAGGGGGTAAAAAATATGTTGTCAACTTGTCAATGTAATTATTAATCACTTCATAAGCAACTGGATCAACATCTTGCACAATAAGAAGTTGGTTCATCTGGAATTTGTAATTTCACTTTGAACATTAGTTCTCGCTGAACAGCCTTCTTTAGTTTGTCCACATTCTTTGATGCAGCGGCCTTATAGAAAAGAAAACCACTTTAAAGTGGTTGATAAATACTGGAATAATTACAGATTTTGAGTTTATTGATACATCAGTAAATTGCAAATTAGATCATGACTAGTAGATACCAGCAAAGACGGCACATGAAGACAGTCTAAAGAAATCTACATTAGTATCTTCAGGCTTTATTTTAAATACCTATTTGCACCCAATATTGTAATGAATTATCTTAAATATTCAACAAAGAAGTTTGTCAAAACAGTGGAATATCATCATTAATTTGTAAAGTATTTTACGGTATGTTATTTCAAACAGCTGCTGAAAGTACTTTGTGAGTACAGTCAGCTCCGCTTATATGCATGGCCTCGGGATGATGCCATTAGGCGGCGTATGCAATAAACCAGCATTCATGTTATGACGTGTATCTGGTGCAGCATGCATACTGAAACACACCCCCATTTGGCCTAGTTCATTTAAATGTGACGCGATTTGCTCTGGTATCGAATGGAGGTCAGTTTTGTCAGTAGATCAAGGAGCAGACTTGTGGTCAGCGCTCCAGTCTTAATCTATCGAATTTAATGACAAGACTGGATTGGATTCTTAACGAGGGCGCTGCGAGTAAGTGTTAAAGTTAAAGAGTGTTAAAGCCGTCGACCATGTTTGGTTAATTATTATGGTTGTCTACTATCGCGCCTCCTAGTGATCAACGGAGATATAATATATCTGATGTTGATATTAACAGACCTCATTAATCAACATTGACCGCCAATGTTCAGAATCGGTTTCTTTTCATTTTGAAAGGAACAATTTAGAATAATGCAGTTATCCGAAGCAACGTAACACATAATAATGCATGTTCGGACCAGAAAAATGTATGCAATTATGCGAAATATGCATATAAACGATATGCATTTGTCCGAAATTGATAACCATTGAAAACAATGGTAACAAATCTGGACCGGCACATAGCTATGCAATAAAGCGGAATATGCAGTTATATGATATGCACATATCTGGAGCCGACTGTATATATTTTATATGTACAGTAGTAACAAAATAGCGTAACCTAATGAATAAAGAATGCAGAGACACTATATACTTACATTACTGGAAAATACTTACAGTTGGTATAAAATGACAACTAAGAAATGTTTCATTTGTCAGTATGTTCATTATAGTTCTTCTTTACATATTTGAATATTTTCACATGTGGAAATTAATTCTCTCCTTTTTTGCTTCAGCTAATATCAACAAATAAATAACAAATAATTTCTTATGATATCTTGATGGTTATAATGAAAATGGTGCCAAGATGGCTGCTTGAAAAGCCATCTTGAAAATCTTGTTATCTCTACTCTGTCCAAATTATTTCAACAAAGAACTTTTCACTTCTTAGGATACCTATTTGATCATGAATGAAAATGGTTCAAGTCATACATTCATTATGGCTGCCATGATGTTTCAGCACAGTTGAAAGGGATAAAAATTATATACCACTACCTCGATACCTCGCACCCTGATAACTTGCAATCCCACTTATAATGCAGGCTCAGGAGTGGATCTCAATCTTTAAACCATAAAATACCTCCAAAATTGATCCCAATTTGTTGAACTAGAAGAAAATTGTGATGAAAATTGGTACCAGAAACATTGATATATTGCTCGTTTTATCATTGAAAACAGTAGATAGGACCTGGACATTTTGATCAGCATTTTGAAAAATCAAATTTTAAAAATAGGTTATACAATTTGTTACATTTTCTTTCCAAAACGACATTCCTAGTACACCGCAATTAACGAACTGTAAGGAAATTAGATCAACGAAAATGTCACGATGAGTGGCGGCAGTAGTTTAATAAATAAGTACAAATTAAATAATTATTTAATCAATTCATATTTGTGTACTTTTTCTATCTTTTAGTTACTTACAAGTGTAATTGTCATAAATGCAACGTGTTTTCTTGTAATTAATGTAAAATGCGTCAATCCACTGTAATTTCTCTGAGAACCTAATTAAGTGTTGACCATGTTTTGATAACTAACTTGTAGAAATATTTGTTAATGTTTCACTGAATCAAAAGCTGGTCTCCTTTGTATTATCAAGTTAATTGTGTATTTTGAATAAAATAAAGGAGGTGGAATAAAACAAAAGTTATTAGGCACAAAAATCCATCAAAATTTAAATCTAGCAGTCCCGGTTGAAACAGCGTTTTCTTGTTAGATATGATGCAAACCAATCAATCACTAAATTGTCACTTTGTCTGACTGTATATATATATATATATATATATATATATATATATATATATATATCTGTCTATCATAGAGACTAAGACTGTCTCACATGAGTGATTTTCTTTGAACCCTGATTGGTTTTTACCAAGTTATGGTTTGTTAGAACAGACAAGATTGTTATGAACATGTTTTTCACATACAGTAGCTTGGACAGAATTGTTAAGATAGATATACGTCTGTGGTTATTGAAATCCTCTTTAATGTGAATTTCAAATGTCATGGGATTACATATGCAAGCTAAAACAAACCTTTTCACATAAAATTCATAATGTAATTTTTTTCTAAAGCTGACTGATAATAATTCTTTGTCCAATTGATCATTTTAATTACTACATTTCTCCATGTTTGTAATGTGCTTGTTGACTTTAACATTTTAAAGAATCATGGGTTTTCATGGCATCTAGAATGACAGTAGTTGAGCAATCACGCTTGAAGCCAAGTTTTACTTCATGTGTTTTCAGAGTTATATGTTTATCAACAACCTGTAAAAAATATTGGGTCCATATATCATGGGTATCATCCACATCATCAAACACAGATACAATATTCCAAGAAACATAACTGACATTTTCCATATATGTTGTAACATAATGAGCTAACACCCTTTGAGACTGAATTGGTATTCAAGAAATAACAAACACATTTGCGAGTGACAATAAAATAATGTATTATTCTCTCACACTAATGATCAGAAAACATGACATCAACATAAATGCAAAGGTACATAATATGGATCCAATAAAAAAACATGATAAAGAACAGATAAATTATTGGATTGTTCAATAGTTATAAAGTTGACTCAGATAATTAAACGCTACCGTGCTTTTTGTTTCTATGGTCAATCAATATACTGACCTTTCCCTATATAGTCAAACACTAAAGGCATTCTTCTTCTTATAGTCAGCCACTATTATAAGAAATTCTTATAGTCAAACACTAATGAAATTCGTATAGTCAAACACTATAATGAAATTCTTATAGTCAAACACTATAATGAAATTCTTATAGTCAAACACTATAATGAAATTCTTATAGTCAAACACTATAATGAAATTCTTAGTCAAACACTATAATGAAAATCTTATAGTCAAACACTATAATGAAATTCTTATAGTCAAACACTATAATGAAATTCTTATAGTCAAACACTATAATGAAATTCTTAGTCAAACACTATAATGAAATTCTTAGTCAAACACTATAATGAAATTGTTATAGTCAAACACTATAATGAAATTCTTATAGTCAAACACTATAATGAAATTGTTATAGTCAAACACTATAATGAAATTCTTATAGTCAAACACTATAATGAAATTCTTATAGTCAAACACTATAATGAAATTCTTAGTCAAACACTATAATAAAATTCTTATAGTCAAACACTATAATGAAATTCTTATAGTCAAACACTATAATGAAATTCTTATAGTCAAACACTATAATGAAATTCTCATAGTCAAACACTATAATGAAACTATAACAACATTATAATATAGGTGTCTAATGTTTACCTGGCATTGGATATGTCCTTGGCCTGCTTTCTGGCTCGGTCACTTCATCCATCCAGACTTTTCATGCACATATATCTTGGCACTTTCCTAGCGGTCTATCATCATTAGGGCAGTGGCCTCTGGCTACACCTTGTCAGTCCGCACTCATTTATCCACATTTATTCTTTCATACTAGTAATCCACACCTAGTTATCCGCACCTAGTTATCCACACCTAGTTAGCTGATTATGTAAAGAAACAACTTTCCAAATAGTCTGCTTTAAGAGTATCAAGATTAAAATATCTGATCTTTACAATTGGTTTAATATAACATGTCTGAAATATTCCTTATGTACGACTGTGACGTATGAATGGCGTACCATTAAATAGAAATATGATATACTAAAACTCTAATACTATGTCTTCAGTATTAGTTATCTTACATAATACATCTTGAATATTAGTTATAATAGCGACCAGAAAACTTATCAACAGGAGTATTGAATATGTGTTCATATCCCAGTTAATAATCTGAATCGTATCATCTCTCACGACCAAATTACATAAGTCATACACTCTTGATGAATTAAATTACAAGCAAGATAAAATAATCCTTAAAAATGTTAATGACCTTAGATTGTACATTAAATTGGTCTAACTTATTTATACCTTATATGCCTAGGGTGCAGACATTTTCCTTTAATTCCTAGATCTGACATCATCATCATCATCATCATCATCATCATCATCATCATCACAACTATATAACTTAACAAAAGATGAGAGATAGAAACTGTGTATTTCCATTTGAAAACAAGGCTAAACAATCCTTAAATATCTAAATGTTAGACTCAGAACATATTTTTTTCTTGCATATCTTTAAAAGCATGGTATTCACTGCATCTGTTTCATGACAGTATTCATACCAAATACTAGTGTCAACAGTTTTCTGAATTTTAATAATTAGAAAATATTGCCAGTAAATTATATGTCATCCACCACAAAGTGAAGTATTAATCAATGTTGTTTACCACAGGTGTTTACAATCATTTATATTGCTTCCATTTTCATGCGAGTCAGATCAGCCTGTATTTGTATTTAATTTTGTTTTGCTCTATAAACATTGTATGTGATGCAGTTAACGTTTTTGATTTGATTTAAAGTATATTTTTTATAAGTCAGGTCTAATTCCCAAGTGAAATGTCCCAAGTTATCTGTCAGTTCTTGTGGGCCTCTAAGCCTTTGGTTTGTAAATCCAGCACTAACTTTGTCTTCAAGTTGACAGTCCTTGGTTGAAGCCATAAATATGATACTTATTCAATGCAGACTAGAGTCCTGCAACTCCAGCTGCACACTATACCTTAATTTCGTAGCACCTTCTTTCTTTTTCCATGTGACAACCTCTTGATCGAGCTGTAAATATGATGCTTGTTCAGTGCCAAGTAACCGATGGTGGTTATTTGAACTCCCTTGTAGCACAATTGACACCTGTTCAGTTGTATCTTTTTATAGATTTCACAGAATTCATCATCAAATTTGTACTTACAGAGTCCAAGTTTAGTAACCACATAAGCATCCGTATGTGACAGTAGCCGCAGAGAGAGTGAACAGACCGAAACTAATGCAAACAAAATCAGAAAATAAACAGAAACTAATTTAGACAAAACTAAAAAATGACAGTTTGGTTTCAACCGAAGTTTCTATTTGTCAACCAACACTGTTGCGAAATCGAAAAATCAGAAATTGCCTCTGTTGTCATAGTTTTGTTAGCTGCTACAATTTAATCATATCATATAACAATAATGACAAGAGAATCGTTAACAACCAGACTAGCTCGAGAGCAATTAGAGGCAATAAAGAGATTTATCCCTGTGAGTGATTCTGTCAGACAAAAACTTAAATAGTGACAGGAAGCTCAAGTCGATTTTGCAACAGATTACTGCACAATTATTTAAACCGGTAACTACAGCTACTGAGAAAGCTGCACTGGCTACTGAGAAAGCTATATTGGGAGATATTGTTGATGATGAAGACAGAAAAAATGTATTCTTCTGCTGTTAAAAACAGAGCGCTTCAGCTCAACCACAATCTCAAGTTGATGTTGATGAACAGGAAAGCGCTGTTGGTAAAACTCAAAAAGGTGTTTCTTTTATGGATAAATTTACCAATGAAGCTAAAACATTGATTAAAAGATTTCAACTATTAAAACCTGAGAATTATTACGCTTTTGGTGATTTTGCTATCCAAACCTATTATTCAAGAAAAGATTTCCTAAAAGAAGAAAATAAAGAAAATAGAATACAACGTGGTGACTGGGATGATTGGCTATATAAATGGAACAGGGGGATTGGACATATAAATACAAAAGAATTTATAAAATATTTGGTGAAAACCATAACAGCCAATAAACCCTAGATATGGAGTACCACAAGGCTCAATTCTAGGTTCATTACTATTTATTTTATTTATTAACGACCTTCCACTTTTACTAAGAGACTCGATATCATCTACAGATCTCTATGCAGATGACACAACATTATCAGACATCCAAAACAAAAAGCATGAACTTGAAATTTATTTACAGAATGCATTAAACATGCTGGAAAACCGGTGCACATGCAATGGCATGTAAGTAAATACTGGTAAAACTAAAATATTACTTATCTCAACAAGGATAAAAAGGAAAAATCTTGATAGCAATGAACTATGTCTGACATGGGAGGATAAAAATTTGCAAATGGTCTGTCATGACTGACTACTTGGTGTTTTAGTAGATAATAACCTATCATGGACTGATCATATCAAACATATCAGTAAAATGGTCAATTCAAGTTTATGGCTTTTCAGTAGGATAAGACATTTTCTCCCTGAAAGGCACAGAAAATTATTTTATAACAGTTACATACAACCCTATTTAGACTACTGTAATACAGTATGCGGTAATTCAAATGATAAAAACATATCAAAGCTGGAAAATCTTCAAAAAAGAGCATTTAGGCTAATATCAAACCAGAAAGAAAGCAAGGAAAATTTAGCTGGTAAGTTCAAAATATTACCTATTGAATCTGTTTAAGAAAAGCCAAATTAATGTACAGGATATCCAATAATAGTGCTCCTGAATATTTACAATCCCTATTCCAGTATAGGCTACCTGGTAATACACCCCACCTGCGATCAGTGTCTACAAAACAGTAAAAAATTCCGAAACCAAATAAGGAATTATTTTAAAAAAATGTTTCCAGTACTTAGGAACTAATAACAAAAAATTGTCTTCACTGGTAAATATGTTGTCCAATCACCACACACACACACACATAATTATACACATCAATGTTTAATATTTAATATTTACATCTCATGTACACATATACATCAATATTTGTTAGAACCTTATGACTTATTCAGAGCCTGATAGGCAATATGCATAATGTGCTTAAAAGTTTTGACAGCTTCCGATTCACTTTCTATTTTTTTCTTCAGTATCTGATACAAGTCCATCTCCTATTTCTGCAATAGCTGGGGGTGTTGCTGCTGGCATAGTAACAATTTTACTTGTAGGAATAGGGATAATCCTTTGGAGAAGACACCAGCACAACAAGAAAAACTTGGATGGTAAGAATTTATGTGGCACTATGTGATCTTTGCTTTTGCTGTATATTGTATAAATATGACTAATCTTTTCATAATTATTCCACATTCTGTCAAGGAAGGAGGAATTTACTATTTCTGTGACATCACAATTTATGTTTTGAACTTGGACAACAGCATGACTTTTACCCCTCCCTGATCCCCTGGGTTAGCCTAAACAAATATGAAAACAATATAGATGACCCAAAAGTGCTGATTTCATTATTGATTACTCGAAAGACCTGTCATAGAAATCATCATTGTCATCGAACAAAATTGGATTGGCTCATAAACAATCCCCTACTGTGGCTTGTATTGTATATTTCATACTAAATTTTACTATTACCTACATTTGACATTCACATAAAATTGTACACATCCACTTGTCAAGATATTTTTAACGTCTTTAAATCTTCAACTAGAAACATTCAAGAACATATTCCATGTGGAGTAGCATATGGATTTGGTTGTGCTGCTGATAAACGTTTATCAAAATCATTAAAACTTTATCGTGGAACGGATCCTGTTGTCCGGCATTTGATAAACCTTTATCAGCAAAATTGATTTCATACTTATGTTACTCACTAAGACAGCAGGAATGAAACTACTGACAATAAAACAATATACAATTTTTGGTTGCAGCTGAAATATGTCACATTTGTAAACAGGCACTCAATCAAGATAGAGTAAAAAATCATTGTCAAATAGCAAGAAAGTATCACAGTCCAGCACATGATAAATGTAATTTAATAATACAAGCACCAAAACCAGTTACAATTAGATGGCCAACTAAAATTATTAACAAGGCCACTCAACAGTGATTGTCAGATTCCCTGAGTGCAAATCTGGCAGTGGGAAGTGGATTCAGACATGAGTGGTAAAGTCACCAAAGCTTTCATGCATTGGTATTACAGCAAATCAAGAATGTATGAGTGGAATAAAAGTTTAAGCAATGGCTCAGTTCAAAGAGGAATTTGATCCAGGATTTTACATGGAAGTGCCTGTGCTGATAGATCAAAGCAAGAGAAATTTCCAGTATTACTCATACCCAGCCAGGAATCCCAATCAGTTGAAAATAGAATACTTGCGATTGCATGACACATGAAGATTTTTTCTTATGTTTGAAGCATTTTGGAAATTGAGGGAAAACTGGTACAGAATGATACCATATTAAGTCAGACGGTGGGATTTATTAACAGTGTCATCATAGCATTGTTTAATAGTATACATTATTCCATCAATGGAAAGGAAGTTAAATCCATTTTGGACAATGTTTACATGGCCACGACAATCATTGTGCTTGCCAGATATCATGATGATCACATGAGAACAGCAGGTCCAACAATGATATTTATCATGGATACATCTGATAACATGGATTCATAACAATAATCAAACAGTTGACCTAAACCACACACCAGCTAATCCTTCAGATGTAAACGTTATAGTTGTAGGCATTAACAGCGCTTTCAGTGGTGGATTTGCTCAGTGCCACATTACAATTTTCTTGCGCAATTCCTCTCAGTCACATACATGTATTTGGGTTCTACTGAGATGTTTGCAGAGTTATTTTCCGAGCCAAAGATCCAGTCACATTAAACCACAAACATGATTCCAACGATTATACAAGTACCCAACATGGTCTTACTGCACAGTGTCTAAACTGAAAGGAAAATGATACTTGATGACTTAGAAGTGACTGATGTTTCTTTGTACTTAAATGGAGATGACAAACCTTCTGATGAAATTTAGCTTAACTTTACAACCAATCATACTGCATATGCATATCAGAAGTCTGTGGTCATATATGGACCAGCATCAAAATGTTAACACTGGTTTACAGATTTCCCAGCATAACTTTATGATAATGTATCCAGTTTATTACTTTTCACTGGAACTCCTGGAGTTGTTCCGTCAATCCATTGTCAGCATATATTTTCATACAATTTTAGGTGATGCTGGTGATGGCTGTGATACTTTCAAACCAAAAACTATTGTTGGTGTTATGCATATATTTTCTTAAACTCCTGGTGCGTGGTTTTAACCATTGTTTAATTTTAATTTATTCATGGTTGTAAAGTGTACAGAATATATTTACCATCACAGTAGTTAATTCTTGTATATGTTACCAGAGTCAGTTAAGAGTGTAGTATTACAATAGGATCTATGAACAGAGGCATACATACGCGTTGACAATTATTAATAATAATATTGAGAAGAATTAATGGGCTGATAACCTAATTTTATTTGGGCGGATGGGGTTTTAACGATTCTAGAAAGATTCAGTAACTTCAAATTGGTTGGGCTTAGTCACAAGAATAGGTCTGTTTGATGCAAAATAAGTAGTACAAGTTCCATTACAGGGTCTTTGTGTAATATAGTCACAATAGACAGTGTATATAAAGAGAGAACTGAGGAATCAGTTATATTCCAATTTTTGAGTAATTCTCATTTCTTATGTTTGAAAGTTTGCAGATCTGTTTCATATTGCACTTGGATATTATTTGAGAGCAGAACATTTATTTGGACTTTTAAGTGGAAATAGAATGTGCTCATTATTTGGACTAAAACAATATTCTAGAACTGTTATAAAGTGTTTGGACAATGCCATCTTGACGTCACGGTTCTTGGAGGACCAGTACATTTTCGGTTTTGAAATTTATAAGGAACTTTTCATTCATTTATAACTTGCATAGACCTTTATAAAGATAAGTTTATATTTACTTCATAATACTCTAAGTTCATCTCACAAGTTTTCATTTATAACTTTGATAATTAAATTCATTGTTAAGTTTTACAAAACCTGTTGCTTTTGCTTCATTCTGTTACTTAGTTTATTGCCACAGAGTTGTAACTGAGGGTGCTGGTTGTCGAATGAGTCATCCATGTATGTGCACAAAATTTATAATTGAACAGATTACATATTTTGAAAATAATGTTCAGTCATGAATTAAAGGTTATCCTTACTGAAAATCACCTTGCAAGGAAAAATCAACAACACCAACAACAACACGTAATCAAAACTGTGAGGTAACACTAAAATTTTCTAAGGTGAAATTAAGTGGAAATGTCCCCATGAGGTTGACCCAGACATAGTTCACTCACCCAAAAATCTCTTTGACGTTAAGATTATCCAAGGCAAAGGTGGCACAAATGCAAAAGACTTGTGGAATATTTTCATTCCCTGCAGCCATTCCAGCATTGTTGGCAGCAGTGGTCCAACATTTGCAAATGCTAAAGCATCTAAGGGACTGCTGGAATTTCATCAGTAACAACTTTGATAAAGGTGATTGGTGGTTGTATAATAAAAGGAAGAAGCCTTTGATTACCAAGCTCAAATTGTCTAATGCCTTCTGGATGAGGTCTTCAATTAACCGGTCACAAGCTTTTCAAGTGGATATCGACTAATCATGATTTGCCTGCGATTTTCATGGTGGTTATATGCGAGATAAATTGCAGTGATGGTGCCACAAAGACATTAAACTGGCATCATCAACCTGAATTCATTAGCAGACATTGGGTTGCATACATGGTAACACCTCAACATAGTAGTTTTGACTGGTATGAACTGAGAGCTGAATTTGTTAATTATTTTCTTAAAGTATGTAAACTACTCTTGTTTCAATTGATTATGCCTGTACAAACATAGATCTTGTCACTGAAGCTTTGCTTGCACTGTAGCATTTACCAACCCCACAAACACTTATGGAGTTTTCATTAGAGTGTGATACTTTACAACAATGTCTGTTAACATACATTTATGATCATTACTCTGCGCAGTGACATAATGCTGATGTAGATCTGAGCTGATTTGCCACCAAAATAGATTTGCCTGAGTTTACTAGGAATGTTGTTGTCAATCAAGGTGAGCTTGTGATATTTAAAGACCAAACTGGAAAACTGAAAACATCAAATATAGACATTCAAGTTATTATTATTAAGCTCAAAGATGCTGTTGGAAAAATCTGGTTGTCTTTGAGGTAATTGATCCTCGTAATCAGAGACTGGTGTGACAGTTGCATAGATCAAAACTTATATTGATGCAGCTGAGTATGCAAAGATTGCAGATTTATCGGAGCCACAACAAATAGTAACTCCATGAAGCATAAGTGCATGATTATTAGTCAAGGAAGGTGAAAATCCAGTCTAGCCTTCAAATATCAAGATATAATTAGCAAATGGCCAATTTATTTTCAATTGTAAAGAAAATTGTTTTGATAGACCTAAGTGTCACATCTTAAAGGTGTGTGGTTCCCGATATTACTTATTTAGCTTCTCCATAGCTAAATGGGTCAAATGCTGATAAATGATAAGCTGCAATGGATTTGATTTATTGTAAGAAAGTTCTTATGGAATCTTACACAGCTACATTATCTAAGCCATTAGTTTATCCAAACAGGTTATTTACCATCTTTGGTGTTAGTATGTAAAATTATATTTACTGTCATTGTCGATATGTGATAAATTACAGAATCCATATGCAGGGTGTTGGATGACCTAACAAAGGTTATAAACATCAATATTGATTTTCTTCCTCTTCTAAATGAATATCTGTGCCAAAGCAGAGTTAGCAGACCTGTGTACACACTGAAATGTATCTTATATAAAAAGCAAATAGAATATATATTGCTGAAATCACTCTAATGTACCACAACCAACTTAGACCAGCTTGGAATCATCACCCAGGCAAAGACGCAAAATTGCATTACAGCAGCAAAAGATTAATGGAAATCCACAATGGTATTGTCTTTACAATGGTAAAGTGGCATTCACTGATGTATCCACCCCAATTTAGTTTGGCCAATGCATTTATTGCATCAACATTGACTTTGAGAAAATTGATCTTGATTGTTATTCAAATAGGATGTACTTGTTCGGGTAAAATATATTGATCAAATGTGATTATCAGAAGTAAAACTTGCTAGCATAATAAGTGTGTTTTTGTATGAGATGGGTAACAGACCATTATAATGCACAATTACGGGAGTGTTTTGTATTCCCAAGGTAGAGATCTTTTGTAACTGCAATTTTGCCTGTAAAAAAGGGTAATTGGTTAGAAGTGCACATGCATATTGTACTTGTGCATGATGGTGAGACTGGGCATAGCCTGTCTATTCTGCACTTAAAATATGTGATTGTGTTATTAATAGAAGAACTTTGATGTACCAGAGTTCAGTCTTACTGAGGTGGTGAACATATAATTTATGTGGAACAACAGCTGTGAAATAAAATTACCAAGAAAAATGCACTGATCACAAAATACAAACACATGTTTTTGGTTGTAGATGCTATTTGGGGTTTTACTGCAGCTGGACTGGAATCATGATCTCATTAATTATTTTAGGTGCGCCACTCAATATCATTGTTGGAGCTATATCTTGAGCAACTGGTGTATATGGTGTTGCTACCAAATTAATATCGATGCAGTTGTATAATTGATTTCCACCACACAAAGGAGTATGAACATGATTAGTAAACTGTACTTAGTAGCAATCGAGGATACAATCAGTGCAGCTGAATTTGAAACTTTGCTAGTGGACATAGAAAATCACAGAAGAAAGCAATAATTAGTGCTTATTTTAGCAAGTTTAGTATTAAAATACTGAATTCCATTATCTGTTGGAAACACATGCATGCTCATGATATCTCTTCTTAAATACTTTAATATTTTCAGCCGATTTTACATGTAGTGGAAGCTTATTCCACAGAACTGTACCAGAGTACTGAAAAGTCATTTTGAATTGCTCTGTTCTTGGTTTTGGTACTAGAAGGTTTCCGTTTGATATTGATCTCAACTGGTATTGTGTGGAAAAAGGCCTGAATAAATTCTGAAGATACTCTGGTGCGGTTCCATGTAGATATTTATGTAAAAGAACTGCCTTGTGAAAATCTATCCTGTCATATATTGTGAACCATTTGAGCTCTGTAAATAATGCTTTTGAGGGATGATCAACAGATGTATCTAAAAGTATATGAGCTGCTCGTTTATGGAGTTTATAAATCCTGTCAAGCTCAGATTTAGCACAGTTTCCCCATACATTAGAAAAGTAATCCATTGTTTGAAGAATATATGACTTGTAGTATAGATTGCGAGTTTCCATTGGTACATATTTCTTGATTCTGCTGAGAAGGGCAATTTTGGATGACAGCGTTTTACAAAGCTTATCAATATGGTCATTCCATAATAAATTATTATATATGGACACACCTACAAGCCTTTCATGATTGACATTTTCTAATGGATGATTACTTATTGCAAAAGATAGTTTTGGGTTCCCTGACTTGTGTAGCTTTTGTGTCGTCCCCAGAATCATACATTTTGTTTTACCCTCCTTAATTACCATGATCCTATTTTGTTGTGCCCAGTTTTGGACTCTAATAAGGTCTGAGTTTAATTTTGTTTAGATAACCTCAGTATCAGAACTAGATGTATACAAGGTTACATCATCTGCAAACAAATCTGTATTTGTGGATTCATTATTTAATGGTAGATCATTGATATATATAAGTAAGGAAGAGGAGAGGGCCCAAAACTGAGCCTTGAGGGACTCCTGAATGAATAGTACGAGTTTGAGAGCTAATATTGCCAATGCTTACTTGTTGAGACCTTTGGTTTAGGTATGATCTAAACCAGTTTAAAGAAGGATTATCAAACCTGTAACAGTTCAACTTTTGCTGCAGAATTTCATGATCAACAAGATCAAAATATTTCTTGAAGTCAAGGATGACAATCCTAGTCATATGTCCATTATCCATTTCCTTCAGCCAAAGATCAATTAATTTGGTAAGTTATGTTTCGCACGAGTGGTACTTTCTAAATCCTGATTGTGCTTTATGAAATAGAGAGTTTGTTTCAAACAATTTATAGACCTGAATGGCTACATGCTTTTCAAACAGTTTTGACAATACAGGTCAAATTGATATTGGTCTGTGATGTCCTGGATCCTCCTTTTCTCCATTCTTAAAGATAGGTGTAACCTTTGCACATTTCAGTGTTTCTGGAAAATCACCACTCATTATACTTAAATTTATGATATGCGTTAGTGACTTTGTTATTACTGGTGAAGCAATTTTAAGAATTCCTAGACCAATACTATCCAATCCAGAGGATTTATTAATATTCAACTTAAGTAGCATATCAAAAACATCAGCTCCAGTAACATTAGCTATTGAAAAATAATTATCTTCAGGAATTTTAGCTCTTATAAATAACAGAAGAGCATCAAGATCAATTGGGGTGTTAGTCTGGTTCTGATTACTGTTACTGGAGATGCTTATGAATAAATTGTTGAACATTTCCACAATATCTTGTACAGATGTTGCTATATCATCATTTTGCAAAAGTCTAGGGGGATGACAACTGTTCTTGGGTGGGTTCAGCTCTTTTAAATGCTTCCACAATGTTTGGTACTCTTACTTTAATAGCCTGTTTATAGTAGTTGTATTTTGCTTTATCTATCATGCTTAGTTTTATTCCTCCACTTTCTATAGCTTTTCATGTCTTTTTTCTTGTAGAAATTGTCTCTTAGGTGCCTAGCCTCATTGATCTCAGGGGCAATCCACTTGGGTGTAATTTGGTGTTTAACCCTTTTTGTTTTAATTGGGGAATGCTTGTCTAAGGCTGCATTGAACATCTAATACCATTTGTTTAAAGCAGTGTTGATATCAGCTATATTGCAGACTGATTGAAAGGGTTTGCAAACAAAATCGTTTAAGAACATTTCCTCATCAAGCTGTTAAAAGCCCCTGTATTGTATTTCAATGTGTTGCCCATTTTTAGATGATTTCGGAACATGTCTAGTTTCACAGACTAGGTAGTGGTCACTCAGTGCATACACTGGCACATTTTTTTCATTTATGTCTTCAGATTTATTAGTATAGACATGATCAATGATAGTAGCACTTTATCTGTTACTCTAGTTGGGGTGTTAATTAATTGGTACCTGGACGTTTCGCCCCATGGACGTTTCGGCCCAGGACATTTAGCCACACTTCAATGGACGTTTCGCCCCACCTGGTACATGGATGTTTCGCCCCAGGGACGTTTCGGCCCAGGACATTTCGCCCCACATCAATGGACGTTTCATTTCATACCCATAATCCTCTCTCTCTCTCTCTCTCTCTCTCTCTCTCTCTCTGTCCCTGTCTCTCTCTCTCTCCGTTCTTTTTTTTTCTTCTTCTCCCAGCAAATATTATTTGGACTTAATTACTACCAGCATTTATGAAAAGGAAATTACAATTTAGCACAGATGTTATGGCATTCACTAATAATAAAAAGAATGACATCTAATAAAACCAACGTATATCAAAAGTATATCAAAATCTGAGCTTTAGGATACAAATTATGATTCTTCAAGTGCATTGTCTGAGAAATCATTTTGTATTGAAGCTCGTGCAAGTGTTTGATTGGAAATTTATCAGTGGCTCTATAAATTACAGTCTTTCGTTTTCTTGGTACTAGTTGTTATAATATCTGGTAAATCAACAGATTGAACAATGTCTTCGTGCATTACTGCAGAAAACCAGCACCCATCATTAGCAAGCCATGTTCTGCGATATTTGCGACCTATGACAACACAGTGCCTGTGGAAATACTGGTAAGTTTATTTATTTACTTATTTGTTTATTTCTACATCATATTACGAACATTCCGCAAACGGACAGGCATAACAAAATAAATAAATAATTGATAATAATTATATGTATCAAGTGTTGCTTTATCGTATGAAATTGTTCGAATTTCAATATATCCAATGTCTTCATGTCTTCCATTTGTTTCATGTAAAATATTCAATGTTTGATAATTGCACACATATCACGATTTTTCTCCTTTCTTCAGGTTAGTTATGAATGAAACTGTTTACGATGAAGTGCCAGTGGATTCTAAAGATCGTATAACCTTTGAAGTAGTAGCCACATGATCTACTCGATGAAAAAGAAAGTTAACATCTAGTGCTGAATATAGTTTTGTTGTTAATGTTTTACTTAAATGCATTTTTGTAAACAAAAGAAGATAAAATCATAATTACTGTTTAGAAATATACTTTTGCACATCATAATTTGATACTTCTATGCAGTCATGAGATGTAATTTTGATTAGTGATGTGTGTTGATTTAAACATGCAAATACATACTTAATATTTCGAAAATAAATGTCTGAAACCAGTTTTTATTTATCTTTATTGTTAATTACAATCATTTTTATTGTTAATTACAATAATCAAGAATCACTCGAGCGTGAAAAAGATCGAGACGATGAAACACTATTTTGGGGATAACTAACAATATGGTGTAAATTTTCAAACTTGAAGTGAAATACATACCGAATTCAATCGATTAACGAAAACAAAATACTGCAATGCTTACCATTTGAAAAGGGGGAATTTTCACCATAATATTCTGTTCAAAATATTATTAATTAGTAACAATGCCAATAAATGGCAAGAGATATTAAACAAACTAAACCGATCTTGACAAAATTAGTAAAGTTTAAAATTTAAAAAAAGAAGCTATTATGTGGAAGAGAAACAACGAAGAGGGTGTAATGTGTTTAAAACGTCATGTTTATGGGGGACCGTTCCTGTGACCTAGTGGTTAGAGTGTCTGCCTGCTGCGGAAGCGGGATGTCGTGAGTTTGATTCCTGGCCTTGTTGAACCAAAGACTTACAAAAATGGTACTAACAGCTGCCTAATTTGGTGCTCAGCATTATGATGTTAGTGTTAGGACTGGTATGCCTGGTGTCAGAATAACGTTACGTGACTGGTTGGGGGATCATGCTAAATGTCTGCGGCATGATGCCCAAGTGCTAGACATCACTATAAACTGCCACAATGCAGTGCTGAGTGCCAAGCAAGGCAGCTGTAAGTACCATTTTTGTAAGTCTTTGGTTCAACTCGGCCAGGCATCGAACCCATGACCTCCTGCTTCCTCAACAAATGCTCTAACCACTAGGCCACCAGAGCGGTCTTCATCAGTTTGTGTAACAGTGACAATAAAAGTACAGCAGTATAGAAAATTATCACTGTAAACGATAGATTCATTTTCTGATCAGTCTTATCACATAAATGAAGACAAAGAGGAACATATTGTCTGATATAACGGCACACTGAATGTAGTTGAAATATGAGAGAGAAACAGAGACAGAGACAGAGACAGAGAGAGAGAGACAGAGAGAGAGAGAGAGAGAGAGAGAGAGAGAGAGAGAGAGAGAGAGAGAGAGAGAGAGAGAGGGGGGGGGGAATTATCGGATATGATCTTAAATGTATGCCCCTAAAGGAAAGTGAAGACAATGGTGTAATGCTGATGAATTTTGTTAAATGTCTGATATTTCCATTGATGTGGGGCGAAATGTCCTGGGCTGAAGAGTCCATGGGGCGAAACGTCCATGATGTGGGGCAAAATGTCCATTGAAGTGATACAAAATGTCCTGGGCCAAAATGTCTATGGGGTGAAATGTCCGTAATCCAATTAATTGAGTACAGTTGTAAGATTCAAAGTTACTTATCCATGTTAGTGGTGGAGTTTTTATGTAGTCAATGTTAAAATCACCAAATATGATAGTTTCTAAATCTTTCTTTAGTAATGCTTTTTGAATTTTTAGCCTCAAATCCATCAATTCAATCAGCTATGGAACTAGGTGGCCTGTAAACTGAACATAAGAGTATTGGCTTTGATTGGGCATGGGTTACTTCGATCCAGATACTCTCTACCCCAATAGTCTCTAGATCAACACGTCTGTTATAACTAATGGAACTGTCTACATAGAGAAGAATACCCCCACCACCAATGGAATCTCTATCTTTTCTTTCAAAGTGGAAGCCCTGTATTTAGACAGCCAAATCATCAATATCATATCATAAGAAAGAAAGGTTTCATATAGACCTAGAATATTGACTGATCTAGTTTGCTGTAATATTAACTTTATCTCATTGAGTTTAGAGAGGATGTGTTGAATATTTAGGTTGATTACATGCAGACCTCTTTTGAGGTGCCCAAACACATGATAATTATGATCAGAGGATTGACTTTTGAGTATGCCATGTATTGTTTTTAGACTTGACAGATTTCTTTAGATTGCCTTGATTATTTACAATAACTCATGAAGAAGATAACATACAAGATCCATTTCTCGTACAATGACCAAATGTAGTGGATATATGAGAATATTCAATATGAGACTGATTTACATGCATACAACAAGACATTGATATATTAGACACTTTGGGAGCCTCAGAGGGAGAAGTAACTTGAACAGTATCGCATAGTTGTTTACAAGTTAATAAGCTGCATTTTGTACACAAATCAGATAGTGCCTGAAACCTGTTCACAGACTTATAATTATTACATTGAAACGTATACACATATTCTAATGCATTTTGTTTTTAGATGTGTGTTGCATAGGCCTGTACATCATAGCCTTCATCCTATTGGTTTGTGCACAAATTTTGCATATGTCCTAGTTTGTTACAAAGATGGCAACAAATCTGTTTTCCATGCAGACACCGCTTTGTTACATGACAGTGCTCTCCAAAATACAATCAGTTTTCTGACTCATGCCTAACCCCTTTTATAAGTCTTATGTACTGGTCTATATTCCTAAGGAGCAAGGCGGTACCTCTGTTGGACAATTGAATTGGGTCTCACTGTTATAATTGTTGGTTCACATGATTGTCTTTGAAGAAGGTCATGTATTGCAGTACAAAGAGTATTTGGAATTGTCACACAACATACGTTGGGTGTCATTTAGTTGAGTCATAAGTACATCCCTTCTTGGCGGTAGACCTGAGATGATTAATTTACACTCTGTATTTTTGGACCTGATGGCATGCAACAAGCTTTGATAATCATCCTCATTGCCCTTCAAAGATTGGTCGTTACTGTAATTATTCCCAACAGTGAGAAGAATTACAGTATGATATGGTGACATATCCCTTACCAATATGTTTTCTGCAATAGGGTTAACAGTTGCACCTCAATGGGTTTTTACGTAAGTTTTATATAACCCTCTTGTTCTTACTCCTTTGATTATTGATGATCCTATGAGAAGAGATCTGTTTTTAACTATATTTTTGATTTTGACAAGGGGGGAGGGTTCAAATGCATTGCTGGAACGTCTTGTTTTCCATGACTAGACTGACTGAGAGTTTGGTGACTACTGCTGTATTTAGTATTTGTATTGAATTTAGCTTCTTGCTGTAGGTAATTGGAGGTTGTCTTTAGAACAGTTTCTTCTGTGCCTGGATTTGATGGTGAGTGAGACACATAATGGTCAGTGTTTACAGCTAATTTTTGGCTCTGACCATGAGACTGGTCTTGTTTAATTGGTGTGGTTTGATCTATCTGTGTGTATAGTGATTTTTGTCTTATAGCTGGTTTTGGTACAATTTGAGTGCCCTGACATGCTCTTGTGTTTTGTTCCTTTGCCATGTTTGTATATTGTGTTGTCTGGGTATTCTGGCACACTTTTGTTTCCCCTGGTTTATCCATTTGAATTCACACTGTGCAGACTCTTTGATTTTAGTGCAGAGAGTTCCTGTTTTAAACTTTCTACTTGGGTCTTGGAAATACATATCACTACTAAGCAATGTATGGAGGTACAAGTCTGGTTATAGGTTCCATGGAACTCAAAGGAATTTGTTGCACCTATCATAAACTGGGGTTCTGGAGTTTCCTCCACATTGATAGCAATCTGGCTTATTTCATGTAAAGCTGTGTTAATGTTGACTGGATTTGGAGATTTGTGGGCTTCAAGGATGGGTGTTGAACCCTTGGCTTAGAGGTAAATGATTTCAGTCTGGTGTTGTCTACCATTTGCTGACTAATGATTTACACATTAAAGAGTATTCTGATTGGTCAAAAGTTTAAATTCATCCAATAAATCTTCATGTAAAGGAAACTGATGGCAATCGAAAGAAGAAGCGTGCTTGCAAAAAGTGGCGTCCCTCGTTGAGGGAGACGATGACACGAAGAGTTTAGTTAAAGGTTTTTAAAAAAAAAAACGGAAGGGAATGGCTGGAACGAATTGTCGACAGAAATTTAGTTGGTCATTTTATAAGAAAAACGAACACTCGAGGACTGGCATTTTGTGCCCTCTGCGATATATACATTACAGAAGTAGTGATTGAAAGAGTCTGGAACCGCACCTACAAATGAAGCTGCAGTAACTGAGAAAATGAAGCCCTCTGTCAGAATATGTGCACTCCATATCGCCAATACAAGCTGGAGCTTGAAAGGAAAAAGGCTCTCATTGAGAAGGAAAGGAAACGATTGCACATTGAGCCAGCAAAATCATTGGTGACAAAAAGGAAGAGAAAAATCTTTCTTAAAGCCGCAAAAAGAGCTCAACTGGCATATCAACAGCTTGTGTTCAGTGGACAAAAAGATAAGTGAATATATGGGATTATTTGTATATAGATGATGTTTATTTTACATATTTGTTATGAAAAGAGAGAAGTATAATATGTTGGCACTTTAATTATTTGTTTCCTTGTTCTTGACATTCTCCAAAATGTTGTCTATACTGGTAGTATCCAACTTTTAAAACAAGACTGTCTAGACAAACTGGACAGAACAATGGATGGTGTGTTATACATTATATCCTTGGTATTCATTGCAGACACTTATGAACTTCTCTATGTCACAACAACATAAGCATTCCCTTGCTGTGGGCATAAGCAAACAATGTCCACAGTTACACCTAAAATAGGGTTTTTCTTCTTTAATGCATAGTGCTGTGATTGTCAAATTTAATCATTATTTATGAACACATCAATCGCACAGTACAATGACACAAACTGACTAAAGTAAGAAACAGGTAAGACATTCAGTGCAGCACTGTACAATTAAATTAGATATGAAAGAATATAGAAGTTTCAAGTAGATTATTACGATATAAAAAGAGTTTATATCATATTTTATAAAAATCAACTATTAACATACATATGAGAAATTTTAATTTGCAATATTTGCTTATCAGTGTTTAAATACATCAGTATGCATGAAATGCAGTACACTTATACAGCCTTTATTACAGTTTAGGAAATATTAATTTGTAAACAAACAGGAGACTGTAGAACAGTACTGTAAATATCATCGGATACGTATATTTATCGTAATTTATGGCCATATACATATTCAGAAAACAATTACTATGAATAGTCCATCTGTGTTGTCTTTCTTCATCATCATCTTTATCCTGGGATTCCTCAGAATTGAAAATATGAGGATCAGACTGGTGCAGATTGATTTGGTTAATCAGCTGTTTCTACACCATTTACAGAATCTTCTGAGCTTGTTACCTCCTTGTCTTCAAATGGAAGATCTGCAGGACAGTGAGAATTCACCTCCATCAGTCAATCACAGCTTTTTTGTTGAGTTTCTGAAGACTTTTCTATAATATGACGATGCCATTAAATACCAGAAGATGTCGGCAGTTGCATTCGATTATAATCGTAGACAGGTGCAAACGATATATTCTGTCGACTCCCATGCATTTATTACTAACAATTTCTTAATCGGATTATTTACATTCATATTTTGAATAAATATTTTTATTCCCCAAGAAACTATTTGAATAAATGTAGATACACTGTTATGGCACTTTAAAGAACATCATAACTGGCGTTTTACCCATGAACCTTTCTGATATTTTGGATGCTGTCTCTTTGTCGTTTGTCTCATTTTAATTTTTGAAGCATCCTCTACTGAGATGACAGACTGGATTTCTGTATGCATCTGTCTCTGCTCATCTACTATGGACATCTGTATCAGTACATTGCTTAGTGTCGCTCCCGGTCAATTACATTTCTTTGCGTCTTTGTGGTCAATCTCTTGAGAAGTGTCTAATCCAAAGCTGAAAATACTATCACTGTGGGAGGTACTGGATATATCATGTTTCATCTGTCTGTGAGAATAACTTCATTTGTAATGTTATATCAAAAACATTGAGCGAATTCCAGCATAACTGGAAACTCTATTTAAGAAAGAGAATGTAAGTGAAGGCTTCACACTGGCCAGAAGTAAGTTTTATCCATATTGTCCTCCTAGTCTTTCAGCAACAGCGATGGTTACAATTTTGTCACAATTTTTCATTATATCATTATGCAGGGAAATATTTTATTCTCAGTGGATATTTTCTTAATGAATTCTTTAACAATTACCGCTATCTCATTTGAAGCTGGCTGACATGACTCCTGATCACACAATTTGTATCTCAGCAACACTTCATGGGAATGTGGTAGCAAGGAGATGAATGTGATGAAAACTGAGAAATACAAAGCTACTAACAATCACCAAACGTTTCACTTGACTGTTACTAATTTACTGCACTCTTTTTCAACATCATCTCTCATATACTTCAATTTATGGATGAGGCCTGATGTTTGATAGCCTGATATTAAATTCATTAATTTGGACTTTCTCAAGTACAGTACTGGAAATTCTGGAAGAAATCATGCATAATTTTTGTTCCCATCTTATAGGCTTAAAAACGTTTCTTGCAGTCTTGTAGTCAGGTGCAAGCAAGACGTTTTCATTTGTTTCACTCAATTCAGCCTTCTTTAAGAAATTATTGAGCACCACTTTCAATGTGATTATATCGTACTTTCTACCACTGGAAGGTGGAGGATTATGGCATAATGGTGGTCATGGTGTGTTGCTTAGATCTCGTTACTCTAGTATGCAACTAACAATACTGCAAACCATGGCTTTATCTTTGTTTGTCATGCATGGTATCTGTATTTCTTCAAGGACGGCTTGAACATCTTGCAGAATATCTTTATCAGCATCAACTTTTATCTTAATATTAGAATATTCTGACTCCTCTTCTTCTATTCCATGTATTCCATTCATTTTATCTTCATAAATTTGTTATCATCTATAACGCTGACATAAATACATAGCAACAAACTAAATGTTCAGATGATGAGACATCACTTTGCTTTTACAGTAGAACTTATGTTAACATTTGACCTTTGAATTTTGTGTTTATAGATTACAGAATGTGTTAACCTTTGGTGTGTACTGACATTCATTTTCAAAGCCCTGTAATCTGAGTGGGCTTTTATTCTTTATATGAAAAAGAAAACATATATACTTCACTGTATGAAGGAGTAAATGTAATTACATTTTAAAATATAAACAACAAAAAATCTGTGATTACAGTGAACAGCATGTATGTAATTATTTCCACTAGAATCGGTGCTATGAAATGATGCAACAATTATAAATTTATGAAATCTACATGTGGCTTTCATTGCTTTAAAAATTATGTAACTTTGCTACTTAATAATGAAAATGTTTTATTTAGCAAGATATAATGCACGCTATCAGTATATTTATTTGAAAAGTGTCAGGCAATTAATGGAGGATTATGAAAATTTGGGTCCAACAAAAGTTATAGATTTATACATAGGAGTTGACAAAGTTCCAGTTTCTTTTAATGAAAGTTAATGTGCTTGTTGCTCATTGATTATATGAAATGCTATAAATTGGTACAAACCATTGTGTGTTCTCAAGTCATCCTTCACTCAGCAAAATATCCTCATCATTCGAAAAACCTGATGCAGTGTCATCACTACCCTCTTCGTTGTTAGTGTTCAAAAGTGGCTCAAATTGATACAGTACAATGTTCACGCTTACAGAGAAGTCATGCAATATTCCATGATGCAAAAGGGAAAAGAAATTATCTGAATCACTCTAGCAATCATCGTAGACAGCTCGGTTGGGTGGTAGCTATAGATCCTATCATGTCACTACCGGCCACATGATACGTATCTAATTAACTATTAAGACACTTATGCTGATAACCTAAATATTTCCTTAGTGTAACTAAAGAGAACGGTTTATGGGAATAAGATCAAATATAATTTTGTACATCAGGCAATCAAATAAAAAAAGAACCATGTCCATTCCCAATTCAGTTAATAGCATGCCACATGTCAATTTCATTGTTTTGAAAGCTACATCTTGTATACTGGATTCCAAGAATTTAAGCATGATTTGTCACCTTACCACAGAACTATATTAATGTGGTGGTAAAGGACCTGGATTAAACAAATGTTCAAGCCCTTTTCTTGTTTGTTTTTTTAGAAAGTTTCGATCATAATCAAATTTAATTTACATTTTGTATTTAATTTTGTGTCGGATGGAGTGTTGTGGATATAATTTTGTCCCTTAAATGAATAGTGGGCACCCAGTAGATACTGTGCAGTGGACACCAGATATGATAATCCAGTAACCTCTGTGTCCATGACCCGAAACTCCTCAATGTGTGTATTGTGGTAATGTAACTTCTTGCTCATATGGAGGCCAGAGAATAAATTATGGGTGCACAGCTTTTTTCTGTGTCAGACTTTTTATATATAGTTTTCAAAGTTCATTTTTTTCTGTTAGGATTCATTTGAATTCTGGTCAGATTCTTTCTTCACTTTTTTATGTACAGCTTGCTCTGAATGATCACCCTGCTGCAGTAAGAAGATTTTTAGTAGAACCAAAACCAGCTTATCATGCTAAGTACAGTAGACCTAACCATAATGAAATATCTTGCAAGATAAATAATCAGTTTCAATGATTTTGGCATCTCTCTCTCTCTTTCTCTCTCTCTTTCTCTCTCTCTCTCTCTCTCTCTCTCTATATATATATATATATAGATATATATATATATATATATATATATATATATATATATATATATATATATATATATATATACATATATCTATGTATGTATATATAGCCACTGCTTACTTATTTAAATTAAAGATTAAACATTAAACATTAATTAAACATTATAACAGCTTTAGCGGACAACCCTGTGTATGACTCATCAGATGTGAGACCAGGCCCATTGGCTGAGTATGCCACACCAGACAAGTCTAAGAAAAAAGCATACCACAAGGAAGACCCTACTAAGTTGTATGCCCATGTGAACAAGACAAGGAAAGCTAAAAGTGGACAAAAACGTAAGAATTCTATACGGATAGGTTGAAACAACCTTACTGAGTACTAGATTGATTTGCATACATATGATATATTATTTGAATATCACATTGCTTAGCATGTCCAGTAGTTTACCTGATAAAAACCATGATTGATTTGTTGCCATTGATATGTTGTAATTAAAAGCAGTTTGATTCAATGATTTGATACAGAGCTCACAGACAGTTAGTTTGTTGCTAGGTGACATCTCTCCATTGATATGGGGTCAGACTATTCTACCAGAACGAACCGTAACAAGCTGGAACAAAATATAGATAACACCAGAATGAAGATTAAGAATCGAGTTCTACTTATATAACTAGTTATACCTTTAATTCTATTAATTTCAATTGATATTATTCTTGCATTTGATATTTTACTTTTTTTTAAAATATTTCAATGTAATAAGAGAAAATCAGAACAAAAAATGACAATACTGGAAATACTGATAATAATAAAAATATAATGAATACTGTAAACAAATATATGCATGAATTAAAGTAGCGGCTAGTAGTAGGATAGTGCTCATGTGCTGTTATTGCTAACTACACGTTTCATTTTGTCTTGTATTAGTAAAAACATGATTAGATTCATATTTTATAGCTCAGCATGTAATGTTTGTTAAGATGAGCAAAACAACACAAATTAGTATTTTAGAACTGTAGATACATCAAGAAGCCGATAAGATATGAAGGATTAAAAGTCAAAAGGCTATTATTGGTGTCATATGGAAATTGTATTTTAAGTTTAAATTTAGTAAGCATTTGTGTAACAGAATTGTTACCGAGAGGATGATGGATTAAATGAACAACACAAACACAATCTGTGAAAGAAAATATAAATTTATGAAATAAATTATTAATGAAAAATAATGATGTATCAACACAATAACTCATGCGTTCAACCCACAATTACACTCACAACCATTCACAATACATGAATAAATTAAATATTAATACACAGATACAAATGAATCTCTTGGACTATACACAGATCCAAGGAACCTTTACAAAAGTTATATTACCGCAAGTATAAATTGCGATAACAAATACAAAACATCAAACTATACTATCGCACGTATGGATTGCGACAACTAGCACGAACACATGTATTTAATCAAGTTGATAACTTTTATTGAGATTCATGTAATCCCTTGAAACACTACTGTGATTTGAAGTAACAATGTAAATATAACAATGTATTCAATTGTACTACCATTGCAACACACACATGTGTCTCGACCCTGTATAACCGTACGATTCACCAACTGTTGAATCGCCGCCCAGTTTCCCGAATACCAAGGGTTGGCACAATTCTTTTATCGGTCACTTGCCCTACACGGATCCACCACAGTTATACGTACAGACAACATACAGCATCTACTAGAACCAACGTTCCCAAATACCTAGATGCCACCCCGGATGTTTACACCTCTAGACAGCTCCGACACTCGGACTTCTAGATATCCGGATATTTACACGTCACGACAGATGTAGACGGACAGACAATCCGACAGACAGAAAGTCAGATACTTCAATTCGATTGCACAATTAAACAGCACAATCACGGCACAATCAATCACATTCAGCTACAATTCAGAGACATTCAGAGACGTTCAGCTACAAATCAGAGACGTTCAGCTACAATATCAGAGACGTTCCGCTACAATATCAGCTACAATATCAGAGATGTTCCGCAACAAATCAGCTACGATATCAAAGACGTGATCAGCTACAATAAAGAAACCAGACTACTAATAGTTGTCTCAAAAAATAAAGTAAACCTTAGATTACGCTATTGCATTTAAAGTCTAATAGTGACTAGTAATTCCAAATATTCCACGTTTAAAATCTGCATTGTAATAAAGACATCATTATATGAAATGATAAACTGAATAAAATTCACAATAAAACGAAATATAAATTTAACACTCACCCCTTTGGCTGGAGAAATTATGACAAGCTATCTTTCCTGTGATAAGATAGTTTTGGTCCCGTAATATTTATCAGAGATATTCTGCCTTATATATCCTCAAATAGGTGAGCAGAATTCACGGCAAAATTACCGTGCACCCCGTGAATCTAATGTTCCGGACTTCATGTGATTCGAAGTCAGGCACATGCAAATCGTTACACGCCGCTTACCTTGGAGAAAACCACTTACTCACCCCAGGTAACGCATGTACGACAAAACAAAAAAAATGGTGAAATTAGTTTGTAATTCAAGTAGAAAATAAATTCAATTTTCGCCTAATTCTGTGACAATTTGTTAGGTCCTTAATTCTTTGTGTCATCGCCTAATCTGTTTTGGCATTCGTGTTTGCGCATTCACTATATTTTTTGTTTATTTATTTTTACCAGACCCTTTCCTCTGCTCTTAGATACCATAATTGTAATTGTCTTGTCTGTTGAAATCACCATATTGGATTATTTGTGAAAAATTACATAATCTTATTTTCACGCAGAAGTAATTGAGTGCAATGAGAACTTCTTTTCACAAAAGGAAACAAAATGAGTGTGTATTTTCTTTATTTTGCTTTTCAATTCAAGAATTGTTTTTAAATGGAATATAATGACAAAACAGAGTGACAAATCCATTTACGATAGAGATTGACGGTGCACAAGGTTGAAGTTGTTTTTTTCCTGACTTGAAAGACACTGTAGACAGTTTGTTATGAGGTGGTGTATATAATGTTATTATATTTCCCACCTCTTGTGGTACTCGGTATCTAGATAACCACCCTCGATATAATTCACCCAGATTGAGTAAACGTACAGGTAGAATAAAAAGCAATCTGAGAAGATATCTAGAACAGAATGAATCGAGCCCCGTATACAAAAGAATCAAAATTTAATCAATTACAAACAATTGTAAACCAATACAATTCATTAGAAATATACACTTCTTTTGGAATAAAATCTATCTTGATACCCTTTAAGACATAATTAGATTTATATAAGAATACAAAATAGCCAATCTGTTTACAGATAGGATTTTTCTCATCATATGATCAAGTGAACAGTCAAAATCGTTGCCGTGTGCAAGTTCATAACCTGCTTAGTGATGGTTCCCTCCAATTCATCCTTTCACTCTTTCTTTTCTTCCGTTTTCCTTTCTCTCCGACTTTCTCACGGTTTCGCCTCCCTTCTTTGGGCAGACAGGTCAATATGTAGAATTCTCAATGCGTCTGAAGATGTCCCAAATATATATCTGCAGAATGCTCAATGCATCTGAAGGAGTCCCAAATATATCTCTGCAGACTTCTCACTGCATGTGAAGAGCTATTTTCCCCTTATAAAGAGAAACAGAGAGCTAGCTTAAGTTTTCCTGTCGGCTATTCCACGGGGAGTGAATCAATTCTACCTCACTCATTATCAGGTTTCACTATCAACATTCAAACAGATGTCAAAGGCTATTTAACTGGGCCAAGCATGGCAGACCCAAAACAATCCTAGTTCCCTAATTACGCTGTTTCAGCAAATACACAATTCTAGTCTTTCATACATGAAATCATATTTAAGATGGTTGAATTCAAATGGATTATCGTAACTCATATACTGCAGTAATACATGAAATATTAGAATACCCCATTGCTGTACAACAAGACGACAAATTGAAGAATTCATCTCACTTCTATAAAAGAGATATAAAAATCAGCTCAATTATCTTCCGATTTCACTTGAGCTTTTCCATTTACTCAAATCAGGCCTCTGCTATGGGCTAAAATCTCTTAACCCAAAAGTAGAAAAGGCACATAATGAGAATCTTTGAAAAGCCTTTGATCAGTATATAGTATATAACTATTCAATGGCTTTACTGTCTGTGGAAGGAGCTAGGCAGGTTTAAATAAGCCAAATTTGGCTAAAGATTCCTGTTGCCATACTCAGTGAGGCTGGTACACAACTAATGTCCAGCAGCAGAGAGGGTGAGCCGGACAACATTTTTAACCAAGTTTTCACTGAAATCAGGCTTCTACGGCCAAGATGTGGTGAATCGGATACAAGTTTTCAATGAAATCAGGCAAATAAATAAAAAAAAAATCAATGAAATCAGGCAAAAAATAATAATGAAAAATCAATGAAATCAATGAAATCAAAAAAATGACTAAGCCTCCATTCGTAAAAATCTTCGATTTTCAACCGAATATTTGATCCAGTCCGGTCCTAGGATGAAAATCCTTTCAGGATGAAAGTCCTTAGGACTTTACAAACAGACTTATTTGTAAAACCTCCTCTTGTAAATCAATCAGATTATTAGACTGGTCAGTGAGTTTGAAATTAATTCTGGTTAATGAATTATTATGACATCGCATATAGACTGGATTCACCGGGGATTCGATTATTAAAAATCCTGGAGGGGCTGTTGGTGCAAACGAATACAAAATATATCCTTGCTGAGCTTGATTTGATCGTTCTAAATTTATTTGATAGCTTCCTTCGATAACATCACATACTAAATTGATTGCTATCACCGATGAAATATTCACATTGAACGGAGCAATATGCCTGCCACCACCATCTGGGTCATTATTGTGTGTCAGGATAGTTGTTTGTGGTTGTGATGGTGTTTTTTTCCACGTATCATGGATTTTTTTGAAACCTTCATCGATGGAGTCACTGAGATGTTTTGTTAGTTGTGGTACGTTATATCCTGGTAGTTTGAATGTTGGAATATCTCCTATGCGGATCTTATAGTCTATTGCAAATAAATCTCTTGTTTTAGGACTACTGTCACCTAATACCTCTTGAATAATTTGTGAATGAAATGTTTCCATGTCATTGATGATTTTGTTACATGTTTCTACGACACTGATAAATTCATCTCGGGTGAGAGTGCCGGATCTAAGGGGTATAAACAACAACGAAATATCGTTATTGAAAGCTGTGAAATTTTCAGTGATTTTATCCCGGTTAGCAGATTGATGAATAAGTCGTATTTTTTCATCATTGTCTACTCTAATGAAAAAATACGTCTTATCATAATCTCAATAGCTTTTTATTGGATTATCAGATTTTATCCTGTCAGTGACATAATCAGATTTTTTCGGTTCAGGTGGTATGTTAACTTGTCGAGGTGGTAATTCAGGCCAACCTAACACTGTTCTTATAGAACTCTGATAGATATCTACGACATAACCCTCTGTGCTTATTTCAATGGCAGATGATAGTGTTGGCTCATGAACTGTTATAGCTATTTTTGATTCTTTTCCAGTAATCGATTTTATTCTACGCGCGAATTCATTATTGATTTGTTCAATTTGGTATGATCCGGTTGGTATGGAAACAACGTTCCAGTCTGGGGTACCGTCGTCTTTATTCTTATTTGCAAATACCAGTGAATTATTGGGTTGTTGACCACCAAATGATTTTGATCTGATATTTGGCCAACTATGGTATACTCGTAATTTTGCTAGCGCTATCTCCTTCACTGGAACCGGAGAGGGGAAATTCACACTGAATTCTGGATTCGTTGATGTTATTGATATCATGCTTGTTTGTACTGGGTTCGTGTTCTCCACTATTTGTTGAAGTAATTCCATCGGTGTTGTCATCGTTGCTATACTCATGATGTATTTCTAATTTTGATACTGCGGAATCATAGACACGTACCATCACTGAGAACTCACTATCTGATATCGTTGAGGTTATTGAGATCATTCTGGTTTTTTCTGATTCCATCGGTGTTGTCATTGTTATTATACTCATGTTTTTGTATTTCTAATTTTGACATCGCAGAATCATAAATACTGACCATCGCTGAGAACTCACTATCTGATATAATTGTATCATCGAGCGACGACGATATCAATGAGGATAATTGCGAGTATGCAGTAGACACAACATGAAATTGAATCACATAGTCTTGTAGTTTCCGTTGGCTGCATGATGATATTTTTTTTGTGATTATTGAAATAATTCCAGCGATTGTTGTTGCCGCAGAAATGCAAATTGGAACAGCTATCGGGGCCATCATTGTCACTGAAGACAGTATAATACCAGCTCCGGTGATTACACCACTCACAGCGTACACAGTAACATCAATTGCGGTAATTCTTCGTTGGTATTTTTTTATTTTTATTTGATACTCTTCAGTGAGGGTTTTGAGTCTATTTTGATATTCTCTGACCTGATCATAGCGATATTGCGATGATGAAATCATTTTTATTTTAAAAACGCTAGCGTTTTCAATTGTGAAATCCTTTCAATTTAAATCCGCTACGAATTCCACATACCACGTTGTTGAAACCCTAACCAAATTTGTATCAGTAGCTGTTATCGTGAACTTTTCAGTTGTATTCTTGTCGATGATCGTTGATGTCGTATTGTTGACACCAGATGAACTGGACGATGAAATATTAAATTGAGTCGTTGTTACGAGTGTTAATCGATAAATACCCTTGACGGTTGCAGTGATATCTAATTTGTTGTTTGTAGGTGTCCACGCAAATGATCCGTGTTGGATCGTGTATACTACGTTGTTAGTTTTCTCATGAGGAATTTTTGTTTTTTCAATAACTGTTATCATCCTCGAAAAATCATTTTTGATGGCCTCGGTGAAGGTTTTCGTCTCATCGATGGATTTTTTTATATCCGGTAGTTTTAGTTCAATTTTATCGAATGTAGTTCCAAGAAATTTATCAATGATATTTCTACGAAAATTTGTAAACTGTTTTATGTGTTCTTCGGTTTTAGATTCAAGTGTTGCTAGTTCCAACACAGAATTTTTCAATTCATCGTTGAGAGTTTTGAATCGATCTGTAATCGTCGAGAAGAGTACACCCGGTTTGAGTTTACCCTGATCGGAAAATAACGCGATAGTATCCTCGATTGCGTTTTGTTGTTTAACTAAAATATCATCCAGAGAAATATTACTGGTTTTCAATTTACCCTGATCGGAAAATAACGCAACGGTGTTCTCGATTGCGTTTCGTTGTTTAACTAAAATATCATCCAGAGAAATATTACTGGTTTTCAATTTACCCTGATCGGAAAATAACGCAACGGTGTTCTCGATTGCGTTTCGTTGTTTAACTAAAATATCATCCAGAGAAATATTACTGGTTTTCAATTTACCCTGATCGGAAAATAACGCAACGGTGTTCTCGATTGCGTTTCGTTGTTTAACTAAAATATCATCCAACGATACATTACTAGATTTCAATTTACCCTGTTTGTCTTGAAATACAACTATCTCATTAGGATCAACATTTACTAAATTCAACGTCTCAGCGATTTCATCTTTAATTTTTTTTGTTATATCCTTGATAGAATCAGGGGTTGCAGTGTCATCGGGTTTGGGTTTCAGAGGTCTTCCCCAAATATCAATCATGATATTTTATACACCTCTCTCTAAAAAGCGATTACTAGTGTAGTCATTTACGACAATGTGTGGTGGTTTTCTAGATGCTGAAATAGCGTTAAGGACATTTAATACTTCACTGCCGCATATTGGTGGGTCATTGATTTGTTGTGTTGGTAGCGTAGAATACCAAGTCTTCATTGGAAAATTTTTTATATAACGCATAAACTCTTTTGGCGGGGCTAATCCATATGAATCAAAATAGACAATCCCACGTGGATCAATAGCGTATGCAACCCAGTGAGTTCCAGGTCCGGTGCTGTTATCGAGATTAATAATACCTGTTTCAGTTTTGTTTGGTTGATGTGGTAATTGATCTTTCATAAAAACACCTCTGAAATTTTTAATCGCTAGTTTTTTAGCAGCATCCATTAAATCAAAATTGGACATAGGAACCATAGATTCCTCAATTAAAAAACCGTTCCTGGTAGTCTCAGGCCTGATCCGTGAACGGATCTCCCGCTGTACCATGAATACGGGGTTCCTGGTAGTCTTAGACCCTTTCCCTTTTTTTTATACCCCTTTCCTGTAGCCTTTTTTAGTGCCATTCCTGCTGCAGTACCAACGGCTCCTAACGCCGCTGCTTTAGCCACTGCTGGGGCTGCTGCTGCAATCAATGCTGGTATTGCAGCTAACAATGGAAATATACCGCCTGTTTTCATCATATTTTTGATAGCAGCCGCAGAAAGGGTAATCTGGATACCTTTTTTTGCTACAAGTGCATCATTGAAATGTTTTATTTGACGAGTTGTCAGCGATAATTTATTTGCACCACCAGTCATTTGATTCGGTTTCAACGTGATTGTGGTTCCACATTTTTTAGTCGATTCTGATTGCAATTTTTTTATTTGACCGGGAGTTAACGCAACACTAATAACACTATATGACATTATACATAATAGATTGATTCTAAATCGTTTACAATTTCAATTACATGTTTTCTACTGGGGCATCTACCACTCTCATTCTTCCTCCAACACCTTCAAGTAGCATTGATTTATCACTGAGAATGACAGCAACTGCTCTATAATTAGCAATAGTACCACGAGTCACATTAGCTCTAAAATGTATATCAACAACAGATTGTCTCATCAAATCAAGATGTTCCAGTGAGAAGTAATAAATCGGATAGAGGCTTTTGAAATCCAATTGTGATATTTGCAAACCGGTATCGACATTTTGATCACGTGCCATAAATGACAACAATCTATGATAAACTCGTGCAATATGATTTTCTGTGTAATTCAGTTGTATATCCTCGGATGGTTCCTGCTGGCCGTTTATTCTCAGTGAGACGTCTTTCACACCTAACTGATCAAATATCATATGGCTGAGGAGTTGATTGCCAACTCGTGTGTTATCCTGTAACGCAATAAATATATGACGTGGCGCAGCAACACCTTGTTTTGATGCTAGATTCCACGTGAATAACCCGTTGATATTTGATTGCTTCACATCTGTACTCACTGATAACCAACTCAACAACGACTTTCCCCCTTGGTCCATAAATGATAGTAATCGTTCTTCTGCGGTGATTGCTGGAGTCAACACTGGCATCCACAATGATATTTTTGTTAAATTGACTTTACCGGCATCAGCATTGGGAGTTGCAGCATCCGCTGGAATCCTCCAAATTGCGTCGTTATCATCACCCTTTCGTACAAGCGATACTGTATGCTTCGCCCCGTAGATAACTTTTCTGACGTTTCTACAGAATCCAAATATGTGATGCAGTGGAATCGCGCATGAAAATGATTTACGCGCTCCTTGCAACATTGAAATACGTGTTGCAGCCCCTAGATTGAAAGCACCCTCGTTGTTTATAATCATATCCTCGGCATCAATATTAGCGGTGCCAGCATTATTCTTTGGTCGTCTTATAATAAATTGATTTCCTCCAGCGGTATTTTTACCATCTTTTGCAAACATCATAGAGGGTCCTGCTGATCTTGTATAATCATCAGAATATCTCGCTAACCCTATGATTGTTGTAGCCACATCAACATCGCGATCTATGGACTCAATTTCTTTTCCATCAATGAGATATTTTGCACTCTCAAATAACGCCATAATACCATTATTGACAAACCCGACTTGAGTACCAGCTGGATACGGTGCTGGTACAGCAGTAGTATCAACAGCTGTTACAATTTCTCCTTCTACTTCAATAAACGCTTCAGCGGGTAGAAAGTATTTACTGGTATCATGGACTTGAAGATCAATTCTTGATCGACTATTTGAGTCTATGGCATGATAGGCGTAATATTGATAATCGCGTACAGAATCATCCTTGCCAACTGGGGCGTCTATATCAAATGCTGGATCACGTGACTTTTTGAACATTTTATTCTATTTATCAGAGTCTAAATTGGAAAATTGCTAGCAATTTTCATCATCGTAAACGATTTTCAACGCTAGCGTAAAAATCCGTAGGATTTCATCGACGTAGTTTTTTAAAGCCACTTCCTGCTATCATATTTGCAATCTTGCTTTGGTCACTTGGAGTCACCATCGACGCTAGTTTTTCATCTACTGCGTTATTTATTATTTTACTAACACTTGCAGGCATTTCTGCTGTAGACGGTAACGGTTTCTTTTTTCGTCTCACTAATGATGTTATTTTATCCTTCGCAGTTGAAAATGCCTTTCCGGCAAGATCTCCAACAGCACCAATACCCTTATCACGAATAACATCAATGGCTTTCATTGATAACTGTTTAGCTAACGGCATCACTTTTGGGGCCATGCTTGAAAAGAATCCTAAAATGGTATTGCCTAAACCATCTCCATAGTATGCTCTATAAACTGGAAACCGTGAATTAACTACATAGACGGGGGTTGGTTTATCATGATTGTAATGTATGATCATTATTATAAAAACAATAGTGTTTTCAATTGTTATTTAATCGCTGTGATACCCATTTGCTAACTCGTCAATGAAATCTCGATATGTTTTGATATCCATGATACCGCCGGCAAATAATCGTCTACAGATATCAGCTGCTTCATTAATTATTTCTGGAGAGTTATTTCCAGCTCGGAATCCTCCTACAAGAACATCTAATCGTGATATATCATTGATAACACTATCAGGACACGAAATCCTTGAATTTTGCAATCCACTTCCGCTATAACCAGCTGCTTCATCTAGTTTTTCTAAATCCGTTTCTTGTAAATAATCATCATTAGGTTCTTCTTGTTTTTTTTGTCTCCGTGTTGGTGTTTGACGTCGTTCTTCTAAATCATCATCATCATCAAGTTCTTCTTGTTTTTTTTGTCTTCTTGTTTGTCTACGTGTTGGTGTTTGACGTCGTTCTTCTAATTCTCGTTGTCGCTCTTCTATTTGTTCTCTTTTATAATTACTAATTCCCCTTTGAAATTCCTTGTACCCCATCTCATCCTTATTCAAACGACCAATCCCTTTATTTAGTTTATACAAATTATCGGACCAATCATTACTTGATATTCTATCATCCTTATACTCGTCCTTTAAAAAATCTTTTTTTGAATTATAGCTTTGAGCAGCAAAATCACCAAAAGCTCGATAATCCTTTGATTTGAATAAACTAAATTGTTTTATTACTATTTTAGCATTATCAGTAAATTTATTCAACAGAGAAACAGTCGTTTTTTTCGGATCAGTTTTTTCAGTTTGTTCAGTTTTCGCTGCTAGTTTTTCAAGCACAGAAATAAGACCCTCTTCTTTTCTTTTACCGTCAGGATCATCTCCCAGTATAGCACGCTCTACTCCTTTCGTTGCTGTGGTTACTGGTTTAAACAATTCTTCAGATCCCGCAGCAAAGTCAGTTTGTAAACTCTGTCGTTGTTGCAGTTTATTCCTGACAGAGTCACGAATTGGTACAAATCTCTTAATTGCATCTAATCTTTCACGAGCTAATCGGGTTGTTAATGCTTCATTGACCATTATTTGAAATCAGAAACCATTTTTCAATTGTAAAACACTTGACATGTCGGATGATTTTTGATACGGTCATGGAAGTGTTATTTGATTATTTTAACGGCTCTATCAATGATGTGGAAAGTGTCATAATTGTATATAAAATAATTAATACTGACACTTTCCACATTCTATTTTTGATCATCTATCACTGATTTTTTTACATGTCGGATGATTTTTAACACAGTCATGGAAGTCTTATTTTGTTGTTTTAAGGGCGTTATCAATGATGTGGAAAGTGTCATAATTGTATATAAAATAATTAATACTGACACTTTCCACATTTCTATTTTTGACATTCCCTTGAAGGTCGGCTAAAAAAAAAATGATAAATGATCGGGCAATCAAAAAATGATAAGGGGTCAGGCAATCAATGGTCGGGCAATCAAAATCGTTCATTTTCCTGAATTAACGCCCGTAGGTTTCTAATTTTAGAGTTGACTTCTTTTTTCAATTCGTATTCGTTACCTAATTCTATTCGTATCCCCTCTACGATAGTATACAACGGGACGAACACACTAATGTCACTGGAAAATGAAAGAGAGTCTCTAATAGAATTCTGAATTCTTTTGATGAGTGCATATTTCTTTGGTAGCATATATTTATTGTTGTTAACTCCGTATTCTATATCCTGAAAATCAGACACAATTTGATCAGGATTTAATCCATCTGATAGTTTGATATCCTGATTTTTCAATTTTGCTATTTCAACTATGATGCTATTCATGTTTTCAGAATTCATTATTCTATAGCAATGACATATCTCTAATTGAAAAATATGAAGCATTAGACATAACTAAATTGAACTTTTTGCCCGCTCTTTTTTGAAATAGCCGATCGATAAATCCTCCCTGCAACTTTTTGAACAGAAGTTGGACAAATATCGAAGTGCCTACCGGCTTCATTCATAGATGAAAATATTTTCTCTTCATTAGTTATTGTATTCAAAGATTTTACGGGTCTCTTCCAAACCGTTTTGCAAGTGCCAACCCTTCCTCGTTTGGAATTCTCACTCAGTGTGATAGCCTGCAGATTTGATACAGAATTATTCTTTGGATTAGAATCCTTGTGATCAATAACAAAACCATTCTCGATCAATCCATAATGACATTCATACACGAAACGATGATTGAGATAAGTTTTCTTTCCAACAGTAAACCTCAAATACCCTTGATTACTCACAAAACCGACCGGTTTCTTCAGTCTACAGTGTCTTACAACACCATCACTGGATGCTTCATAATTTGTAATCACTGGGTGTAGTCTGAATTCTTGGTTCATTCGTATACTAATACTATTTGTCTAATTCAGTGTTTGGTTTAATAATTACATCACTGGAGAATCTTTCGATGTAGTCTTGCGGAGTTCTTATGATTTTGTCAGTGACGTTATCAGAGTCAAAGACTTTTTCAGGGTCATAATTTCTGATGGATTGTCCATTTTTTATTCTCTTATCATAATAACGCTTCAATTCCCTGTATCGCTTACCACCACAATCAATACACAATTGTGATCTTCCCTTAACCCCAACCCCACATCGAATACAGGGTAACGGACCAAGGCTCCCATGTCGAAAACTTTGCATATGATACCTACAGTACTCATTTTTTCTGCATGATTTGTTACACGGGGTTACATTTCCCATCTTGAGCCATTTGCATTGGTTCATTATATATAAAACTTTCATTTAAATACTTGTTTTATGTATAGCATGATGGAGTTCAAGAGATTGACTTCGAAAAATGCTAAATTCAATGCTGATAGAGAGTTTAAGAGATTATTGAAAATCAATCCTAGATTTAATATCGATAGACCCAAAAAACGTGTAGTAGACGGAAACATGAAAGAGTTTAAGAGATTATTGAAAATCAATACTAGATTTAATATCGATAGACCCAAACGTCCAAAACGTCAAAGAGACGGAAACATGAAAGAGTTTAAGAGATTATTGAAAATCAATCCTAGATTTAATATCGATAGACCCAAAAAACGTGTAGTAGACGGAAACATGAAAGAGTTTAAGAGATTATTGAAAATCAATCCTAGATTTAATATCGATAGACCCAAAAAACGTGTAGTAGACAGAAACAAGAAATTACCATGGAAGGATGCTCAATTCAATCTTGATATAGTTTCTAATACACCCAAGAATAAAATTCTTGATAAAGCCATCAGAGACTGTTTTAATGAATTCAAGCGTGATGGAGCATCTTATTGTTGGTCAACAATTCGAATTGATGGTGTTGTTGATGCTACCATGAATGATGAAAAGGCAGCAGTGATCATTTCACGTGTTGGGGAAAAAAGTCATTTTTTCCGAATCAAATTCATTATCCGTGAGGATGGAAAATGGATTATTAGGGATAAATTTGAACCAATTCTCAAGGGCAAAAAAACTATCACCGTGAATCAGGATTCAAAACCAGGAATTTTGACCGGAATTGATAAACCCTACTACGAAAGATCTTATCCTGTCACAGCAGTTGTTTACGGGATCTATCCGCTCAATGAAAAACCTGATATCGCAAAACTAGCACCCATGAAATATTCGACAGGGCTCAATTGTGTAGCAGAACGAATAATGGAACACTTCACAAATGCGTCCCGGGGAAATAAACTAACTGATCTAAGACGAAAAAAAATAACCGAGTGGGAATTAACGGTAAAAGAGAATGGGGCAACAATTCAGGATATAATTAAATTAGAAACATCATTGAGATTTCCAATATCAGTAAGAACAATCACCGGAGAAGTATTAAAAGAACCGAAATATCAATCAAAAAAAGGAAACCCAATTGAAATTATTGATCATAACGAACACGCGTGGTCATCTGCAGTAGCAATATTCCCACGGGATAGAACCGTAAAATATCTATCCCACACCGAAGAGTTTTTTTCAGAGCAGAAATTATTTGATGCTATTTACCATTTGAGTAAAAACGATCCCGTGTCAATGTGACTATTTCATAGTACTTCAGACGAAGAATGTAGATTTGATCAGTTTGTAAGGCCCAACGGAGAATTGTACCGCACTGAAGAACTGCATAATCAAATGAAACAACTAGCTAGTGAGTTTTCTGGAGACGGAGAAGACAACGATCAATTATTAGCAAACTGTTTTACAGTACCATCAATTGCAGCACATTTTGCTAGAAAGAAAAACGCGTGGAAACCATCACGAAGTGAGTTCTTATCAGATGTCAAATTGTCTTGTCTTGAATACGGCCATGGAGGATTATGGAATACAAAATACACCGCTGATACCGTTATTTCAGTTGATATGATTGCGTGTTATCCAGGAAGTTTTCTTGGGTATGGAGAATGCGAGAAATATTTCAAACGATTTGGACACCCTACACACGAAATGACCCGTGTTGCTATTAATGGACCACTGCCTGATTTTGATTTAACCGGATTCGCTTGTGTGGTATCATTTGAAATGGCTGAAGGACTTCATCCGTGTAGTTATCTTTGGATTGGTAAACACATGTCTGAAAAACACTGGATGCCAATAGTGTTATTACGGTATATGCTTGATTGTAAGATGTTAAAATCATTAATTGTCAGTGAAGCAATTATATCCTACCGAGCACAGAAATCAGTCTGGTTACCACAACCTGATCTAGAAAAAATAATTAGCGAAGAGCGAAAACTGTTTCCTGATTTTAATGAACAACAAATCATGAATTGGTCCAAACAGTTATTTGAAATCAGAAACAATGAAGCAAAAAATCTTGGACGAAGAATAATTGGTAAATTTACCCAAGGTGGCAAAGATGATAATACGAGATATTCTTCACGGTTAATTATAGACAACGCTGAATACGATTTTGTAATGGCGGATTTAACGAATAAAGGCCTATATGTCAATCGTAAGGACGCATTTATGTCCGATGGAACCAAATTGGGTACAATTATTACTTACAATGATGGATGCAATCCGCAGTACACACATTTGAGAGCTTCTATGCTTGGTTATGCTTCTATTAATCTGTTTTCAATGATTAATAAATTTCCTACCACCGCAGTTAGAGTTGCCACTGACTCATTTTACATAAATAGCAAAATGGCTGATTTTAAGGCTACTGGCAACGAGAATTGGGGGTCATGGAGAATTAAGAAAGAAATGATTCATGATTATATTCAATCAGCAGATGTTACCATCGAAAATAATTATCGGAATCTCAAAGAGATTCAATCAGAATTTTCTAGTGCACCACCGATTTCTGATCCAATATGCCTATATAAAACAGTTTATTTAAACGGCTGTGGTGGGTCAGGAAAAACAACCCGGGCAATTGAGTTATTTCGTGGGAAATCAAACATGATTGTACTAACACCAACACACAGACTTGCAAGAGAAATGATACAGAGAGGGGTAAATGCTTGCACTTATCATAGTTTTTTCCGATGGAAAGGAGATAAATGGACTCCTGAGCGCATGGGAGAGAAATTTATTCCTGAAATTATCATTTGGGATGAAATAGACACAGTGTCAGAAGATGTATTAAAAATATTTCTTGAGTGGTTGTTATTGAAGAATACAAAAGTCGTCATGTCTGGTGATCACGGGCAACCACCACCATTTGTCGGTGCATCCCCACATGAATGGCTAAAGGGTTTTGTAGACTATTATGAAGAAATTGATACCGATCATAGATCACTTGATGAAAAATTAAAAGAATTTAAGAAACTAATTAGATTACAACCGGATAGAATCCAGTGTGAAATAGCCCGTGAAATAATTACGGAAACTCCCATGAATGATTTCTGGGAAATGTGGAGACCAAACGATTTGATCATTGCAAGTAGAAAAATAGTCAGAGACACACTTCAGATGAAGTTATTTGAATTGCATAAAGAAAAATTTGCAACACTTCCAGTGCCTCTTTGTTATAGGCCATCGGATACACGAAAACAGAACATTGAAGTTGATATTCCAGGACAAAGTGAAAAGCAGATTCTCGTATTAAATGATATTGTGCTGGCTGATATCAGCGTCGTTGAAGATGCATTGCGTGCTAATAAATCCCCGTGGACGCTAGGTTATGCAGCAACAATACACTCTTCACAGGGATTGACTATATCAGATACAATTGTTTGGATGGTAGATAATCGCATAGAATGGTCGAATTTAGTCTATCTTTCAGTATCCAGAGTACGAAGAATAGATCAACTTCGAAGAATTGTCCTCGATGATGAAATCATTGGTGATGATAATGACACCACAATAGATGATATTATAGATAAAAAACTCTCCGGTTACAAACAACAGGACAAAAAAAAACAACGAGAATTTGACATTGATGCTGAATTAATAATCACTTTGAAGAAACAACAGAATAATCACTGCGCAAGTTGCAATTGTATAATGCGTTGGCAGTATTCGGATAAAGATCCTCGCCAATTTACCGTTGACAGAAAAAATAATAGTCTCGGTCATGTCAGAAATAATGTGATGTTGACTTGTCTTGAGTGCAATAGACGCAATGGTGCTAGTTAAGACTCCGTGGCGGCAATTGAGTATCCTAGGGTATTATTTGTAATTGTTGTCTAGTAAAACCCCGCTGAGGGGCAGTTGAATCCAGTTTATAGACTGGAGGTCTACCAGTTGATCGTGTTATACTAGATATCTTGTGTGCAGTAACACTCCAAATAGGATCAGTAGCTCTTTTTCTGCCACCCTCAAGCTCTCCTGGTTCATATAAATACCTCACAATGACATTACTACCAAGAATTGGTTGGGAAACGCTAGCATTTCTAGAAAAATCTTTTTGTGGTTTTTCAGGTACTGACTTCTTTTTAATCGCATTGATAGGTTTCATGTTGATGGTTCTAGTAATCTCGTTATTCAGTGCGGTAACTACACCTGGTAATCTCTTAACCCATTCACGGGATCTTTTTTCTTGGATGAATTCTTTTGCGTATTGATATCCAAATAACCGTTCAGCAAGAGTCCGATTCAATCGTTCTACAATTGCCTGATCACGATGCAGTGCAGTATGCCCCCGTCTGATGGTGACATTGTGATATTTCATTGTAGATAGAACCGCACCCTGAAATTCTTTGCCAGGATCAATTTGTAATAGATTTGGCCAGTGCAGAGGACCTCGTCGATAAATTCTTTCAAATGCAGAAGCCACTTCAGTGGCTGATTTTGTTTTTAACGGTTCTGCTTCTTTGTATCGACTTGCAATATCAACTACGGTTAATGCGTATTTGTAACCGTGGTCATGTGGCAGAAATAATATATCAGCCTGATGAACTTCATTAGGAAAGGTCACATCAAAATGCGAGAATTGAATTTGTTTAGGCGGTGGTAGATAAATTTGCCATAGTGCCTGTTTAGATAACCAATGAGCCGCAGTGGTTTTTTTCACTTTTGCAGCGCTAGCGAGTTTATGGATTGCTGATTTACCCCTCCAGTATCCTCTTGGGGAATAATAAATAGATTCCATGATGTTATTAATTACCAGCACCTAACATCAATTTACTTTTCATAGCCGATTTTATCAAAAATGAAGCCAATTTTTCTTTGAAGGATTTATCAGGAATAGCATTTAACGCATGAATTAATTTCACATCTGCTAGATGCCTGTGTTGCAGATTGCTGCTTTTATAAGCCACATCATGAAGGTGACAGGCCTTATCAATGGCGTTTATTGGTTCTTCACCGGGTCGGGGCTGATTTTGATCATTGAGTCTGATATCAAGTCTGCTTCCCGGTCCACAGTAGCTATATCCTGGAAGGTGTTTTTCTCCGGGGTATTTTGCCCATGGGGTTCCAGGGAGTTTTGCTAATTTGGCAGCGATATCACCTCCTCGTTTTTTTTTAAAGATTCCTTGGGTTTAGAAACAAATCTAAATTTCTTTGTACTACACTGTACGCATTTACCAGAAAGCGCTGATCGGTTATTTTTTGTTGTAATCGTCGTCAAGTCATCTGTGCCAGTACGCGCCTTACACTTCACACAATATAGATCCATAATTTATGTATAGAGATATGAATATAATTGATTTTTCAGCAACTAAAACAAGAGAACCAGTTAAGCATCATGCAGCGCTACCAAACTCTATCCGCGCAATTATAATCGGACCATCTGGATCCGGTAAAACGCAATTGTTGCTCAATTTAATAATGAGATGGATGAAATGGGATAAGTTGTATTTAATTGCCCCTAGCGTAGACGACCAACGATGCTATGAAGTGCTAAAAGATTTTAATGAAAATGCTTCAGAGATTGCCGGCGAGGATATTATTGATTTTATAACCGATATTGACGAAGCACCATCAGTAGAAGACCTCGATGGAAGTATCAACAATTTAGTTGTATACGACGATGTAATGTTAGATAAACAAAAAAATCCTGCAAGGATTTTTTCCCGAGGCAGGCACAAAAACACGGACGTGATCTATGTCACTCAACGATACACTCAGATTCCAAAAGTGATCAGAGATAACTGTAATGTGTTGTGTGTATTCAACGGCGTTGATACACATACGCTACGAAATATTTGGCAGACATGGTGTTCTGATATGGACTTCAATCAATTTAGAAATTTCTTTAGTCATGCTCAGTCTGCCCCACACGGATTTGTAACAATAAATTTACATGACCCTCGAACACGATATCGTATCGGACTGGATCAAATATTCGGTTGAAAATCGAAGATTTTTACGATGGAGATTGATTTCATTGATTTTTCATTATTATATTTTGCCTGATTTCATTGATTTTTTTTTAATTTATTTGCCTGATTTCATTGAAAACTTGTATCCGATTCACCACATCTTGGCCGTAGAAGCCTGATTTCAGTGAAAACTTGATTAAAAATGTTGTCCGGCTCACCCTCTCTGCTGCTTGTCCTTTTAGCCCAATTTGGCTAATTCCTAAAAGCTGTTGTTCACACTCTTTGGTTGAAACCAAATCTTGGCTAAATGAATGCTTAGCCAAAATTTGGCTAGTTTCTTTTAGTATAATCCCCATGTATGGATGCAGAATCTAGGAAACTGATTAGCCAAAATTTGGCTAACTATTGTCACTTTCCATAATGTACTGTATGACTTTTAGGCAAATACCAAATTTTGAATAAATGCATCCTTAGCCAAAATTTGGCTAGTGTGAACAACAGGATTTAGTACAAGCTGCATGTATGTCTGTTAGAATCAAAAAGCGTAAAAGCAATTAATTAGCAACATTTGGCTATTCACCTCAATGTCTCATACCATAATGTACATTTAGGACCTCTAGGCAAAAACCCAAGTTTTGGAGAAATATGTTTTACAAATGGATGATCAGCCAGCATTTGGAAAAATTAAAATAAAAGCTTGGAAAATAGAAAAATAAAAAAATCTTTCCTTCTTTCAGAACAAGTGTTTATACAGTAGACTCATGCTGTATGGCACCCTTTTAATTGCAAATGGAGTAGCACTCAAAACCTAGTTTAGTGGCCACCTACTTCAAAACTCCATCCTTTCCTTGCTCTAGTATCTATCAAGTTTGCCTGCAGATGTTGACCACCTGATCAATGACCACTGTTTTTCTCCCATGGATCCTTGTGTACTGTGCAAGTGATTATCTAAGCATGTTTCTTTCCCCATCATGGGACTAATCAGCCACACCTAATACAAAATATTTGCAATCTCAACTGCCTAACTATAATTACATGTATATGGTTAAGTTAATGGCAATCTTGCAATGTACTTTGTTTTCCTTATATGTTATCAATCCTTCTAAATATCCATCTTCTTATATGTACTTGACCAACTATTATTTCTGCTCTTTCTCTCTATCTGCTGCCATCCTCTCACATTTCCTCTCTCATTATATTGTTTCATGCCTATATCTTAAATCCTTGCACATTTGCACTGATCCAGCATATAAGGTCATCTGTTGGGCTACTAATGTTACATGTAATTTGAAAATGTACATAACTGAGCATAGAATGTAGAGCGTAACATTCAAATTTAATGAATGGGAGACTACCAAACCATCCCAGTGATTCTTATAAGGTTAGTATTTTTATATAAATTCATGAGGTAAATTATCTATTTTACCTCCATCCACCACCATTCCATTATAATGTGTGCCAACCCTACTGTTGATAAATGTGTAATCAGAATAGTCTAGTAAATACACCTTTACTGAGCTGTAATCCTGAGGAAATGAATAGAGAATCAAAATAATAATACAGTAAAACCTGTCTTGATACCACTGTTATGAGAGACCATAATTTCCATACACAGACTTATTGATTATGTATGATTAATTCCTGTTTTGAGAGACCATTTCTTTTGGCAGAAGGGGTGGTCTTTGAAAACATGTTCTACTGGAACACAATGCTTTTAAATACCCAACTTTTTAATGATAATATCACATGGCATTTAGAAATTCTTATTATAAATGTAAATTTAGATCTTTCTGAAATGTATTATATCAATCTGTGCTTGGTCAAGTTTTGCCATAAAATGATGTCATGACATTACTTGTGGAACTTTAAAATTTAGTACGCTTTGGCCAATGTGTTTCCTGTATATATAAATCTTTGTAAGGAATAACTTAATTGGCTTTGACATTCAGTGAACCATAAACATTTTCAGCACAAAAATAAAGTTCAGCTAAAATATATAATCTATTCAACCATCAAATTGTCTATGCAATAAGAATGTAAATGAATAAATGAAACGCTTGTAATTGGTACTTTTTCATTATTTGAATATTTCATAAAAAGGGATAGGAAGCACATATTGGATTATGTTAATTAGGTCAGATAGAGTAATAAAAAGCATATTATCAAGTATATATCATGGTAATCCATTTATTTTTAAATCTGACATCATATAAGACAAGTGACTGAAGCTTTAAATATAACAGTAAACACAGACATAAGTTTTTTTGTTTCAAGTTCAAATGCACATATTAATAATTGTGTAAAACTATGCTCAGGCTCTCTATGTCTTTGAACTCTTCTCAGAGTCTTTTTTGAGTTATTAAGGTATGGTTGCCATCAACAATATCAACAATACCTTCAGACTTGAAATTCAATTCTAATGAGTCATCACCAACATCTAAAGTTCCAATTGCATGAGGAAATTCCTTGAAATTTTCATTTTGTACCATAACTTTTGCATTAATATACAACCTGCAGACATAATTATGATCAATGCTTCTGACAGCAGTTTTGCTTGATGAACAATGCAGGGTCTGTATATCAACCTCAAATGTTCCAAGAAACTTTGACTGAGCCGCATGCATGAAAACATTCTGCTCATTCTGAAAAACATAATGACATTGGAGATAATGAAAATCATAATCACACTGCAGATAATAAAAAACATGCTAAGAATCATAACTTGATTAAAATGCCTTTCGTGGTATTTTGAAAGAAACTAAAATTCCTACCAATGGAAAACATTATAAAGCTTTTCAGAGAAGCATTTACTGTAGTCAATACATCAATGAATTATAGTCTTCTATAAATGTGCATGAATATTCATGATAAATCTCATCTGACTAGAGTTAGAAGTCCTTCTATAGAAATGCTACCAAGGATTCATGCAGAAAGGCAATGTAAAATAGTCTGGGAAAGAGACTTTTACTATTTTTGTCAATGTTGCTGAAAGGTTATATAGCGCAAACGTCACACAGAGCTGAATTCCCTTTGTAAAATGTTAAGTTACTTACAAAAGTACAGTGCACTCATTAAATATGGATAATCTTAGTCAAAACGTATATATATTAGGGACAAACAAGTTAATCTTCAGGGATGGTTGTTGGAGGGGTGGGTGGGAACTAAAAAAATAAGTGAATAGGAATTCCAAAGAGTGCGTGATTTTAATGCTTTACATATCTTTAATAATTGTTCAGTCATATCATTACGATGTCTGGTGTGTGACAGTTTATAGTGATTTCTATTATTGGGCCATCATACAAAAGACATGTGGCATGCTGTCCGACCCATTTACATTATCCTGACACCAGGCAAATGAATTCTAACACTAATGTCTTAATGCAATATAGCTGTTAGTATCACTGTTATAAGTCTTTGGTATAACTCAGCCAGGGTTCAAAACCGCAACCTCCCACATCCAAGGCAGATGCTCTAACCACAAGGCCACTGGTTTAGTTGAAACTCCAATGCTAACAAGAATGTTAGCTTGTATCAAAGCATGTCGGATACATTTGTTGAAAGTTTCATCGTGATTTTGTCACACAGGGGTCATCTCTGTACTAGAACTTTAATACAATTTGAATGCATGTGTGTGTGTGACAAACCGCATAATAACTTTAATAAGTTGACAAGATCAGACTGAAATAAAAGCCACAAATAGATTTTGAGAAATTTGGAACTTGTTTTCATGGCAACCTCAAAAATATTTATCAATGTTTATAAAGTTAAAAATATAAGCAAAATATGGTACTCTTATTGATGTACAGATGAGTTAAGCTATTGGTGGATGGAACTCATTTTATACTCCAGACTTTTCAGTGGGTGTGATACTTATAGAGATCATGTTTGGAAGACTCTAGAGTTCATTGTGACCACTTTCGTTTATAATTAGAGAAATCAAATGTAAAGACACTGTATTTACTGATGGAAAAGCATATTACCTTCAAAAATGTGCTCAGACTTTCACAGAAATATGTGACACTGCTGTAGTCCAACTGTTTGTAAAACAGCGTAGTACTCATGACATGATCTGTCCAAAGCAATTCCACTGTAAATCCAGCACCCCCAATACACTAAAAAAGATAAAGGCACATAGTAGCCAATTTATAATTGTTTTGTTTGGTTGCATACTGACAATGAAATCCACAAAAAGCATATACACAAAGTATTCCATATTAACAATCCTTTATTATCCACTGAATTAGAAAAATAAATATAACATGGGTATTATAAATGCTGCACAAAATCAAATTATGGCAACATGGAAAATGCATGTTAATACTGGTTTTCAATACAATTTTGACTGAGTCATATTTTTCTGCACATGTTCTCTATATATTCTCAGGAATCAATGACCTACTGATAATCACACACTAAATAGTTATTGAATTAACTACTTGCAGATTGGACTAATTACAGTTCAGTTTTGCTTGCCACACATTTTAGTTTCCAAAAATGCACACCTTGAAAACTGTTATTACAGATCTTAATTGTATAAAATTTATTAATAAACTGATGTGAAATGGTCAGTTTTTGTCCACATACATTTGTGACAAAGCTTTCCCAGATTATAAATGTATCCACCAGCAAGTCCACCATTAACTCCTATTCATTATTCTATTTCCAACTAATACATCAATATAAAGGAAAACATTTAAAAAAATATAAAACTTTGATCTATATTTTTATTACATGTACTTAAATTTCATTATCTGTTATAAATAATCATTCTTCATTACTGGCATTTTTGCTATCAGGTTACAAATAAAAATTATATCATTGATGAAATGTAAAAATGAATAATTCAATGGAATTTGGAGACATTCTAATGGCTCAACCCATGAAAAGAGGTGTGCAGCTTGTTCACATCAAGTATACAATATACTATACATGTACTGATCATGAATTGTCTAGTTCAAAACTGTTTTAATGTATGGACCATTTTAAACAAGAGAGTTTGCAATGTATATGAGCAAAAGAGAATTTAATATGCTTTTGTTAATTACCTTTATACATGTTTCATCACTACTAAGTCCACATTCTTCAACTGTTCCAAACTTGTAATTTATATCTGGATCTGTAAGAAAAGATTTAATAGCATCTTCAATTCTAAACTTATACATACACTATCTAAAACCAACTTCTCTTAAATCACCCTCTCTTAATCTCTTTCATGCATATATTTCATGTGATAAATCAGGAGATTGACTGTTAAAACTAGAATATTGACAATTCTGCAAAGTCCAACTAAAATGAACATGATTTATTTTAAGTCAGATTTAAAACCAATAACTTCTTTAACCTGACATGCATAACTTTTATATTTTTATGTTTGTCAAAATGTTCCTTGTACAGATCTGAATTCATAATTAATTGTGTTGTATGGTCACATTTGAGATGAGAAATTTGAATACACTATATTAGATTGATGTAAATGACAGATCAAGTTTTTGACAAACACATAATGTTGGCAACTGATAATCAATTATAGGATATTTAAATCTTCTAATACTAGTATTAAATTAGTTTTGATTAGTGTTTCTATTTTTGTACATGTGTATAAAAAATTAATTATCTTAACAATGTAAATGTCAAAGGTGATCATGTTCACACAATATTTGGATGGTGTGTGTGACTATCAATATAGGTCTCACCAATACGATTGTTATAATCTGACTCTTTGGAAACTGTACCTAGTCACAGTCAGCAAGTGAACAGCAGCTTGATTCTTTAGCGAACAGTGGTGTAATTAATTTCAGAGATTGGATTCTCAGTCACTACTCAGCAATGAATGAATTTGAATTCTGAATTTTTCTGGCTCACAAAATTGCATATTGGTGTAAAAATATATGATGCATCTATATATATGAGATTTGGTCAAAAACTTAATAATATGGTTTGAAAACGTATTCAGCAAAGATTAGAACTGCTGCATACAACCCGTCAATAAATAATAACATAATATAATTCCGTCATTATTGCATGTCTGGATAGACATTTTGAATATTTTCTGTCATGGTAAAAATTAATCCCATTTCCAGTTAATCTGCAGTTCTAACAGCAATACATATCCATAGAAAAACTGTTTTTGGTTCACAAAATTCAATAATGTTACACAATATTTTTCTATCTCCCTTTCCAGAATCTGGAGAAGAAAAAAAACATTTTGGTAATATTGTCTGGTAAAATATAGAAATATACTTACATTTCACTTTTACATATCTACCAATATCTGTGTCATTAAGATATATGCAAATCTTTCCTTGTCTGCTGAGAGTCAAAGACCATATGCTGAAGGAGAGCAGATCCTTAGTGTAGATATAACAGCTATCAGACCCTACAAAAAATTAGATATTTTATGTGTCAATTAATAACAGCATTAGGAATGTTCCTTTCCCTTTACAGTACAATTATTATTATTATTATTATTATTATTATTATTATTATTATTATTATTATTAGAAGAAGAAGAAGAAGAAGAAGAAGAAGAAGAAGAAGAACAAGAACAAGAAGAAGAAGAAGAAGAACAAGAAGAAGAAAAATGAATAAAAACATACTTAATACAGAACCTTGTCAGTTTCTTGGAAAAAAACCTGAACATTTTACTAAAATATTGTGGATTTTAAATCAATTAGAAATGTATTTAAGGAGCTGAAACAGCTTATTACAGTGCAAAAAAATGCTGGCTGGTTGTTTGATTGTTGCATTGTTTCATTGTGTATCTATCCTGAACTAATTATTATTATTTACTGAAAATTAAACCTTTCATTGAAATTTCAAAATGGAAGATCATGCTTTCTTTAATTTGCTTGTTTATATGACACAGTATACAGAAACAAATCTTTATTTTAAAATTGTTTCAGGTAGAAATATAGTTCAGTAATGTCTATTTTCTGTGTAAAGGCTTTTAATCATGAAGTGTCTCAATTGATATATTTTAAGAAATTCTGTTGTATATAGCGTTCATTAAAAACAATATTAACTGTACTTACTCTCTCCTGTCACATCAGCCTCTACTGTTTCATGCCTCTTCTCTGTTTCATCTTCTTCATGAAAATCATAAACTGATGACATTCTTAAATTGTGTTACTTCCTGGCTCAAGTGTGCGCTACTACTGGCATTTCTAGGTGGGCATACAATATTTAACCTCTCAAAGACATACCTTAGTCCAATGTCTGTATAGAACTTCTGACTTTTGATCTTGGAGTTGGATCACATGGCTTATTAGTCTGGTCTTTGATATTAATGGCCATGAGCTGAACCTGTTTAAGCTATGCTGATTGGATTATCAGTGATGATTTGTTGGATGATGTCTTGCTTTGTGCAAGATAAACAAATTATATAATACTGAAATGCCCATAGTCAAAGTGCTGATCACACAATTTGCACAAAATTATAACCATGTACAAATCATTTTCTTTAAAATCCTTTAATTATAATGCAACATCAATCTAAAAAATTGTATAGCTTATTCCACTTTCCTTTTCTTAACCAGCACTTTTTATAGACAGTGTAACATCAAGATCTTCCACCCCAACCCCCTAATTATTTATTTTCACCTCCCTTACAACTCATTAGTTTCCCCCTCTAGTTCTAACTTCTACTCCCTTGCCTAAAATAATTAATTTCTTTTCAATAATGGACACTTTGGTAATAAGCTGAATGCAACATGTATATATGTAATGAGTCTGCTAGCAATTGGAAATGGGGTAGATTCAGCTATTACATTCTTTTCCCCATTCCACCAATTAATTTATTTTTATTAATGCGCCCTTTGATAATACACTTAAGGCATACAAGTGAGATACCACGACATAATGGATGCTTTAACAAATGGGAGGGGGCAGATCTATCTACCTGTTGTCCCCCCACTATTATGAATTAGTTCCGTATACATAATCTATTTAGTATTAAACATATGGAAATACCATGCATGTAACAGGTCATACAATATATTGTGCATGGTGGTACATGATCAATTAGCTGATTATTTCTCCTAACTGCAATTAGTTTCTTTTCCTTTTCCACATTTGATATATAATGCAGATATATGTTTACTTTACAAAATCTCACATATGGATGATTTCAAATGAACCCCTACAGTTAATAGATGTTACAATTTCGGACTAATAGATTTTCAACACTTGCATAGTATAAGACACAACTGTTAAAGAATCTTCCTGGTTCTTCTTAGCAAACTTACAATGCATTAAAATGGGGACCATTCTGATGACCTAAGTGGTTAGAGCTTCCACTTGTGATGTGGGAGGTTGTGGGTCAAACCCCAGCTGAGTTATATCAAAGACTTATACAAATGGTGCTAGCATCTGCCTCACTTGGTGCTCACCATTAAGAGGTGAGTTCTGAGAATGGTCGGCCTGGTGCCAGGATAATGTGACTGGGTGGGACATGATTTTACATGTCTGCAGGGCTATGTATGAGTGGTGTACATCACTTTAAACTAAATATAAAAATCCAAAATACACACACACACACACACACATATACATGGTCATTTGCAAGGTTTTGTAAAAAAATATCTAGAGTGAGTGAAAGTGTCCAAGGAAAAATATGATGGGTACCTCAACAAATAATACTGGTTAACTCCTTTGGAATTGGATCAACAGATAATATACACATAAATGTCAGTAATGTTGCACTTATAATCTTGGCATCTTCTGCCCACACATTGTTTCCTTATTCCTGTTCTGTAAATACTTATTTACATTGTTTTTGTGGTAATTTCTAAGTGATTTAGTAATCATTGTGGAGCACATGTCTGACAATACTATTTCAGGAAATTTTGAAGCTGTCTAGGCATTTAGCTTAAAACATACAATTACCCAAACCTCATACAATTTGCAGTGGATGAAAGAAGTGAGAAGAGAGAGAGAGATTAAGCAATAGTGAAATACTGATATAGGAAGAAGAGCGTAAGACAGATGAGAGCAATAAAAACAGTGGAAGTGAGAGGAACAAAAGAGGAAGACAGAAAAGAAAAAGAGGAAGACAGAAAAAAGAAACATATAGACAAAGATGAGAGAGAGAGGAAGAAAGATACAAGAAGATGAAGAGAGAGAGATAAGAAAAAGGGCAGTTTTATGAAGGGAAGACGGGCGTAAAGAGAGAGAGAGAGGGCGAGAGAAAGAGGGATGGAGTGGGGGTAGTCAGGGCTGATTATTTTCCTGGCTAAATTGTTACCAAGGAAATGGTTAGGAGGGGAGGGGGATTTGGTCTTTATGACACAGGCAAGACTTACGTATAATGAACATCAGCTTGTCATCCAACATATATAAAATCATGGCTATTTTGAGACCTTTTTCAATAAAACCATAATGTTAAGGTGCCTAAACTGTCAAATCAAATATGGTTATCCTATTTTTAAAGCACCATTAGTGTCCCATTTTTATAGCATATTAGTACTATTTTTTATCATTCTAAAATGTTGGGTGCAGTCAAATTTGGAGGCATGTCTTATAGTGTTACTTAACCATGGGATATTATGTGACACTGATTAAGTCCTCTCTATGCAGTACTATATGGTATCAAAAATCATTTCTGCTTCCACACATAAACTGTGCAATATGTTACCAATTAGAAAAATAAGTAACCCATAATTATGTTGATGACTGGGTTAACAAATCTTATCATAAGCGACTGAGAACAAATTGCAGATGATTAAATAAAAATTAAATGTGTTTAATGTTTCTAAAAAATAGAAAATATAAAAGCTGAAATAATGTTCAAATATGAAAAATCTACAACTTTAAGACATATTGTTCTCTTTAGATTACTGTCTTTAAGACATTATTATCTCTCTATCCTATGAGCTTTGATGCAATTAATATAAATATATTTATAGCAGTGCAAATATTTTAAAGTGTAAATTTGCTTCTATTTGGTGAGGCTCACAATTTGGAATGCCTTTTTGCTGTTATTCTTTTTGAGACTGCTTAGTTATCCTATATATATATATATATATATATATATATATATATATATATATATATATATATATATATATATATATATATATATATATATATAATATATATAAACTTAGAAAGCTTTTAATAGTGGTACAAATCCTATTTATACTTTATCATGTAATTTTTCTATGGGTGGGTGGTTTCATTGAATACCATCCAGCCAGCTAAAAGGTTTTTAAAAAATGTCATCATCACCTCTGGCCTGATGAGCACTGGAACGAATATGATACAAATATTTGCTCCAATCAGCACAACATAATGTTGTTCATATGTTCAAGTTTTATATATTTTTCTTCTTCATCCTACACAAGTAACACATATGCAGAAGTTTCAAGGATTTAGTTTTTATCAGTGATAGCGACAATACCTTCCTCTGTATATTATCATATAGGTGTAAACTCTTGATGGTGGTGGCTGAACTGGTGGAGAAGATGGCAAGCTGTCTCAGCAGGCAATGTCTCGAGAGTTTTGTTTGTTGCCTTAACTGCTGGTTGATATGACAATTGGTTTAAATAACTGTTCTATACCATCTGTAAATTCCACATGAGCATCCTGACATTCATTCATCTGCTGTTTTACAGAATCACATACTGGAATATATTTTTTAATTGCATTAAGTTGTTCTGATGCAAAGACATATTGTTCTCTTTAGATTACTGTCTTTAAGACATTATTATCTCTCTATCCTATGAGCTTTGATGCAATTAATATAAATATATTTATAGCAGTGCAAATATTTTAAAGTGTAAATTTGCTTCTATTTGGTGAGGCTCACAATTTGGAATGCCTTTTTGCTGTTATTCTTTTTGAGACTGCTTAGTTATCCTATATATATATATATATATATATATATATATATATATATATATATATATATATATATATATATATAATATATATAAACTTAGAAAGCTTTTAATAGTGGTACAAATCCTATTTATACTTTATCATGTAATTTTTCTATGGGTGGGTGGTTTCATTGAATACCATCCAGCCAGCTAAAAGGTTTTTAAAAAATGTCATCATCACCTCTGGCCTGATGAGCACTGGAACGAATATGATACAAATATTTGCTCCAATCAGCACAACATAATGTTGTTCATATGTTCAAGTTTTATATATTTTTCTTCTTCATCCTACACAAGTAACACATATGCAGAAGTTTCAAGGATTTAGTTTTTATCAGTGATAGCGACAATACCTTCCTCTGTATATTATCATATAGGTGTAAACTCTTGATGGTGGTGGCTGAACTGGTGGAGAAGATGGCAAGCTGTCTCAGCAGGCAATGTCTCGAGAGTTTTGTTTGTTGCCTTAACTGCTGGTTGATATGACGATTGGTTTAAATAACTGTTCTATACCATCTGTAAATTCCACATGAGCATCCTGACATTCATTCATCTGCTGTTTTACAGAATCACATACTGGAATATATTTTTTAATTGCATTAAGTTGTTCTGATGCAAATTTAGCTGTACAAACTTCCATCATAAGCTCACAATCACTCATTATTATTATTATAACTAGCAGCAGAGAGGGTGAACAGACCACGATTTCAAGCAAAAATAAGGCTTCCAGATAACGTTTTCGAGCAAAAAATGGCCTATACACTACGTTTTCAAGCAAAATATAAGACTTCCAACGAAATCTCATTTAACCAAAAAAAAAGTCTCCATTTTTGCAAAAGGGAGATTTTACGATTTTGCTCACAACGATGTGGTCATCCACCCTCTCTGCTGCTAAGGGAGATAAATTCTTTATAGATTAATCCGCCACAACTTATAACATTTACCTACTAAGTTCCCTTGTATTATGACGTTAAAGGAATTTGTCGTCTGCTATATTACCTGTAGAGAGGTATAATTGACATGTGTGCGCCCACGTGACTGTAATGGAGTAAATACGTGTGTTTCGTTAGAGTTGTTTTTTATCAACTTTAAATAATTTTAAAATCTTTTATTGTCGCTTTGGCTAAAACTGAATTATTTAAATAGCTGTATTTTTCTTTATCTACATATCTCATGTGTGGGGGTGGGTGGACTAGCAGTAAAGCAGACAGCTAACTCGTTCTTTTCAGTACAGACATTTCTTTATAATCTACGCATTACCTATGTTCGCTCAGCCGGAACGCGAGTGTTTCCTATTCATTGAAGTAGGTGGGCGTGGTTAAAATTCCTTGTATACAGCTCTTTATGAATGTATTTTATCTAGAGAATTATAACAGAGTATATAAAACGCTGTTTTATTTAACAACTAAAATGTTGCAGCATAAAATTGTCTATTTTAAAAATCTCTTATTGTTAAGTATATCAGAAGATATATATATATTAAAAAATCTCTATTCTGTATGACAGCTCCGTGGTGTAATGGTATATCGTGTTTGTCTTGTAAACATAGATCTATCAACTACGTGTGTTCGGTCCCCATAGCAGATACATTATTTGATGGCGAAACGGAAGATGTTTTTTCTATTAATTGGGGGGGAGGGGCGATCCCCCTCAGCCAAACCAACATGGCAACCCATGCTATCGCATTCTCGGTAGCGTGGGTTGGTGTTTTTTTCCAACTCATGCAACCATGAATTCGATTTCATGGGTTGCCATGTTGGTTTGGTTTACCACGCCCACATCATTACCATCATCGTTCCATTGAATTATAATCCATCCTTAATTAAGTTAATTAAGTACATGTTATGCCTAAAATTTGCCGCAACACTCGAGCGGAGATATATATGGCATTGTGCCGTCCATGTTGTGACGTCACCCCAAGCATATCTTCTGGGCGGTCTAAGATGGCGTTTGCCACCTTAGGCCTCCCTTCCGGAGATGTATGTTTCGGGTCCCCTTGGGCTTACTTGGATGCGAAGGCACCCAAGGAGTTCCAAGATGTGTTGTCGTATATGTAATGTTTTTTTTTTTTTAATAATTAGAGATATAGTATACTATATTTATATAAAACTATAAATAATGGATATCAATGATGTAAATGCTATAATTGCTGAAATTTCAATTTTAAAAAATAAAGGGGTATTATTATCTGAAAGTCTCGACGCTGACAAGATTACCTCGGAATATGAAGATATTGAGTATCAGTCTAGTAAGGGTCGTTATGTTTTACCTAGGATGTACAGGCTCGTGAAAGGAATTCAAAAATCCATCAATGCTTGTTTGTACGGTAACGACATTAATGTATTCATAACGCTATTTAGCACCGTTGAAGCAATACGTCAAAAGCTCGGCCAAGAGTATCAAAAACGAGCTGAAATTAGTTCTAAGGTTCGTGATCTTAGAAAAATGTTAAACGAGGAAAAACCCGTATCTTAACCACGTGAGCGTTACTATAAAATAGGCTTTCAGTAATTTTTATTAAAAATAAATTTTTTTTAGCGTTTTTTGTAACACTTACATAGGATTTTCTCCTGAAAGGATACTCATCAGTCTGGACTTGCTCATGCAGTTATGTGCATAATGGATGATCTGGTCGTAGTAGCAAGTAATCACCGCGACGCCTCCATTTTCACGTAATTGTTCTTGTTGCCGCGTCGTTAACACAAATCGTTCATCGCCATTCTCAGATATTACAATTCTGAAATCCCCAGCGATGTTATTTCTGAAACACTCGCGGATAGCGTCGTACAGTTTAACCCTGTCGAAGATGAATACGTTAGCTTGATGGTACATTATTTAATAACTAAGTTATTAAATAACTAAGCTTTTAATTGTGATAGTTTTACATTTGAAAAATTAGTTCATAAACAATATATGGTAGGTGAATCGCTTACAACTAGATTAGCCCGAGAGCGGCTAGCAGCAATTAAAAAGTTTATACCGGTTCGAGACAGACTTCGCGAGAAACTTCAACAACGACAACAAGCGCAGACTGACTTTTCTGTGTCAAGTGAACAACTGTTTACTCCGATAACAAGTGCGACCAAAGATGTGAAAACAGCAACTGAACGAGCAATATACGGAGATATTCCTAAGGAAGGCAAGCGACGAGAAGTGCCTGTTCTTGGTGTGCTTGAAAAGATAGCAGCAGAGACCGGACAAACACGCGCAGGGATACAACAGTTATCCAGTGATATAAAAACTCAACGCGAAATTGAAGAACGCGAAGAAGCAGCTGCAGGAAGAGACTATTCACCTGAAAGTATATTTACAATCGCAGCATTAAATAGAATTGAAAAACTCGGTACGGATTACGAATTAGCTGATTTTGCTAGAGAAAATTTTCCAAAGGGTATAAGAGAGAATTTATTAAAAGACGAGTTTAAAAGTTTTATAAAAAGCAAAGACACTTGGGCATCAAAAATATATTTAGCGAAACATGGCGGGAATAAAATCACAGCGTTGCAGCACCCTGGTTATAATAACTTTCTAGCTGTGGTTAAAGGCGGTCTACAACCACCACCTTATATGGAGGATCCAATCCCGGAACAAATAGACATAAAAGCAGAAGCCGGTTCTAAGAAAACAAGCGGAAAAGGATATTCGATTAAAAATCCAAAGGATGTCTTTCACTCTACAGTGACATGCCCTGGTAACATTCTAAGTGATATATCAAGGTTAGAGGTTCTCATCGGAGGGAAACGAGCCGGAAATAATTCACCGGAAGTAATTAATGAAGCAGCTGATATCTGTAGACGATTATTTGCCGGCGGTATCATGGACATTGATGTATATCGAGAACTTATTGCTGAATTAGTTGAAAATCACAGAGACGCCCAACGTTATGATGAAAATCTTATGGATGTAAGCGATTGATCATTAATTGAAAAACTACTAGTTTTATAACAAGATGATTATACACTACAACCATGATAAACCAGTAAGCGTCTACGTGGTGAACTCACGATTGCCTGTTTATAGAGCATATTACGGAGATGGTTTCGGCAATACCATTGCGGGGTTATTTACAAGAATGGCTCCCAAGGTAGCGCCGTTAGCTAAACAATTATCAATGAAAGCCATTGATGCTATTCGTGATAAGGGAATCAATTTCGTTGGAAATCTTGCAGGAAAGGCATTTTCTGCCGCGAAAGATAAAATAGCATCATTGGTACGAAAGAAACCAGGAATGACTTCGTCGGTGGTGAAACCACTAGTGCTGCCATCAACTACAGTGATGCCTGCAAAAATCAGCAAAGCAATAAATAGTGCAGTGGAAGAAAAACTAGCGCAATTGACTTCGTCACCACCGGTAACAGATAGCGCTATCATGAACGCGATAGCAGGAAGTGGTTTGAAACAAAAAAGAAATTCGAAAAATTTTCAACGACGATAATTATTGCTTTGCAATTCACCAATTGAAAACACTAGTATTTTAATAAAATGTTTAAACGAACAGCTGATCCCGCGTTAGATATGGAAGCCCCAGTGCGCAAGGATGATTCCGTCCGCGATTATCAATACTATTCCTATCATGCAATACAACCCGACCTACGATCGCGAATTGAACTTCAAGTTCAAGATACCAGTAAATACTTTTTGCCATGTGAAGCATTTATTGAAATCGAGGGAAAACTTGTAACAAATGTTGCAGCTGATACCCTATATGCAAATGATCCAAATATCCGAGTTGGTTTCGTCAACAATGGTATAATGGCGTTATTTGAAAGTGCAAGATATCTCATTGATGGAAAAGAAATTGAATCAATAGACCGTGAAGTTGATGTTGCAACAACAATAATCGGGCTAGCAAGATACTCCGATGATTATACAAGATCGGCTGGTCCGTCTATGATGTTTGCAAAGGATACCTCTGATAACGCTGACCACCTTCAATACATTAAAGTGTTAACACCGCAAGACACTTCAGTTGATAATCAACGAGAAGCAACTAATCCAGAACGTCGAGCTAGACCAGGAGCTGCGTTTGATATTCTTGGAGGCGTTAATGGTAATTTCAATTTAGGATTTGCAACACGAAAATTAGCATTGCAAGAACAGCAGCGATATTTTTCATGTGCGATTCCACTCCATCATATATTTGGATTCTGCAGAAATGTAAGAAAAGTCATCTATGGAGCCAAACACACAATCGCATTAGTACGAAAAGGCAATGACAATGATGCAATTTGGCGTACTGGTGCCGATGAAGGTAAAGTTGTTTTGAGTAAAATAGTATTATGGATGCCAGTAATGACTCCATCAATTACCACGGAAGAGCGGCTGCTCTCATTTATGGAAACAGGTGGTAAATCATTGCTAAGTTGGCTAACAACAACGACTGATGCTAAAGAGGATAATGTTGCTGATACATTTACATGGCACCTGGCATCAAAACAAGGCGTTTCAGCTCCACGTCATATATTTATAGCGCTGCAGAATCGGGATCGATTAGGCTCCCAAGAACGCAGTCATATGATATTTGATCGGTTAGGAGTCAAGGAGGTTTCACTGAGAATAAACGGACAACAAGAACCATCTGAGGATATTCAGCTTGATTACGACACTAACCACATAGCACGTGTGTATCATCGGATGCTGTCATATATGGGTCGTGATCAAAATGTTGATACTGGTTTGCAAATATCGCAACTTGATTTTAAGAACTTGTATCCGATTTATTACTTTTCGCTGGAACATCTTGATTTAACAAGGCAATCCGTCGTTGATATACACTTCAGAGCTCGTATAGCTCCTGGTGGCGTTAATTATAGAGCGATTGCTGTCATTCTCAGTGATAAATCAATGTTGTTAGAAGGGGCTGGCGGACGAATGAGACTCGTTGATGCACCAGTAGAAAATCTATGATTGAAATCGTAAACGATTTTCACAATTAGATCAATTGAAAGCATAAATGTGTTTTACAATAAAATGCCATATAGTGTTGTTAGTGTCAAGCTGACTGATGGTCAGGTCAAGAAATTAAAATCAAAATCCGCTAAAGAATGTGGAACCACAATAACGTTAAAACCAGCGCAGATGTCTGGCGGTACACATAAAATATCATTAACGGATCGTCAAATAAAACATTTCAATGATGCAATGAAAAAACGGCGAGGAGTTCAAATAGAATTTTCAAAAGCCGCAGTCGCGAACATGATAAAATCAGGTGGTATATTTCCATTGTTTGCTGCGATTCCAGGATTAATTGCAGCGGCCGCACCAGCAGTTGCAAAAGCGGTCGCATTGGGGGCAGCTGGAGCCTTGGGAACAAAAGCGATAGAAGGCATTGCTAAATCATATGAACCGAAGAAGGGACGAGGATATAAAAAAAAGGGAAAGGGGTTGTACCTACCAGGAACCCCGTATTCATGGTACAGCGGGAAATCCGTGAACGGATCGGGTCTAAGAAGAATACCAGGAACGGTTTATTAATTGAAAAATCTTCGATTTACAAACCTTCGATTTCCGAATCTTCGATTTCCGAACCTATGGTTCCTATGTCCAATTTTGATTTAATTGATGCTGCTAAAAAACTAGCGATAAAAAACTTCAGAGGGGTTTTTATGAGAGATCAATTACCGAGAAAACCAAATAACGTTGAAACCGGTATTATCAATCTTGATAACAGCAGCGGATCGGGAACTCACTGGGTTGCATACGCGATTGATCCACGTGGGATTGTCTATTTCGATTCATATGGGTTAGCTCCACCAAGCGAGTTTATGCGGTATATAAATTCTTCGATGAAACTCAAAAAGTTTCCGATTTTTTATTCCACGCTGCCAACACAACAATTAAATGATCCACCGATATGCGGCCGTGAAGTATTAAATGTCCTCGCGGAGATTTCATTAAAATCCTTTAGTGAAAATTCAAAGAATTTTCCACCGTGGAAACCACCTCATCTGGTTGTAAACGAATACACGAGTGGGAAATTACAAGGATCAATAAATTGAAAACACAAGTTACGATAACAATAATGATTGATATTTGGGGACAATCTCTGTCAATGTCGGAACCCACCGCGGAAACATCTGCGGGTTCTATCGAGGATGTAAAAAAAATAATTGAAGATGAAATCGCTGAGACGTTAAATTTAACAAGTGTTGACCCGAACGAAATAGTTGTATTTCAAGACAAACAGGGTAAATTGAAAAGCAGTAATATATCCGTGAATGACATTTTGATACGGCATCGCGCTGCCGCTGAAAACTCTATTGCACTGTATTCCAACGATGGACAACTTAAACCAGGCGCACTTGTGTCTACGATCACCGACGCGATTGCTACCAACGAACGTGAGCTGAATGATCTTATACGAGGTTATAATAATTTTCGCAAAAATGTCGTACATAAATTCTTTGGAACCCCGCTTGTGGTTGGCATGACTCTAGCTGAAATTAAAGACTTGTTGAATTCATTCTTCGCTAACAAGGAAGCTGGAAGGATGATGACTGCTTCAGAAATCAAGGCAAATTATCTCGAGATTTTTAAACTAAAAGAAGATCAAAAACCCACTAATGACATTGTTGGGAGATTCTTTGGAAACCCGCTTGTGGCTGGCATGACTCTCGCTGAAATCAGTGAGTTTATCGGCAAGCACACTCACAATGCCTACATCGCTAATAGTTTCTTTGGTGTCCCGGCTACATCTACGATGACTCTCAAAGATATTAATATGTTTATGGTGAGACAAACAACACTTAATACCATCGTTGATAGATTTCTAGGGAGAACACCTGTTTCTGAAACCACATCGTTGACAGGCCCGACCCTCGCTGAAATTAAAAGCGCTATTGACGAACAAAAATCCGCCAGTGAAATTGTTAATAAGTTCTTTGAGGGCAGTAGCCTCCAAGATATCACGACAAAATTTTCTAACATCGACCGGTATATTAAAAACCAAGCAGAGCTTAAACCAGAAGGTCTTCTGGTTTCATTATTCTTCTCTAACAGGGAGACAAGGAAGGTAATAGATCCTACCAGAATCACGGTAAATTATCTCGATATTTACGACGATCTTTTTAATCTGAAAACAATATCTGAAAAGGTAAAGATTCCACATCACCACGCGGGCGTTAAAAATATCGTGTATACGGTTAATCATGGAACCATGGATTGGATAAGAGACGTTTATACTACATTATCCATCGGTATCTTGGGTCTCCCCGGCATAGCGGGCCCTGACTACAAGCCAACATTGGCCGATGGTATCTACAGGCTAACGTGGATCTCTATCGATCAATTTAATATGATCGCGGACGGTAAAACCTACTCTGGTGGCACCGCGACGTTAATTATGGATGGTCGCAGAAAAAACTTTAATGTCGTCGCGGTTGATAGCTCCATCATTAGATCAAAAATAGCCTGGTGTTTAGAACTCGTAGCTCATTTTTCCGACTGAAGTACTAGCAATTCCCGCTAACGATGGTAATTAATTGAAAACACTAGTGTTTTTAAAATAACAATGACTTTGTCATCAACTCAATGTCGCTATGATCAGGTTAGAGAATTTCAAAATAGACTCAAAACCCTCACTGAGGAGTATCAAATAAAAATAAAAAAATACCGACGAAGAATCACCGCAATTAATATTACTATGTACTCGGTGTCAAGCGTTCTCGCTGGCGCCGGAATAATACTTGCATCGGTTACAATGATTGCCCCGGTCGTAGTTCCAATTTGCATTTCTGCGGTGGCTACAATCGGGGGTATATCAACCGGGATAACAAAAAAGATATCATCATGCAGCCAGAGTAAACTGCAGAATTACTTACTTCAATTTCATATTGCATCAACCGCATATTCGCAGTTATCATTGATGATATCATCGTCACTCGATAATACAATTATATCAGATAGTGAATTCTCAGCGATGGTCAGTATTTTTGATTCAGCGATATCAAAATTAGAGCAACAACATGAATATAATAACAATGACAACACCGATGGAATCAGAAAACACAAACCCAAAAAAAACCAAAATGATCTCAATAATATCAACATTACCAGATTGTGAGTTCTCAGTGATGGTCAGTATTTATGATTCCTCGATACCAAAATTAGAAATAAATCATGAGTATAATAACAATGACAACACCGCAGGAATTACTTCAACGAATAGTGGAGAACACGAACCCAGTACAAACAAGCATGATATCAATAACATCAACGAATCCAGAATTCAGTGTGAATTTCCCCTCTCCGATTCCAGTGAAGGAGATAGCGTTAGCAAAACTACGAGTATACCACAGTTGGCCTAATATCAGATCGGTTGCATTTGGTGGTCAGCAACCCAATAACACACTGGTGTTCTCGTATAAGAATAAACCCGATGGTACTCCAGAGTGGGAAACTGTTTCGTTACCAACTGGGTCGTACCAAATTAAGCAAATCAATGCTGAAATTCAGCGTAGAATAAAATCAATCACTGGAAAAGAATCAAAAATAGCTATTAATCTTCATCAACCGACTCTCTCGTCGTCGATCGAAATAAGCACAGAGGGATACATTGTAGATATATATAACAGCTCGTTAAGAACAGTGTTAGGATGGCCTGAAAAACCACCGGAAAATTCCACCGCCGACTTAACCACGGACGTACAATCATATCATGAAATCAATCCCAGTTATCGAGATAATTTATCTGATATAAGAAAAGGAAGAATCGCCGATAGATTTATATTTACCAACAAAGACACATTGCAATGGGATTTTATCATTAAAAGAACAACCGACTCATCTGTTACTATTTCATTTACGCTAACTGACGTCCGTGGTTATTTTAATGAAATTAAACAATTATATGACACACAACTAGAACAACTGCGGAAAACAAAATCGCAAAAACACGTTGAAATAATAAATCAACTTATATCGGACATGGAATATATCTATGAACTAATTATTCAAACAATAATTAATGACAACAGCGACAATAAACAACGATTCCTAACCGATTACAATATCACAGATGACAATCTGCGTAATTTCAAGTTTCCCGGGTACAAAGCTGATGAACTAGCAAGAATTGTTAAAACCGATATCAAGGCGCTACAAAAACAAGATCCATCTGTCCTCCTCAAACATAATAATGACCCAGATGGCGGTGGTAGGCATATCGCTCCGTTCAACGTGAATATATCCTCAGTGATTGCGCTCAATTTAGTATGTGATGCAATTGAAGGAAGCTATCAAATTAATCTCGAACGATCAAATCAAGCTCAGCAAGGATATATTCTTTATTCATTTGCACCAACAGCTCCTCCAGGATTCCTAATTATTGAGAACCCAATTAATCCTGTCTACATGCGATGCCATAATAATTCGTTAACGAGAATTAATTTCAAACTCACAGACCAATCTAATAATCTGATTGATTTACAAGAAGAGGTGTTAGCGATTAGTCTGTTTGTAAAGTCGTAAAGACTTTCAATCCTAAAAATCTTCGATTTTCAACAAAGGATTTTCATCCCCCCCAGACAAGGTCTGGGACAAGGTCTGGGACACGATATCGTATCGGACTCGATCAAATTTTCGGTTGAACTCGTAAAAGAATTATTAACCCACAAATGAAACATTTGCAGCAGCAGCAGAGAGGGTGATGACCACATCGTGCAACCTTGAATCGTTTAGGTGTATACGAATTTTATTTTATGACCATTTTTTTTAGACAGAGCAGTTTTAATTATATTTTCTGAAACAAATCGTATTGAAGCCCTACAAATGTCAAAGTATCTACTGGCTTCATTTATCGATTGAAAGCTTCTCTCTTCATTATTTTCTAAATCAAACGATTTAACTCTCCTAGGGGGTTTTGCATGTTTGCCAGTTCCACCTAATTTTGCATTCCGACTTTGTGAGACGGCTTGAAGATTCACAAGACAATTATCAGTCTTCACGCCATTTATGTGATCAATCACAAATCCGTCTTCGATTAATCCATTATGACATTCAAAAATAATTCTGTGACAGAGATATGTTTTATTTCTAGCACTAAACAACAAATACCCCATATTATTTAGATATCCAACCGGGTTTTTTAGTCTGCGGTGCCTGACAACACCATCACTGGAGGCTTCGTAATTAACGAGCACTGGATGAGGTCTGAAATCTTGGCTCATTTATATAATAATATTACTTGTCTAATTTATTATTTGCTTTAATTATAAGTCTATCAATGTAGTCTTGAGGGGTTTTGATGATTTTGTCCTTGATTTTATCAAGGACGTTAGGGTCAATGATTCGTTTGTCATAGTAGCGTTTTAGTTCCCTGTATCGTTTACCCCCACAAGCAAGACACAACTGCGATTTTCCTCTAACGCCCACCCCACATTGGAGGCATGGAAGAGGGCCAAAACTTCCTCGCCTAACGCTTTGTAAATGATACCCACAGAATTCGCTTCTGCATGATTTGTTACACGGGGTTGTTGATCCAATCATTAGCCACTTGCAGTGATTCATTATACTATATTTTTCTATTTAAATACTTGTTTTAATTATAACATGGAGGAATTCAACAGATTATCCAAAATTAAGCCTTCGAAAAATGCTGAATTCAATGCTGATAAGGAGTTTAAGAGATTATTGAAAATCAGTCCTAGATTTAATCTCGATAGACCCAAAAAACGTAACAAACGTCCAAGAGACGGAAACATGAAAGAGTTTAAGAGATTATTGAAAATCAGTCCTAGATTTAATCTCGATAGACCAAAAAAACGTAACAAACGTCCAAGAGACGGAAACATGAAAGAGTTTAAGAGATTATTGAAAATCAGTCCTAGATTTAATCTCGATAGACCAAAAAAACGTAACAAAATCAATCTCGATAAACCCAAAATCCTTCGGATTTCAAAAGCGTCCAAGAAATTATCCTGGAAAGATGCTCAATTCAATCTCGATATAGTTTCTAATACACCCAAGAATACAATTCTTGATAAAGCCATGATTAGTAAAATCAGAGATTGTTTCAATGAATTTAAGCGTGATGGAGCATCCTATTGTTGGTCAACATTTCGAATTGATGGTGTTGTTGACGCTACCATGAATGATGAAAAAGCAGCAGTGATAATTTCACGTGTTGGGGAAAAACGGTATTTTTTCCGAATCAAATTCATTATTGAAGTCGATGGCAAATGGATTATTAGGGATAAATTTGAACCAATCCTCAAGAATAAAAAAGCTGTCATTGTGAGTAGAGATTCCAAACCAGGGATTCTAACCGGCATTGACAAACCATACTACGAAAGATCTTATCCCGTAACAGCAATGGTTTATGGGATATATCCGTTAAATGATAAACCCGATATCGCAAAACTAGCTCCTATGAAATATTCGTCAGGGCTTAATTGTGTAGCAGAACGAATAATAGAACACTTCACAAATGCATCCCGAGGAAATAAACTAACTGATCTGCGACGTAGGAAAATAACCGAATGGGAACTGACAGTGAAACAGCATGGTGCAAAGATTTCTGATATAGCTAAATTAGAAGCATCATTAAAATTCCCAATATCAGTAACAACAATAACCGGAGAAGTATTATACGAACCGAAATATCAATCGCGAGGAGCACCAATACAGATAATTGATCATAACAAACACGCGTGGACACCTGCGGTAACAGTATTTCCACGAGAACGAACCGTGAAATATATCCCTAAGGAGTTCGTCCGGGATGTTTTCTATGAAGAGAGATTATTTGATGCTATTCATGCGTTGTGTAAAGATGATACTGTGTCAGTGTGGTTACTTAGAAGTGATGAAGATCCCGAAATAGGATTTGATCAATTTGTAAAACCAAATGGTGAATTATATCGCGTTGAAGAATTAGATAACAGAATGAGAAAAATCACTAGTGATTTTTCACCAGATAGTTCCCATGAAAAACTTTTCACGGATAGTTTTACTATTCCATCAGTGGTAGCTCACTTCGCAAGAGAAAAAAACTCATGGCGTCCAACACGAAGTGATTTTCTCGAGGATGTTAAATTGAGTTGCGTCGAATTTGGTCATGGAGGACTGTGGAATACGAATTACTCACGTGATGGTATGATTTCAATTGATATATCCGCGTGTTACCCCGGAAGTTTTCTCGGATATGGGGAATGCGCTGAGTACTTCAAACGATTTGGACATCCCACGCATGAAATGACTCGTGTTGCGATTAATGGACCATTGCCTGATTTTGATTTAACCGGATTCGCTCGTGTGATATCATTCGAATTAGCTACAGGGTTACATCCGTGTAGTTATGTTTGGCTCGGTAGACATCTATCTGAAAAGGCCTGGATGCCAATAGTGCTATTGAGATATATGATTGATTGTGGTATGCTAATATCGTTGATTGTTTCCGAGGCTATTATATGCTATCGAGCTCAGAAAGAAGTTTGGCTACCACAACCCGATCTAGATCGTATAATCAACGAATTGCGAAAACAATTCCCTGATTTCAATGAAGAACAAATCATGAATTGGTCTAAGAAGTTATTTGAAATTAAAAAAGAACAAGCAAAGGATCTCGGACGAAGAATAATCGGTAAATTTACCCAGGGTGGACGATACGACAACGCAAAATACTCTTCGCGGTTGATCACAGATGTCGCTGAATACGATTTTATTGTAGCGGATTTAATGAAGCAGGGAAAACTTGTATCCCGTAAGGATGCTTTTCTATCCAATGGTGAGAAAATGGGTACGGTTGTTACCTACTGTGATGGATATAATTCCCAGTACACACATTTGAGAAGTTCAATGCTAGCCTATGCTTCTATTAATCTATTTTCGATGATAAATAGATTTCCTAATACCGCGGTTAGAGTGGCCACTGATTCGATGTATATACACAATAAGTACAAATCAGCTGTAGCTAAATTCACAGATCCCGAAGAAAATTGGGGGTGTTGGCGATTTAAAAAGGAGATGCTACATGAGTATTGTGAATCCGCAGACGTTGCCATGGATGATAAATATCTTTGTTGTAACCGTATTGAAATTCAATCAGAATTTTCTAATGCACCACCGGTATCTGATCCAATCTGTAGATATAAAACAGTTTATTTAAACGGTTGTGGTGGGTCAGGAAAGACAACTCGTGCAATTGAATTATATCGTAGTAAAAATCCTACGGATTTCACAAACATGATTGTGCTAACACCGACTCACAGACTCGCCAGAGAGATGATACAGCGAGGGGTAAATGCTTGTACTTACCATAGTTTCTTTCGATGGAAGGGTGACAAATGGACTCCCGAGCGTATGGGTGATAAATTCATTCCTGAAATCATAATTTGGGATGAAATATGCACAGTGTCATTAGATGTATTACAAATATTTCTCGAGTGGTTGTTAAACAAAAACACAAAAGTCGTCATGTGCGGTGATCACGGCCAACCACCACCATTTGTCGGTGCATCTCCACATGAATGGCTAAGGGGTTTTGTAGACTACTATGAAGAAATCACCACTGATTATAGATCACTTGATGAACGATTACGAGAATTTAAGAAACTAATTAGATTACAACCGGATAGAATCCAGTGCGAAATAGCGCGTGAAGTGATTTCAGAAACTCAAATAAACGATTTCTGGGAAACATGGAGACCAAATGATTTGATAATTGCAAGTAGAAAAATAGTCAGGGATACACTTCAGATGAAGTTATTTGAATTACATAAAGAAAAATTTGCAACGCTTCCAGTACCCCTTTGTTATAGGCCATCGGATACACGAAAACAGAACACTGAAGTTGATATTCCAGGACAGAGTGAAAAACAAATTCTCGTATTAAATGATATTGTGCTGGTTGATATCAATGTCGTTGAAGATGCATTGCGTGCTAATAAATCCCCGTGGACTCTAGGATACGCAGCAACAATACACTCTTCACAGGGATTGACTATATCGGATACAATTGTTTGGATGGTGGATAATCACATCGAATGGTCGAATTTAGTCTATCTCGCAGTATCCAGAGTACGAAACATAAATCAACTTCGAAGAATTGTCCTCGATGATAATGACACCACAATAAATGATATTGATGTTAGCATCATTAATAAAAAACTCTCCGGTTACAAACAACAGGACAAAAAAAAACAACGAGAATTTGATATTGATGCTGAATTAATAATCACTTTGAAGAAACAACAGAATAATCACTGCGCGAGTTGCAATTGTATAATGCGTTGGCAGTATTCGGATAAGGATCCTCGCCAATTCACCGTAGACAGAAAAAATAACAGTCTCGGTCATGTCAGAAATAATGTGATGTTGACTTGTCTTGAGTGCAATAGACGCAACGGTGCTAGTTAAGACCATGCGGTGGTAATTGAGTATCCTCGGGAATTACCTGTAGTTGTTGTCGAGTAAAACCCCGCTGAGGGGCAGTTGAATCCAGTTTATAGATTGCTGGTCTACCCGTAGATCGTGTTATACTAGATATCTTATGCGTAGTGACGCTCCAAATAGGATCAGTAGCCCTTTTTCTGCCACCTTCAAGCTCTCCTGGTTCGTATAAGTACCTCACAATGACATTACTACCAAGAATTGGTTGGGAAACGCTAGAATCTTTTTGTGGTTGTACGGGTATAGACTTCTTTTTAATCGCGTTGATAGGTTTCATGTTGATTGTTCTAGTAATCTCGTTATTCAGTGCAGTAATCACAGATGGTAATCTTTTAACCCATTCACGGGATCGCTTTTCTTGAATGAATTCTTTTGCGTATTGATATCCAAATAACCGCTCAGCAATCGTCCGATTAAATCGTTCTACAATGGCCTGATCGCGATGTAGCGCAGTATGCCCTCGTCGTATGGTGACATTATGATGTTTCATTGTAGATAACACTGCACCCTGAAATTCCTTGCCAGGATCAACCTGCAATAGATTTGGCCAGTGCAGAGGACCTCGTCGATAAATCCTCTCAAATGCAGAAGCAACTTCAGTGGCTGATTTTGTTTTTAACGGTTCTGCTTCTTTGTATCGACTTGCAATATCAACTACGGTTAAAGCGTATTTGTAACCACGATCATGAGGCAGAAATAATATATCAGCCTGATGAACTTCATTAGGAGCGGTCACATCAAAATGCGAGAATTGAATTTGTTTAGGCGGTGGTAGATAAATTTGCCATAGTGCCTGTTTGGATAACCAATTAGCCGCAGTGGTTTTTTTCACTTTTGCAGCACTAGCGAGTTTATGGACTGCTGATTTACCCCTCCAGTATCCTCTTGGGGAATAATAAATTGATTCCATATTAAAATGCTAGCATTTTCAATTACCAGCACCTAACATCAATTTGCCTTTCATAGCTGATTTTACCAACCACGAAGATAACTTTTCTTTGAAGGATTTATCAGGAATAGCATTTAACGCATGAATTAATTTCACATCTGCTAGATGCCTGTGTTGCAGATTGCTGCTTTTATAAGCAACATCATGAAGGTGACAGGCCTTATCAATGGCGTTTATTGGTTCTTCACCGGGGTTGGGTTGATTTTGATTATTGAGTCTGATATCAAGTCTGGTTCCCGGTCCACAGTAGCTATATCCTGGGAGGTGCTTTTCTCCGGGGTACTTTGCCCATGGGGTTCCAGGGAGCTTTGCCAATTTGGCTGCGATATCACCTCCTCGTTTTTTTTTAAATCAGATTTCATAGACACAAATCTAAATTTCTTTGTACCACATTGCATGCATTTACCAGAAAGCGCTGATCGGTTATTTTTAGTTGTAACCGTCGTCACATCATCTGTGCCAGTACGCGTTTTACACTTCACACAATATAGATCCATAATTTATGTATATAAATATGGATATAATTGATTTTTCGGCGACTAAAACAAGAGAACCAATTAAGCATCATGCAGCGCTACCAAACTCTATCCGGATGATTATAATCGGGCCATCTGGATCCGGTAAAACGCAATTGTTGCTCAATTTAATAATGAGATGGATGAAGTGGGATAAGTTGTATTTAATTGCCCCTAGCGTAGACGACCAACGATGTTATGAAGTGCTAAAAGATTTTAACGACAGCGCGGTAGAAAAATCCGGAGAGGGTATTATTGAATTTATAACCGATATCGATGAAGCACCGAGTATTGATGATATTGATGGAGATATTAACAATTTAGTCGTATACGACGATATAATGTTAGATAAACAAAAAAATCCTGCTAGGATCTTTTCCAGAGGCAGGCATAAAAACACTGATGTGATATATGTCACTCAACGCTACACTCAGATTCCAAAAGTGATCAGAGATAATTGCAATATTCTTGCTGTATTCAACGGAGTTGATACTCATACTCTTAGAAATATATGGCAGACATGGTGTTCTGATATGGACTTCAATCAATTTAAAAACTTCTTTAGTCATGCTCAGTCAAAACCACACGGATTCGCAACAATAAATCTACATGATCCTCGGACACGATATCGTATCGGACTGGATCAAATATTCGGTTAAAATCTATAAAGAATTATTAACATGTAGCAGCAGAGAGGGTGGATGACCACATCGTTGTGAGCAAAATCGTAAAATCTCCCTTTTGCAAAAATGGAGACTTTTTTTTTGGTTAAATGAGATTTCGTTGGAAGTCTTATATTTTGCTTGAAAACGTAGTGTATAGGCCATTTTTTGCTCGAAAACGTTATCTGGAAGCCTTATTTTTGCTTGAAATCGTGGTCTGTTCACCCTCTCTGCTGCTCCACTGCTCTGTACCCTACACTGGCCTTTGATTAATCGCAAAACAATTATCGATGAAAGCTATTGATGTTTTTTGTGATAAAGATATTAGTGCTGTTGTTGATATTGCTGGTAAAGCATTTTCCGTGGCCTAAGAAAAACTAATCATGGTGACTTGATGACAATAAAACCCATCACCGGGAAAACTAGTACCTACAGAGATTATCCTCCTGAGTATTAGTAAAATAATAAACAGTGCGGTGGGTCAAAAAATAGCAGAATGAATAAATGAGGGATTTGATGCTCAGGGAAATATTACTGCAAATATGATTGCTGGAAGTGGTTTGAAATCCCAAGTGAGATCGCGATTTAGACTGAGAAATATATAATAAAATGTTCAAATCTTCACCCAACTCAACATTGGATATGGATGAGCCAGTGCGCAAAAATGATTCTCTAAATAATTATCAGTTTTATCCATATAACAATACAACCAAACAAACGAAGGAGAATCGAACTTCAAGTTTATGATATTAGTGAATATTATCAACCCTCTGATGGATTTATTGAAGTAGATTTTGTTTGTTTGTTTGATTAAGATTTTTAACGTAGCTTTAACAATTTTTCAGTCATATCGCTACGATGTCTGCAGTGAGGCAGTTTATAGTGATGTCTACCACTGGGGCATCATGCCACAGACATGTAGCATGATGTCCCACCCAGTCACATTATCCTGACACCAGGCCGACCAGTCCTAACACTAACCTCTTAATGCTGAACTTCAAGCGAGGCAGCTGTTAGTACCATTTTTGTAAGTCTTTGGTAACTCGGCCGGGGATCGAACCCACGACCTCCCGCTTCCGCGGCGGATGCTCTAACCACTAGGCCACCGGAGCGGTATATTGAAGTAGAAAGAGAACTTGTAACAAATATTGAAGCTAATATGCCATATGACCCAAATCTCCAAGTTGGTTTTATCAATAATGGTATTATGGCATTATTTAGTAACGCTTCATATATGATTGATAATAGAGAGATTGAATCTATTCAAAAAGATGTTGATATCTCCACATCAATAGTGGGATTAGCGAGATATTCTGATGATTATACAAGATTGGCTGGATCATCTATGATGTTCACTAAGGATGTTAATGATCACGCTGAACATATTCAGTATACTAGGGTAAAGGCAACATGGGATACTGCGGTTGATCCAGCACCGGCCAGATATACGAGGTCAGGTGCTGATTTTGATGTCACAGATATTAATCCTAATTATAACCTGGTATTTGCAACATGTACATTAATGTTGAAGGTCCGCATAGTTTATTTTCATGTGCAATTCCACTGCATCATATATTTGGATTTTGTAGAAAGGTTAGAAAAGCTATCATTGGAGCTAAACATACAGTTGTCCTTGTGCGAAAAGGTGATGATAATGATGCAATCTGGCAACATGCTCATGTTCCTGCTGGTAAAGTAAATATAGCAAAACTTACATTGTTGATGCCAACAATCACTCCATCAATCATTACAAATCAAAATTACTGACATTTATGAGTGTAGGTGGTAAATCATTGTTGTCATGGCTAACAGCATCAACAGCTAGTCTGTAGAGTACTATCAATGGAGATTTTTCATGGCATGTTACATCAAACAAGGGAATTTCTGCCCCTTGACACATATTTATTGCGTTTCAGGATTATACACGATTAAATTCTCAAATGCGCAGGCATATGATATTTGATCAATTAGGTGTTAACCAAATCTCGTTAAAAATAAATGGTCAACAGGAACCGTCTGTGACTATTTTACTTAATTACGACCAAAATCAAATAGCACACGCATATCATTTGCTGACATTTATGGCACGTGATCAAAATGAAGATACTGGCCTACAATATCACAATTAGATTTTAGAAACCTATATCCGATTTATTACTTTTCATTGGAACATCTTGATTTAACCAGACAGTCCATCGTTGATGTATCATTCGACACTCGTGTAACCACTTCTCCTGCTGATATTCCAGGTCCACCTGTCATACGCAGTTCTTACAGAGCAATTGCTTTCATTCTCAGTGACAAATCAATGCTGCTCGAAGGTGTTGGTAGATGAATGAGTGTAGTTGGTGCGCCAATAGAAAACATATTGTGGTCCAAAGTATGTAGACAGTTGTGTTTTAAATAAAATGTCATATAGTCATGTTAGTGTTACTCTGATTCCAGATCAGATTAAAAAGTTGCAATCAGATTCAGCTAAAAAATGTGGAACTACGATATCATTAAAACACAATCAAACGTCTGGTGGTCAAAATAAACTATCACTGACAGCTCGTCAGATTAAGCATTTCACTGATGCAAGCAAAGATAAAAAAGGTGTTCAGGTTACTCTCTCTGCATTATATACATCAGTTAAAAATTTCGATCTGGTACTCCACGCTACCAACACAAAAAATGACTGACCCACCAATATGCAGCCAGTAAGTATTAAATGTACTTTGTGCTATATCATCATCAAATAAACCATCGCATAATATCGTACATAAAATTGAATATACAAGCAATTGCTTTATAGAGAGATCTTAGAGTATAATGGTGCAACAAGAGATGTAAAAAAAGATAATCGAAGATGAAATATCTGAGATAATAAACCTCGCAAGTGTGGATACAAATGAAATAATCATATTTCAAGACCAACAATGGAAATTGAAAATGAGTAATGTTTCATTGAATGATATTCTTGTTAAAATAAATGGAGTAACCGAAAATTCCCTAGCAGTAAAATGCAACCCGGAGGTTTTTTCTTCAACTGTGTTAGATAGTATTAACAATCAAATAAAAACATCCAGTGACACAATGCCTGGTACCCTCAACATAAACTCAAATAAAATAACCACACTTGGTGATCCAACATTAGACACTGATGCTGTGACAAAAAAAAAATATGTAGATGTGTTAGACAATAAACTAATGCCGCTATATGGTGATCATAAAACCACAGATGATAAACTAACAAAACTGCGAACCGAGTAGGATGTTCATGTAGGCACATTTGGAAATCTTTGTAGGAATTTTAGAAAAATTGATGAGACCACAGATAATTATTTGGAAAACCACCAGTGATCCCCATGAAACTTTCTGGTATAAAAACAACTATTGATACGATTAAACAAAGACAGGACAATATCATTACTGATTTTTATGCTATCGCAACCTGGCTTGATAAAAAATCAGAATTCCACATACACAACATATCAATACCATGTACTCGATAAGATATGGGTCTTTCACCTGGACACCTCAAAATAACTCTATTGGAGTGTCTGCAGAGGTCAAGGGTATCTATAGATTAACTCTGGTTTTGCGGTTAAAATTTAACAGATCATCGAGTACTAATACAGTAAGTGCTATAGTAGAAAAAGAATCGACTGAAACATTTACAATAACCACCACTGATGGGAATTTAGCATCAGCATCAATCACATGGTATTTAAAATTTGTATTTGATTTTAGTAAATTTATATAATGAATGTCCAACAATATCTATATGATCAGGTGCATGAGTTTCAAACTAAACTAAAAACTCTTATTGACGAGTATACAGAGAAAATAAAAAAAATACTGCAGGAGAATTGCCAACGTTGACATAATCATGTATTTGGTTTCCAGTGTAATTGCTACAATGGGTATATTGTTATCAAGTGTAACAATGCAGGCCCATGTAGTTGTCACAACTTGTGTTTCAACTGCGACCACAATTACAGGGATTCTTAGCAGCATCACAAACAAAATATCCACATGCAGTCAGAATAAACTATGTGAGTATATAGTTAAGTTACATATCGCTGAGGATGCTTATTCTCAATTGTCGTCGCTGATATCATCCAGTCTCGATGACACAACAATATCAGATAACGAATTCTCCGCGATGATGAACATCTGCATCACAGCAACATCACAATTAGAAGAAAAAAACAACAATAATAACAACAATGTCAATGTCAACAACGGAATTACTTCAGAGGAGAGCCACAAATACAATGCTGCAAAAGACAACCATGATCTCAATAACCTCAATCAACCCTGAATTAGTGTGAATTTTCCCATTGCATTACCGGTTAAAGAGATCGCGCTAGCAAAATTACAAGTATACTACAGTTGGCCGAATATTAGATAAAAATCATTTGGAGGGCAGCAACCAAATAATTCCTTGGTGTTTGCAAGTAAACATTATAGCGATGGAAACCCAGAATGGAATGTTGTTTCGTTACCATCTGGGACTTACCAAATCGAACAGATCAATAATGAGTTCCAACGTAGAATAAAATCAATTACAACAAAGGAATCAAAAATCGCTATAACAGTTCATGAACCAACACTATCAACCGCAATTGAGATAAACTCGCCTGGGTATCTCGTAGATACATACCAGAGTTTTATTAGAACTGTGTTAGGATGGCCTGAAATCCTGCCTCGGACACCTTCACTAATACCTGAACTAGCGAAGTCTGATTATACCACAGATGTAAAAAATTTATAACGCAACCAGAGTACAGAAAAAACACTTTCCAGTGATTAATTTCTATCTGATTATGGTAATTCATTAAGATTTTTTAATAAATTACTCGAGCAGAAACAAAATGGTTTTCTTCTCCGAGTTGGTTATCTTACATTTCTTTCAGACACAATTACCCCTGAACTCACACGCACATTTGATCGATTAAGGAATTATTTGCAAGCGTCACATAGCATTATTCTGATGACCTAAAAAAACCAGATCATTGAAACAATTCTATATTTAAATCAGATAATAGACGATATCGAGCATATTAATCGAGACATTTGAAACACCGTAATCAATTAAGAGTATTATAAACGCAACAAATCAAGCAAATTATCATATTATACATTTCTTAGTAATTTCAAAATAACCAAACAACAATTACCAACATTTGTAATACCCGTACTTGCAACTGAACAACTAAAGTAAACACTCAGTGATCTTATCAATGAAAACTTTTCTCTGATACTTGCTGCATGGAAAAAAATAACACCACAGACAATTATCCTCAAACATAATAATGACCCAGATTATGGTGGACGGCATATTGCTCCTGCTAATGTTAATATATCCTCAGTGATTGCAGTAAATCTAATATGTGATGTTATTGATGGAAGTTACCAAATAAATCTTGAAAATCCAAATCAAGCCCAGCAAGGATACATTTTATATTCATTTGCACCAACTGTTCCACCTAGATTTTTAATCAAACAGGAACCTGTTAATCCAGTTTATATGCGATGTCATAATGATTTATTAACAAAAATTAATTTTAAACTCACTGACCAATCCAATAATCTGATTGAGTTACTTTAAAAATTAGTCTGTATGTAAAATCTTAAATGATTTTCATCGTAAACGATTTTCATCCTAAAGGATTTTCACACCTTCAACTTCAACTTCTGGCACACATCGTTTGAACTAGTCCATACAACGGTCACACTGGAAAATAGGTCTGTCCATTTTTTCTGTCTCTACCATCCTCCTCCTAGTAGAAAAAACAAGCTGACTGAATCTCTCTTTTTGGAGCAGTTTCCAAATCTTCTATAGTATGGAAATTCGATAGGTGGCAACCTAATTATTCTTGGAGATTTCAACTTTCACTATGACTGTCCTGGTAAACCAAACACGTCAAAACTTCTAGATTCCATTCATGTTTTCAATCTTAAACAGTCAGTTAACCAACCTACCCATAAACTTGGTCACATTTTAGACTGGTTTCTTTATAGACCTGATGATAATATTCTGCAATCAACTCTTGTATCCCACGAACTTGCATCGGATCACCTCTGCATTGTATGCCATCTCGACGTATCAGTCCCTAACCGTCCACCTCTATTTGCTACTAAGAGAAACCTCCGTATGATAAATAGAACCAAATTCATGCATGACATCCAAGAAAACCTAAAAACTTTCTTACATCCAACAGCGGAACAACTTGATAACTGCCTGCGTTCATTGCTTGAAAAACATGCCCCAGCCACCAAATGCAGAGTATAAATAAAAAAGTGTTCTCCTTGGTATAGCTGTGTTAGGGACCAGTTTCGCACTGCTAAAAGACATCGCCCAAAGCAGAGAGGCTTTCCACCAGACTCACTATTCATAAACAAATCTATGAAGCTGCTAAGAAGAACGTCACAAACATAGTCCATTTAGCCAAATCATCCCACTACAGTACTAATATCACAGAGAGTTCCAGCTGCAAAGAGAACTTCGAGATAACTAATAAACTAATGTCAAGGAACAAATGTACACCACTTCCAACAACCTTCTCTTCACTAGACCTACCAGACCAATTTGCAAATTTCTTCAATGACAGAGTTCAAACCATTAGAGATACGCTTGACAGCACAATGTCAACTGATTCGTCACCATACAGGTATGATGCAGAATTTCAGCAACAACCGTTAGGAGCATTTGAACCTGTTTCTATAGATTTAGTACGGACAATCGTGATGAAAAGTGCACCAAAGTCTTGTGAACTTGATCCAATTCCGACATCACTGCTGCTTGAGTGCTTAGAACCAATATTGCCTTCACTAACTGATGTTGTTCATATCTCTCTCTCATCAGGGGAATTCCCATCATGTTTCAAAACTGCCATCATAAAGCCACTTCTGAAGAAACCAACACTGGACCATAACGATTTAAAGAACTACCGCCCAGTTTATAATCTCCCTTTCATATAAAAATCTTAGAAAAGGTTGTTCTAACTCAACTTGTATCTCATTTGAATTCAAACAGTCTTTTTAGCAATGTACAGTCTGCATATCGCCCTTGCCACAGTACGGAAACTACTCTTCTGAAAGTATTTAGTGACATTCTCTCTGCTTTGGATAATGTAAAGATTACAGTCCTCACTGTCCTAGATTTATCTGCAGCATTTGACACAATAGACCATGATATATTACTTCACCGTCTCCAGCATGTATTTGGCATTCAGAATATATCCCTACAGTGGTTCAAGTCCTACTTAGTCAACAGGACACAAATTATATGTGCAAATGAAATACACTCCAGCCCAGTTGACGTATGTTGTGGTGTTCCACAGGGATCTGTTCTTGGAACTGTACTCTTCATTATGTATACTCAGCCGCTCTCAAGTGTCATATATCATCACCCAGTGTCGCACCAATTGTATGCTGATGACACCCAAATATATGTCTAGCCACCCAAATGAAGTTGATGCTACCATCCATGGAGTAGAGAAGTGCATTTGTGATGTGAATCATGGATGATATGTAACAAGCTGCAGATGAATGATGATAAAACTGAGGCTATTCTGATCACAACACAAAGACTTTCTCATTCACATCCTTTACCTCAGACAATAAATATCAGCAATGCCAACATTAAATTCTCACAGTCAGTACGGAATCTAGATGTTGCTCTAGACAGTACTCTCACATTGCACCAACATGTCATGAATATCTGCAGGGCTGCATATCTTGAACTGAGACGCATCAGTTCCATTCATAAATATCTTTCAGTTGATGCCATAAAAACACTTGTGTGTTCATTAGTACTTTTAAGACTGGACTATTGTAACTCAATTCTGTCTGGTTCATCACAATATTTACTCCAGAAACTTCAAAAAGTTCAAAACACAGCTGCACGGATTATCTTTACAGTACCTTGATCAGAGCACACCTCACCACTGCTCTGTACCCTACACTGGCTATCAATTCTATACGGAATCACAAAATTTGTTCTCTGTGCTAAATTTCAATGACAGACTCCAGTCCAACATACCTATCCAGCCTCAACCATGTATATACACCAGCTAGATCCTTACACTCTTCTGATAATCGTATACTCATTGTTCCCAAGGTGAAAACAAAGCCATATGGGCAACGTTCGTTTGCATACCAGCGCCCGGCAACGTGGAACGAATTGCCCATTGAAATTAGACACAAGGACACAGTGGTCCCTTTTAAGAGTGCTCCCAAGACTCACCTGTTTCGACTTCAGGGTCAAACTTAGCGACCTAATGATGTTTTGTATCTTATATATTTTCAGCATGTTTTTATGTTTTCCAATTTAATTGTTTTTGTCATTTGTTGTTCTGTAGTGTAGTCATATCATTATTGATGGTGTGAAGCGCTATAGCTTTTAAAGATTAGGCGCTATACAAAGTCCTCATTATTATTATTATTATTTTATCACCGAAAAGATTTTCGTCTTAAGATTTGCATCCGAAGTAATCAGTGTTGTATTTTTTACTTCCGTGTTGCGCGGTGCAAAAAACCCCAAACACTGATATTCTTCGGTGTTGTACTTAGTTTCCAGGAAGTGTTTCTCTTTTCATTTTTGAATAAACTGTTTTAACTGTGTAACTCTGGAATTTATGACTTTTTAAAATTCATTTTGTTGTGATAAATCACTTCTTATGTTCTCTACTGCGGTTAAAAACATACGAATTTATCAATTTCGCTGTTACTGGCTAATGACGCGATAACAGCTTGTTGTAGTTCCTTGATAAAGGAATATTGTGACAGTAACACATACCTGTTACCGCGGGCTATGTCTTCTAAATACTGAAAATCAGAAAGGATTTTATCACAATCTAATTTATGTGATAATTGTATTCCCTGAACTTTTAAATCTGTAATAGCAGAATTTATATCATTTATATTTTCATAATTCATTATATGATAAATATATTTTTAAAAGAGATTTTTTTTTACAAACAAAAAAAAAATAGCCAGGGTGTGACTATAAGGATATATCGATTCAGTATGAAACCCACAACAAGACCAAATTTTTTTGCCCAAATCGCTTGGAAAGAGCAGAGTTTTATATGTTCTCTGCAACACGTCTAACCGTAGGCATACAAATATCAAAATACTTGCCGGCTTGCTTCAGTGATTGAAATATAAATTCTTCACCTGTATAAATATTTATAGATCTGACAGATCTTGCAATTTTTGGGTATATTCCAGCACAGCCTCATTTGGTATTTTCACGCTGTGTGATAGCTTGAAGATTATGCGATTTGTTATTTTTGGACATCCATCAATATGGTCAATCACAAAACCGACATTGATCAATCCATGGAAACATACGAACACAAATCTAGACAAATAATATTTTTTTCCCTCCAGCACCAAACATCAAATACCCCAGACCATTGTCAAACCCTACTGGTGTTTTCAGCTTGTGGTGTCTGACTACACCATCACGTGATGCTTCATAGTTGATGCTCTCAGAATGTGGTTGAAAATTCTTGGTTCATTTATATACATATATAGTATTTGTCTAATTAATTATTTAGTTTAATTATTATTTATTGAGAATCTAGTAAAATAGTTTTGAGGTGTTCTTATGACTTTTTCATTGATGCTGTCAATGTTAGAGTCTTTGATTTGCTTATCTGTTATCATAATAACGCTTAAACTGTATCATTTACCACCACATTGGAGGCACAGCTGTATCTTCCTCATACTCCAACACCACATTGTTTACAAGGTAATGGACCTAAACTTCCTTATCGTACTCTCTGAATGATATCCACAGAAACGTTTTTACACGATTTGTTACAAACGGATACTGATCCTTTCATAAGTCATTTGCAGTGATTCATTATATATAAATTCTTTATTTAAATACTTGTTTTAATTATAGCATGAAGGAGTTTGAGAGATTGTCCTAAATCAAACCCTGGAAAAATGTTAAATTCAATCTCGATAGAGTCTCCGTAGATGCACCAAATAAGGATCCAATAAGTGAAAGAAGCATGATTGGTAAAATCCATGAAGGGTGTAACAAATTTAAGTGCAACGGAGCATCTCATTGTTGGTCAACATTTTGAATCAATGGTAGTGTTGATGCTACCATGAACTACAAAAATGCAGCAGGCATAATATTGCATCTTGACCATCTAAAATATTTTTTCAGAGTGAAATTCATTATTCAGAAACAGTTAGTTGGATTTATTCGTGATAAATTCGACCCTGTATTGAAATTAAAAAAACTCATTGTGCGTCAGAATTCCAAACCAGGAATATTAACTGGAATTGACAAACCGTATTTAAGAGAGCTTATCCTATAACCGTGGTTGTTTATGGGATTTATCCAACAAATCAAAAACCTATGAATTATGTAGCCGAATGAGTAATAGACCATTTTACAAATGCGATGCGTGGAAATAAGTTGGCAGATCTAAGACGCAAAAAGTAAATGAATGGGCACTAACAGTCAAGGATACTGGGGCCACAATTCAAAATGTAGCTGAGGTAGAAACATCATTAAGATTCCCAATAACCGTAGTGACGATAACAGGAGAAATATTATATGAATTGAAATATAAAAAAGGGGGACTCCAATCAAAATCATTGATCATAATACACATGTGTAGACCTCCACGGTAACAATATTTCTGCGAGATCGAATTGTAAGATATTACCTGCCAGAGAGTTCTGGTAGTAACATGTTTGATTTTATCTATGAGTTAAGTAAAAGCAATCCTGTATCAGTGTGGTTATTTCAGATTTTCAAAGACGAAGAGTGTAAATTCGATCAGTTTGTAAGATCTAACAGGGAAATGTACTGTACTGAATCTCTTCATGACGAGATGAGAAAACTCGCTGAGAAATTTTCAAGAGCAATTACTAGCAAACTGATTTACTGTTCCATCTGTCGTGGCATATTTTGCCAGAGAGAAAAATAGGTGGAAATCAACTAGATTTGAATTTCTCACAGATGTTCAAGCGTGTTGTGTAAAATACGGACATGATGGATTATGGAATACCAAATATTATCCAGAAAATGTTTTTTCGGTTGATATGGTTGCTTGTTATCCGGCGAGTTTTCTCTGGATGGTTGAATGCTATGAGTATTTTGAACAATTTGGGTATCCCACACACTCGATGACCCATGTTGCGATTAATGGACCACTTCTCGATTGTGATCTAACCTGATTCGCTCATGTGGTATCATTCGAGTTTGCCCAAGGGCTTCATCCATGCTGCTATGTTTGGTTTGGTAGAGATATATCTGAAAAACACTGGGCACCAATAGTGTTATTACGGTATATGATTGATTGTAAAATGCTGATGTCACTGATTATCAGTGAGGCAATTATATCATATCATGCTCAGACTGAAGTTTGGTTACCACAACCCGATAGTGTAGATAGTGTAATTAACAATTACAAAGAACATTTTCCTTCCCTCGATGAAGAATAGTCTTGATAGTATAATTAGCGTTTAAAAAGAAAACTTTCCTGATCTCGATGAAGAAAATATTGTTAAAGCATCCAAAAAGATCTTTGAAGTCAATCAAAAAAATGCAAAAGATCTCTGTAGAAGAAAAAATGGAAATTTCACACAGGTTGGAACATATGATCATAAGCGACATTATTCACGATTAATTCTAGATGGTGTTGAATACGATTGTATAATCGTGGATACAACATCTAAAGGTGTTTATTATGTCAATCATTGTTTTGAAAATTCATTTCGCATTTGTATGGGTATATACTTTTCTTTGATAGCGTTAATAGGTTTCATATTGATTGCTAGAGTAATGTCATTATTTAGTGCAGCAATCACATATGGTAATCTCTTGACCCATTCACGAGATTGTTTATCCTGGATAAATTCCTTCGCATATTGATATCCAAATAACCGCTCAGCACATGTCTGATTAAATCATTCAACAATTGCCTGATCATGATGTAGTGCATTCTATCCCTGTCATAAAGCGGTATAATGATGATTCATTGTTGATAACACAACACTCTGAAATTCCTTGCCAGGATCAACCTCCAACAGATTTGGCCACTGCAGAGGACATCGTCAATAAATCCTTTCAAATGCAGAAGCTACTTCAGTTGATGACTTGGTCAACAATTGTTACGAAATGCCCAATATGTCTCATTTAGACTTCCATACTTTTAATATAATCAAGGTGTCTTGTTTCACGCGCCATAATATTTCTGTAAATGTAATTTTTCATCGTATCGTGTGACGCTTTTATTGCTCGTGCAGTACGTGCAAGTTAATGTATTATTGCGCATCACTGTATATATATCGGGTAGAGATATTGAAGGGCACAGCCAATATAGAGGGAAGCTCTAAACAAGTTCAGCTGTCAGGGCAGGTGCCATTGTAATTTAGTTAGAGCCAAAGAGTTGGGTGAGTCATATGCTTTTTTTTAGTCAACTCTTTTTATTATTTACAATATTATTATTTACAATAATTATTCAGTTTCATAAAAGCATGTTCATTGTTGTATTATGTAGTCACATCACTTATTGTATTTGTAATTCAATTTCTTAAGATATGACCTAGGCAATAATGGTAGCGAGTTAATTTTATCTGGTCGCTACTACGACTAATTGCGAAAACATATATGTATTAATGTAATAGCATTACGTATTTTTATTTTAATTGCATAGCATTCCTAAATAATACTTCTGACGGGTTCTGTTAACCCATTTGTAACTATCATATATTCTTAAAGTAGTTGCAACTAAAACCATTCCAGTTAAAATAGACTATTGGAAAGGTTATTTATTTTTCATATTCAGCTCACCAATTATGAGCAGCTGAATGGGCTCATCATTACCATGACGTCTGGTGTACCATTACTAGCATAACCCACTAATTCAGTGCCAACATACGGGTACAAGTTCGGACTACAAGTAAAAGTACAATAACAAGTAGTGTTTTGACTACATGTAAATTATGACAGTAGTGTCTGACTACATAAATATTTGCAACCAGTGGTTGATTATACATGTATAAAGGTTTGCAACAAGTATTTGTTTATATGAAAGTTTGCTAGAGATACATGAAGCTTATATGGAGTTGCTAGAACTTTTTAACTACACAAGTTTGACATAGTAATCAAATTATATTTCACATGTGTATTATATTCATATTATATGCCTTTCTGTGTGTTATTTTCATTTCATTAGTGTGAGTGTTTATATATTGTCTTTGTCATCCACAAATGTGTTTATTATTTCTTTAAAACCCTGGTTAAATAAATCTGCCATATCGCCTAAACATTATCATGAGCATGACAGGCCTTATCAATAGCATTTATCGGATATTCACCGGGTCAGGGATGGTCTTGGCCATCAAGTCTGATGTTGAGTCTGATTTCAAGGCCAAAATAACTATACCCTGGAAGGTGTTTTTCTTTTGGATATTTTGCCCATGGAGTCCTGGGATGTTTTTTTAACGCTGCTGCAATATCGCCTCCTCGTTTTCTTAAAAATCATTACCCGATTTCATAGAAAAAAATCTTAATTTTTTTGTACAGCATTATACACACCTACCAGCAAGTGCTGATCTGTTTTTGCTTGTTGTCATTGTTGTCAAGTCGTTTGTGCTAGTTCGCGCCTTACATTTAACACAATATAGATCCATAATTTATAATAACGTGAATGTAATTGTTTTTTGGCGACAAGAACATGAGAAACCATTAAGCATCATGCAGCGCTACCAAATTCTATTCACATGATTATAATCAGACCATTTGGAAGTGTCAAGACGTAGTTGTTACTTAATTTGATAACAAGATGGATGAAATGGGTTAAACTATATTTGGTAGCCCCGAGTCTAGCGATGTTACGATGTGTTTAAGGATTTTGACGAGAAAGCAAAATTGGAAATTGATGAGGATATTATTGAATTTAGAACCAATATTGAAGAAGCCCCGAGTATTGATTATATTGATGGAAGTATTAATAATTTAGTCATATATGATGATGTGATGTTAGATAAACAAGCAAACCCTGCCAGCATATTTTCCAGAGGTAGACACAAAAATACTAATGTGATATATGTTACTCAGAGATACACTCAAATACCAAAAGTGATCAGGGATAACTGTAATATTCTTGCTGTGTTTAATGGGGTTGATAACATGCTCTTAGAAATATTCACCAGACCTGGTGCGGTAGATATATGGACATAATTCATTTTAGATATTTCTTTAGTAATGCTACATCAACCCCGCATGGATTTGTAATAAATTTGCATTACCCTAGATCAAGATATTGTATCAGACTTGATCAAATATTTGGTTAAAACCAAAACCACGACAACAAAATGTTTCTGTGTTTCAAGCCTTGGTGAGTTGTGATATTTTATTTCGGTTTTGAGAAAGCTTTAATGGACAAACAGTGCCCTAAAATTGTTTGCTTGCTTTGCTAACACAATTAGAGTTGTAGGATTCACCCTCTCTGCTGCTGAAGGCATGTAACAAATGATACATATTTACAACGAAACAACCTTAAAATAAAGGTGGAGTATTTACTTTAATCCGATTTTAGCAACTATTGAGCAAATTTATTTTTCTCCTTCAATTACATGTGGCAGTAATATTGATATTAGGAATATAAGCTGGCTTCCTCTTGAATCCAGTCATACCAAAACTTTTATATGAGTTTTACATGAACAAAGCGTAATCACTTGCCCAATACCTTCCCATTATTGCATCTAGGATGCAAGTTTGTGCAAATCCCCACCTCTTCAAGATTTCGTGCAAATTTTTTATTCATATGCAGGCACAATCATGCAAAAATAAGAATTGTGTGCATTTTTGTGAAGAATGCATTATTTTATTTGTTTTGTCTGTAAAATTCCCACTTGTCAATCATGGGGATTATGTTGTACTTGTATAGTTGTAAATACGTCACATATTTCTCTGTACCATATTCTCAATTCTGATTGGTTAAAAAGAAAGGACAGAAGAGCAAGTTTGATACAGAGGCTGGCTTGTTGGGACAATATGTTAAATGTCAGAATCAGTTAAAAGTCTGACGCTTTTTCATTATTTTAGCAGTAACACTTCTAATAACAGTCAGGGTGCATGGTTCAGTGAGCCAACACTTCCTCAGGCTAATCCCATATTGGATGAAGGTAGTTATCTACTGTGAAAACAAAGCAATGCATATTCTCTCTCTCTCTTCTCTCTCTCTCTTCTCTCTCTCTCTCTCTCTATCTCTCTCATTCTCTCTCTCTCTCTCTCTCTCTCTCTCTCTCAAAACCTAGTGACATCGTATGATGGTAACTGGGAGTTGTTATTGCCGTTTGTCTATATGAGATAGAAGAGATCAATTTTTTACTTTTTAGTAGGGCTGGATTTGGGGGTTAACAGGTGTATATCCCCAATGTTAATGTGATTCCTGGATAAAGGTAAGTATTCCTGGAAAAAAACAGAATTTACTTAAAAAAAATTGCTTTTTAAGTATTTTAATATGCATATCTTGTCAAATCTGTCCTTTGTTGCCATTCATATTCTCCTTGTATGTATATATTGCAATTTTATAATTTCTTAGGAGTTCATTGATGGCAGGCTTCATCAGTGTTAATCACTTAGGAGATGATGTAGTGTTATTGAACCAGGTTTCCTTTGCTTTGACCTGATTTTTCTCTAGGGTTGGTGGTTCTTTTCTGGGGCTTTCCTGGGTTCTTTGTGCACTATTAATACTGGCCACCTTGTATCGCCTATAATGTGCTGAAACTGGCGTTAAACACAACACAACAGCGACACTTTAAAGACTTGGTAAATTACATGTCTGACATTATAAACCCATACAACATTTACTTTTAAGGAATCTGTCCATGAGATAAATGTCCCTCCATGATTTATTGAACAATCATTATTTGAATTTGACTTTTGACTGTGAAATCTCTTCACATGGCATGTGTGCAGACATGAAATGCATTTCATTATAAAATTTTGATGCTAATACCAGATACATGTACATTTAAAATGCAGGTTAGAGAATATGTTGCAAAAATTGTCTGTCTCAAATATCACATGTATGTGTTTTTGTTTACAATGATCTTGTTTTGATTTCTTCTCAGTTAAAGTGTTGAATGTAAATCTCGAAGGCTCAACAGGTGGAAACGGGGTTTTTACTGAAGGATACCCCCAAACACTGAAATGCAACACTAGTCCATCAAGGCCTGTACCAATTATCATGTGGTTGCTAGGCAATAAAAGAATGACAGATAATATTACTAACATCAGCATGACAGATGGAGTTGAGTTGTATGTTCTGAAAAGTGAGATTACACTTGTGCTAATGAGGAACAGCTCAAATCAGAAAATCAGATGTGAGGGATTCATTAGTGTTCAGGAAACTTCACCAGTGTCCACTGAAGTCGTTGTGGATGTCAGGTGTAAGTTGTATATTTTGTTCAATTATTTGTAAATATTTTTAATAAAAACATTAAGAATTTTATGATTTTGGTTCAAAAAGGTAAAGTATTCAGTGTGTATGCTCAGAGAAAGGACTTTGTATATTATATATTTCACCTTCTGCAAATAATCATTATTAAAGACCACCAGAAGTATTTTAGAAGTTTGGAGGAATAAAGTTAATAAAATGACATGTCCAGCAAAACCAGTGCACTACAAAAATCAAATAATCCAAAAGCTATATGGAATGTGTTGACAGAGTTGGATTCAAGAGTAAAACTGAAATTTTATCCCTCTATCATGAAGGCATTTATACCAATAATCCAACTGAGATCTCAAATATTTGTAATGACCTTTCTGTTCAGATTGTTGAAAAATTTAAAGAACCCAGAACTTCATCTGATCATCTGGAACTTAAACATTTTTTAGCTAAAAAACTACCAAATAATGGAAGTTTGAAATTCCTGAAATGAATCCAGAATATGTGTTGAAATATGTTAAAAAAAATTGATGATTATAAAGAAAGCTACAGGACATGATATGATTGGATGACAGCTACTAAAGGTAGCTGGACCTGTAGTGGTAGAGAGTATAGCTTTCATTTGCAATGAAATTATTAGGTCTAATAAATGTCCACAAACATTGAAAACTGCTGATGTTACACCATTGCATAAAGTGGGAACAAAAGATGATGTAAATAACTACAGACCCATCTCTATCCTTCCTTGTCTCTCCAGATTACTAGAAAAACATGTACATGATTATTTTCTCAACTATTTAAAGACTTATGATCTTATTCATGATAATCAGTCCGGCTTTAGCCAGAATCACTCCTTTGAAACTGCACTTGTATCTTTGATTGATAAATGGCTGAAAGCGTTAGATCAAGGAGAAATGGTTGATTTTCATAAGGCTTTTTGATCTTGTAGACCATGAAATTTTACTTGAAAAACTAAAAATCTATCAATGCAGTGAAAGCTCCCTAAACTGGTTTACTTCTTTACCCTGATAGAGTGCAAAGAGTATCTTTAAAAAGTTAACTTTTTCAAAGTTAAAATATTAGCTGTGGAGTACCACTGGGCACAATCTTGTGACCTCCATTATTTATTTTGTTTATCAATGACTTACCTCATAAGATTGGAACCTGAATTTCTTTCACTGACCTCTATGCTGATACTACACTGTTACTACACTGTCTGAGATAAAAACAAAAACAGTACTTGAAAATAGCTTACAAGAGCTCTCAACAGACTTCAAGTATGGTACAAGAAAAATGATCATAAATAAAGAAAAAACAAAACCCCTACAAGCTATAATACAAGAAAAACAAGAAAGGATAGATAAAGACATACTCCAGGTTCTGTTTGACAATGTGAACCATAAAATATGACATCTCATGATAAAATTCTTGCTGTATTCATAGATAACAATCTTACTTGGTCTGTTAACATTATGTTTCAAAAAAGGTTAATTTTCTTATCTTTGGCTACAAAGGAAAATCAAAACATACATTCCTCTTCAGCATGGGGCATAACCCTATACATCTCTATATATATATATATATATATATATATATATATATATATATATATATATATATATATATATATATATATATATATATATATATATATATATATATATATATATATATATATATATATATATATATATATATATATATATATATATATATATATATATATATATATATATATATATATATATATATATATATATATATATATATATATATATATATATATATCTATATATATATATATATATATATATATCTATATATATATATCTATATATATATATATATATATATATCTTTTCAATTAATCCATTCCATACAATTCCATCTTTCATCACATTGTGTCCATCTCAGTTGTAAAGCTTAAACATATGAACTTCATTGTCTTCAGAGTTTGTGTTTTCTATCTTGCAGATGCCCCAAATGTCAGAGTTAAGATATCAGGAAACACTGCAGTCAATTCAACTGCAGTACTGGTGTGTGTACCCCAGGGAAATCCACCAATATACACATTTTATCCATGGATCCATAGGGTTGGACAGACAGAGATCAGGAGGTTAGATGGAGTAAACACAGTTAATAACTCCAGTCTTACATTGTCTAACATCATCATCCAAGATACTGGCAATTACATATGTACTGTAGACAATGCAATTCCTGGTTTGGATAGACAAGTCAATCAGACAGGTTACGAACATGTAGATGTTCAAGGTAAGGTTTGATGTTCTTATGACATTGGTAGTTTTGTTATTGACTGTCAGGCTGCTTGTGTCATACTCGCATACCATTTTCACTAGGCACTAGGGCATCATGAAGCAGACATGTAGCATGATGTCCCACCCAGTCACATTATACTGACACTATAGGCCGACCAGTCCCAACACTAACCTCTTAATGCTGTTAGTACCATTTTTGTAAGAGTTTGGTATGACTTGGTCAGGGATCGAACCCGTGACCTCACTAGGCCACTAGAGCAGTACTACCATTGTTTTGCTACAAAAGGCTTACTGTGAATCATGCCAATGTAAAGCATAGAAAACCAATGCAAATGTGAATGAAGGTGAAGCATTATAAAGATATAGCTTTGTTGTAGTCGTTGGTTAATTAGAGAAAAAATGTTTGAGACTTTGCATGTTATAGAATCTTCCAGTTAACAGTGATGTCTTGACAACCTTGGACATAGGGTCAGAGCTGTGAATTTTAAGCTAGACTCATGCCTGTGTTTGATTTGCTCAGTAAAGGAACCCTTGTATGTAATAAGAAAAATTTTCTATTGGCACATCATTGGGATTTTTAATAACTTTGTGATAGTTATTTCTTTTATGCTAAATTGGGCAATTTGACATGGCAGCCTTAAGGAAAATGTATCATATTGGAATGACAGCTTCCTTGCATTGTCACTTTGTTCACAAAACATTTATTGCTTGACAGAAAATACATTTCCTTGTTTTTATTTCTATTTAAATGTGAGATGTAATTCATTAGGACCTTGACTCTGTTAAGAGTAGGATATACCCTAGCAGTGAAAAAATACAGTATAATTAGGTAGGTTATACCCTAGCAGTGAAAAAATACAGTATCATTAGGTAGGATATACCCTAGCAGTGAAAAAATACAGTATCATTAGGTAGGATATACCCTAGCAGTGAAAAATACAGTATCATTAGGTAGGATATAACCTAGCAGTGAAAAAATACAGTATCATTAGGTAGGATATACCCTAGCAGTGACAAAATACAGTATCATTAGGTAGGATATACCCTAGCAGTGAAAAAGTATAGTATAATTAGGTAGGATATAACCTAGCAGTGAAAAAGTATAGTATAATTAGGTAGGATATACCCTAGCAGTGAAAAAATGCAGTATCATTAGGTAGGATATACCCTAGCAGTGAAAAAATACAGTATCATTAGGTAGGATATACCCTAGCAGTGAAAAATACAGTATCATTAGGTAGGATATAACCTAGCAGTGAAAAAATACAGTATCATTAGGTAGGATATACCCTAGCAGTGACAAAATACAGTATCATTAGGTAGGATATACCCTAGCAGTGAAAAAGTATAGTATAATTAGGTAGGATATAACCTAGCAGTGAAAAAGTATAGTATAATTAGGTAGGATATAACCTAGCAGTGAAAAAGTATAGTATAATTAGGTAGGATATACCCTAGCAGTGAAAAAATATAGTATAATTAGGTGGTGCTAATGATTGCATATAAAATGTAGTTCAGTGAAAAATTTGTTTCTGTGAACTTCTTTATTTTTTATTTACAAGAGACATACCTGAAATATCCTAATATGTTGCTGCTGAATTGAAAAAAATAAAATAATCTGGTAATGAGATCCTTTGCTTTCAGAAACTTGTACCTTAGAGAATTTGATAAGGAAAGAATTATCTTATGAAAACTTTGTAACTGCCCCACCTCCATCTGTTTTCACTAAACTTTAAATTTGATATTGTATCAAGTATAATTCCACTACTAGAGCTTTGACCAAGAAGACAAAATATCTCTACATCTATTGGCATATTCTTGAATGACAGTCATTATCAAGTGTAATTGATTAGGCAATAATAGCCAGTTTTGATTGAAGGACCCCTGAGTGGCCAAGTGGTCTAAAGCACTCTCCATTATGGATTACTGCTGTCTTACCTCAGTCTGCATGGGTTCGAGTCTCGGATTCAGCCAATGTGGGTATGTGAAAAGCTTGCCAGTAGCTTCTCGTGGGTCAGTGGTTCTTTCTGGGGGATTTCCTGGGTTCTTCCTCCACCACCAACAACAAAACTCTTTATTATTACAAATATGTTCACATACAAAGAGATATGGATTCACACATCTTACATACGAATACGTGAATGCCCTCACCTTGTAAAGCAGATACTGTTCCAACTTTCACTGATCCTAAGACTGTGTCTGATGACAAATTTACACTTTGGAAAGGAACATTAATAAAGCCACACGCTACTCCCTGAATAAGAATACTCTCATTAGACGATGACTTCTTAGAGAAAGGCAGTACAAGAGTGCTATAGAACCCTTTGACATGAATGGTTCATATTTATCAATAATGAAATCAGACTGAGATTTATTAGACCCAACAAAAGTATTGCTTTCAATACATGACAGTAATCTTGATGTCTTAGAAAGAAGAGCATTGTTTTTTTTAGTTTTAAATTTTGTATTTTAATTATATTATTGTAATGTTGTTTAGAATTTTGTAAATCTTTGATGTTAAGAACTTAATCGAAATTTTGTATCAAATGTTGACCTAGTTCCTGACCTTGTTTCTGAAACAGTCGAAGTTCTAGAAGTAAAGAGCTTTTTAAAAACAAATCCCACATTATAATCATTGATTTTGGTTAAGGCCATACTGTGAGTATGTGATGTTAGACATGTGAAAAGCTTCTATGTTGTTCTAGAAACATTATTATGTGACCCTCATATGGGAATCTGTTTTGTTTCTTAATTAGTGTATAACTCTTTCTATAGAAGAAAGGACAAATTAATTCTGATTGCTACAAATTGAAAAATAAGCATCAGAATCAAGACAGACCTATTCCAAATGCTCTTCTTTCTAGAGTTATTGTAAAAAGAGCTCTTGGGAATGATGTTGATGAGGATATTATTCCTCTAGCTGACACATTTATTGCTAAGTCTTTTAATGAGGTCACTTTTGTTCATGGAGTAGACCATAGCTTTGTTAATCTTCCTCTCCACTGTGTACATTTGTCATTATTCTTAGTCTCTGGACCCATGGCAGTTGGAAATAGTGTTTGCTTGACCCATTGAGCGTGTTCATTCATTGAGCGTGTTCATTCATTATTAGGCAGTGAACTGGCTGGAGATACGGTTGTGGTTAATCCACTTTTGACTGGCAAGCCTTGTTTTGGATAAGAAAGTTGATCCTTTTGAACATAATTATATGATTTCTTTCCAGCTATGGATTTTCTAGAGCTGTGGCAAAGAAAGCTCATAAGAATGATGTTAATCAGAAAGTATTCCTTTAGCTGACACATCTATTGTTTAGGCTTTGATTAGGTCACTTTCACTCGTTGTTTGGATCAATCAGTAGGTATTGATCATAGTGATCTTTTATTTACTCATTTTCTTTATTCAAATCAGAGACAACAATCACTTGTTGTGGAAGAGGAAAAAGATCAAGAGATCTCCTGTTTGTTTCAAAGGGCCATAGTGAAACTAAATCCGATGTCCTTTATTTCATTAAAATGGATTTTTTATGACAAAATTGAGAAAGCTTGCCAGTATTATATGGAATTCTTATGACAAAATTGAGACCTCTCGAGGTATATGCTCATGATGAGTGGTCAGTGAACTATCAAATTGTAGTTCCAAAATCTTGCAGACAAAAAATACTTAGTTTGGTCCACGAAACTACTTTGGTCATTTAGGATTAATAAGACTTTTCACAAGATATTTTCTTGCTTTTATTGAACAAAAATCAAAAATGATGTTGCCAAATACTTACTATACTAATTATGATTGATTGTTTCTGTCCCTTACCAAAAACAAGTCAGGTAACCAATACTTGTTGACCATAATGTGTGAATCAACAAGGTTCCCAGAAACAATTCCTTTGAGAAATATTAAATCTAAAATAATAGTAAAAGCTTTGATAAATTTGTTTACTCAATTTGACCTTCCCAAATCTGTCCGTTCTAATCATAAGGTCAAATTTTAGGTCGAGAGTTTTTCAGCCTATTATGCTTTAATTTGACATTCAGCAGTTCAGGTCAAAAGTGAAATTATGGTTTGAAAAACTAAAATGGAGATAACTTTTGAGTCTGGTAATAGAGTTCTGTCTCTCCTAGGGTTAGGGTTAGGCTTATTCTTCAAACTTATTTTCAGATTAGGTATTACAGCCCTTATAAGGTTAGGAAGAAAATGAATGAGTTAAATTATATATTGAGAGAAATAAGAGTACTCCTGGGACTTATGTTTGTTTATTGTGGTTTAACTCCATTTTTAAGCACAGTATAGGCTATACATGGCGGCCAGTATTAATGGTGGAGGAAGAACCCGGAAAAACCCCGGAAAGAACCACCGACCCATGAGAAGCTACTGGCAAGCTTTATCACATAACTACATTAGCCGAATCTTAGGCTCGAACCCACGCAGACAGAGGTGAGATGGCAGTGATCCGTAACGGAGAGCGCTTTAGACCACTTGGCCACTCAAGGCCCCCTCCAGGGACTTAAATAAATTAAAGAAGTATTTTTGAGAGAAATAATAGTACTCCTGGGATCTAAATAAATTAGAAAAGAAAATTGAGATAGATAACCAACTTAAACATAATAATAATAATAATAATAATAATAATAATAATAATAATAATAATAAAGACTTTATTTAGAGAAGGTGCTATCAAGGTGCTAACCAAAGGCTAGAGTGCTGACACAGTACCTGATTGGGCATATGAACTTTCTCAAAAAAGTCACCGCCTAGGGCGGGGGTGTCCCAAGAAGGACTCAATGGCCATGTGTCCAGGACCAAGGCGAGCCACTAGTAACATGGAGTTCGGCTGTGGTCAACAGCCTGGAGAGGGATGGGCTCCGCCAGGTTCAATGCCCAAGACACACCACATGCAATGACAACTTTACCTCCATCCATACTGGATCGGTCGTCGCCCAGAACGAGGACCGTGCCTTTTGTCTTGCACCAGGGCAGAGGTGTTAAGTGTTCTACTGGTGCATGATCACCACCAAAACTCTGAATCAGAAACAACATCAGCATTGGTACATGGAACATCAGAACATTAAGAATGCCTGGAAAGGTAGAGGAACTGACACACGAAATGAACAGATACCATCCTGGGACTGTGCAAAATACAATGGAAGAACTTTGGGGATACATCAACACAGGTTGGCCATAAACTATACTACTCTGGCAGAGATGATAAACATGAAAATGGTGTTGGATTTCTTGTCCACAAAGACACTGTGAACACTGTCATGAGTTGTTGGCCAGTCTCCAGCAGGCTTATTATCATACGCTTGAGGGCAACACCACTCAATATCACCATTGTGCAAACTTATGCTCCAATTACAGACCATGACGATGAAGAATTAGAAGATTTCTATGACCAACTGCAAGAAGTCCTGGACCAGACCCCAAAGAAAGACATTCTTGGAGTGCAAGGAGACTGGAATGCCAAAATAGGAGAGGATACCATTGATAACTGGAAAGGCACATGTGGACGCTACTGCAATGTAGAGACCACCGACAGAGGCTTAAGGCTCATGGAATTTGCCAGCTTCAATGATCTGAAGCTGATGAACACATTTGGTCCACACAAAGCATCCAGAAGGTGGACCTGGCATAGCCCAAATGGAGAAGACCATAACCAGATTGATTATATCATGGTGAAGAGACGTTTCCACACTAGTGTAAACATTGCCAAGACAAGAAGTTTCCCAGGAGCAGACATTGGAAGTGACCATGACTTAGTGATGATGACCCTCCGACTACGTATAAAAAAGTTGACAAAGAGGGCCCCACAAGAATCAAGTTCAACCTTGAGAAGCTAAAAGACCCAGAGGTCTTGGAAGCCTTCCAGGCATGGATAGGAGGGAAATTTTCACCACTGTTACTTCTTAGTGCAGAGAACACAGTTATTGACACAATGATCGACACATTTAACATAGCAGTGACCCAAACAACCAATGAGATCCTTGGTAAACATCGACGACCAAAGAAACCTTGGGTTACAACTGACATACTTGATCTGTGTGACAAGCATCAAGAGCTAAAGAAGAAGAAGTCAGAAGTAGAAGGAGCAAAACAATACAGGGAAATCAACCAGGTTATCAAGAAAAGCATGAGAAAGGCAATGGAGACATGGATTGAAGACCATGTAAAGATATAGAAGACAATCTAAAGAAAAATAATAGCAGAAAAGCATACCAACTTGTGAAAGACCTGACCAGTGTAAAACAAGGACGCTACTCCATCATTCAAGATAAGGGAGGGAAATGTCTTACAGAAGAACAAGACATTCTTAAGAGATGGACAGAATACTGCTCAGACCTGTACAACCAAAGACCTACAGGGGATCCAGACATACTCAACACCCCATCAGTGACACTGACAACTACCCCATCCTCCGAGAAGAAGTAGATGCTGCAGTGAAAGCATTGAAAAAATGAAAGGCAGCAGGAGTAGACAACATCCCTGCAGAACTAGTCCAAGAAGGAGGTGAAGCCATGATAAGTGTCCTACTAACAATCTGCAACAAGATCTGGCAGACAGGGGAATGGCCAACTCCATAGACTGAGTCACTCATAGTAACTCTCCTGAAAAAAGGCAATTTGTAGCAATGTTAGAACTATCGTACGATCAGTCTTATATTCCACCCAAGCAAAGTCATGCTAAAAATCATATTAAACAGACTTAAGCTGTGGGCAGAGGAAATCATAGCTGAAGATAAGGCAGGCTTCAGACCAGGGCGAAACACAACTGAACAGATTTTCAACTTGAGAATACTATAATGTGAGAAATACCTCCAGCACCAACAAGACCTTTATTGTGTCTTTATAGATTTTAAGAAGGCGTTTGACAGGGTATGGCATACAGCCCTTTGGTCCACCATGAAGCTGTACAACATCAATGCTAACCTGATCAAAGTCATAGAAAGCTTTTACAGCAAGGCCACCAGCGCAGTATGCTTCAATGGTCAAATAGGAGATTGGTTTAGGACAACTGTGGGAGTCAAACAGGGCTGCTTGCTTTCACCTACTTTCTTCAACATCTTCCTTGAAAGAATCATGACAAATGCACTGGAAGACTATGAAGGAACTGTCAGTATTGGAGGCAGAATAATAACGAATCTGCGTTTTGCTGATGACATCGATGGCCTTGCAGGAAATGAGGAGGAGCTAGCTCAAATGGTGGAAAAATTGGACAGGACAGCTACTGCTTTTGGTATGGAAATTAATGCAGAGAAGACCAAATTGGTGACCAACAACACCAGTGGCATCAGCACTGACATCATGATTAGTGGCCAAAAACTGGAAATAGTTAATAGATTCAAGTACTTAGGAGCCATCGTGGCAGACGAAGGATTGAAACCAGAAATATTGTCCAGGATTGTGCTGACAATAACAGCAATGGCAAGGCTGAAGACAGTTTGGAAAGACAGAAACACCTCAGTCAGCTCAAAAATCAGACTGATGCGCTTCTTGGTTGCATCTGTATTCTTATATGCCTGTGAGTCATGGACCCTCACAGCGGATCTCGAAAGGAGGATACAAGCTGTCAAAATGAGATGCTTTCAAAGGTTACTTGGCATTACATATAGAGATCATGCCACGAATGAGGAAGTGGGAAACAGAATTAAGCAAGCCATTGGGCCCTATGAAGAACTATTGACCATTGTGAAAAAGCGCAAATTGAAATGGTATGGACATGTCACACGATCAACAGGGCTTGCTAAGACAATCATGCAAGGTACTGTGCAGGGAGGGCGAAGGAGAAGAAGACAGAGGAAAACATGGGAGGATAACATCTCACAGTGGACAGGACTGAAGCTGAGTGACACAGTGAGAGTATCCGAGAACAGATTGGAATGGACGAAGCTGGTTGTCAGGTCATCAGTGGTGCCCCAACAGTCGGCAAGACTAAGGGATAGATAGATAGATAGAACTCAATTAGTTACAGAATTAATCTACCTTGAGGCCTTCTATCTGTTATGTACAATATATACAATACTACATGAAATGAATGTGGTTGTACTTGTCCCAGTCAGGAAAGATTTAAGTGCGGTAATTCCATCGAACTGTACTGATTTTGAAGAGACAAATCTTCAGAATTCAGAAATTATGAATGATCTTGACCAGAAACTTTCACCTTTGTTACAAGAAGAAAGTAATAAACTTGAACATTTATTATTTGAATATGAGCACTTGTTTCCAAATGTTCCTACAAAAACAAACAAATTTTTCATGACATAACTGTAAATTCCAAATCTGTGAACAACACCCATACAGATGAACTGGAGTTCAGATAAAACTGCCTGTATGTGTATTGGTTATTGGAAAGTGAACAATGTGCTAAAAACAGATTCATTTCCATTACCAAGACTCAATGACTGCATTCATAAAATTGGAAATGCCAAGTATATCACCCACTTTGATCTTCTGAAAGGATTTTGGCAAATTCCATTGATGGAAAGAGCAAAGTAAATTTCGGCATTCATGAATCCAGATCAATGTAAAGTGATGCTATTTGGCATGAAAGGTTCACCAAGTACTTTCAGTGTCTAATAAATATAATCACCCCTGGTCTAGACAATTACGATGCTTACATTGATGATGTCATAATCAACAATGACACCTGGAAAGAATGTTTAGCAACAATTCAGAAATTCTTTGACAGACACACAGATGGAAGTTTGAGATTTTATCCCAAGTTAAACCTATAGATGCTAAGTTCAATGCTATCTCCGAATTCCCTAACTAACTGATGTGATTTTCAGGTATGGCTGGATACTATAAGAAATTTTGTTCCAATTTTTCTGTAATTGCTAAACCCCTGACATATTTTATGAGCAAGAAAAAGAAGTTTATTTAGACTGAAAAATAAATGAATATAATAATGAGATAATATAATAACACATGCTCTTTACCATGTATAACAATGTATTATTTATTTTGTTCTTCTTATGTCTTTATTATATAAATCTTTCTATTCTTTATGTGGAAGAGTGTTATGTATATTTAATTTAATTTAATTGTAAGTTTTAATTTTTCACAAATTCTATTAAATGCTATTGTAATGTTGTCTTGAATAGATTTCAGAGTTTTTAAAATCTTTGAGGTAAACAACTTAATAGAAACTTTGTATCTACTGTTGATCTAATTCCTGACCTTGTTTCATAAACAGTCAACATTTCTAGAAGCAGACAGCTTTCTTGTTATTGTTTTCCACAGTGGAATCATTGCTTTTAGTTAAGGTCATACTAGTATCATGTGATCTTCATATGTGAATCTGTTTTGTGTCTTAAATTAGTGTCTAAACTTTTCCAATATAGAATTTAGTACTAGTAGTAGTAGTGTTTAAGGCCATTTTCCAGCACATGATAGGCTATACATTGTGGCCAGTATTAATGGTGGAGGAAGAACACAGGAAAAGCCCTGGAAATAACCACTGACTCACAAGAAACTACTGGCAGGCTTTCTCACATACCCACATTGGCCAAATCTGAGACTTGAACCCACAGCGACAGAGGTGAGATGGCAGTGATACGTAATGAAGAGTGCTTTAGACCACTTGGATACTCAAGGCCCCGAGAACTTAGTTAAAGGTGTTTTGTTGTGACCAAATGGAGTTGAAATTCTATTTTATGGAATTATTAATTCTTTTTCCTGGAAATATTTAAGCACTTATATAGAATTCTTCGACAATGACATTTATTGAAATTTTATTTGGAAGTCAAAACGATAATATTATTTTCTGTGGTTCAACGTGAAACTGTTGACACATGAGGACAACACTGACAACATCATATGTCATGGTTCTGAATCGTGGTTTTGTATCAGGACTCCAACTAAGATTCAATTAGGATTTTATTTTACTAGGACTTCTATATTTTAATTCTTTGATTAGTTTTGGATTTTATTTATTATAAGAACTGTTACATTTTTTTCTCATTTTTGTCTCGTTTCTTTAGGGAAATAAATATTTGTTAAATTTTGTAAAGCTTATTGTCTTCACTCCTTTCTTGTTGCATTTATTAAGATCCAAACTGTAATCATAACCAAAAGAAGAAAGATTGTACAGTAAAATCTTTTTGTACATAGTAGCTAAACATACATATGATCAAACTAATTAAATGTAGATATGAAAGTACATCTGCAATCAGATTATCCTGGATGTGCTGAATGTTGGTCATTTATTCTTGTGGTGTCAAATGCCATCTCAACAATTCATGATTCTTTTTTTTGTTGATGAAAGTAATGAGGTTGTGATCACTGAATAGTAATTAGAAAATAAGCTGAATTATACATTACCTATATAACACTAATATAGACACTTAACACAGGTATGCTGATGAGATATTTATTTATAGCATAAATAAGTGATGACTGAATCTGATACTGTAGTGCACACCCCTACTTTCACCTATCATAAACAGAACTATAACAACTAGTATCTCTACCTCACTGTGGCACTCAAAGTTCAATAATGGATATTGTCAAATAAACAAAAAAACTATAACAACTAATATCCCTACCTTACTGTGGCACTCAAAGTTAAATAATGGATATTGTCTCATAAACAAAACTATGACAACTAATATCCTTACCTTACTGTGGCACTCAAAGTTAAATAATGGATATTGTCTCATAAACAAAACTATAACAACTAATATCCTTACCTTACTGTGGCACTCAAAGTTCAATAATGGATATTGTCAAATAAACAAAAAAACTATAACAACTAATATCCTTACCTTACTGTGGCACTCAAAGTTAAATAATGGATATTGTCTCATAAACAAAACTATAACAACTAATATCCTTACCTTACTGTGGCACTCAAAGTTCAATAATGGATATTGAAAACGGTACTATTCCTTATTGGAAATCACCAAACCTGGAATTTTTATTTAAAAATCACAAATTATGTCATTTTTCAGTACATATGATAAATTTATAGAAGTGTCAACCAAAATGAATAATGTTGGAATATGGTTAGGGTTATCAAAAGTAGAATTAGATTCATCAAAAAGTATGTTAGTGTGTTTCTTTGTCAATAAATGGCATTGGATCAAAACCTAATATATATTCTATCAATATAATTTTTAATTAGATTCATGGTGTGTTTTTTTGTCATATAAATGGCATTGGGTCATTGGATCAAAACCTAATATATATTCTATCAATATATGTATATGTATGATAGTAGATGATCAGAGGATGTTTCTAATCCATGTGTTATTTTTGAGGAATAATATTATTTTTCTATGATAATATATTTCTATGACAATATATGTTTTTATAATGTACATTAAGTTACATGAATTATGATAAATATTTTGATTGTGATACTAATCCACTTGGATGTTTTATAGAATTTTGGAAAATAGCATAACCAATTGCAGATTTAAGACATCAAAGAAAATAAATGTAAATTTACCATACACATTGTTGTGATTATGACATGTGGCATGTAGATTAAATATTTTATGCTCAGATTGCACTTTTTGTCCAATTACACTTACATATCTCTGGGGGTTGTTGTATATGAATTACAATACTGTAAACATTTGTCCAACACAGTTTTCTAATGATAAAGTATTCTACCAATGTATTATACACATGGCTTACTCACTATGTAAGCTTTTTACATGTTAAACCATTTGAGTGAAATCTAGCAAGGTCAGAAATGTGGAGCTACTGTTTCTGTAAAAGAGACAGAAAAGATGAATAGGAAGTGGTTTTAAAAACTATTCAATAAGTTTTTACACAGTTTAATATGAAGCATCCTAAAGCTAGCACTGTGTCATTTTAAGCCATGTGAATGTAGTAGTATGCTTAGTCTTTTGACTGAGTGACTTATATTCCAGCATCCATGGTTTTTAATAACTGTACTTGCTATTTTTTACTTTTTAATTTCAGGTCTTCCAGGTTTTGAAAAAATCCAATTACAATTTGCAGGAGAGCCTAATAACTCTGCAAATATAGAGATTCCTTTTTACAGTTATCCTTCTATACAGTCTGTAAAATTTATTAATCAATCAGATTCATCTGAACTTTCCAATACATCAAATATTGCAATTTACATGTCACCTTCAAATATCTCCATGATGTTCTATGAAAAGAAAGTGATGAGACTTGGACATATGGCAGTACTACACTTTAGAAATTTGACTGATACAGACTTTGGCAACTACACACTTCAGCTTTCCAATGATCAGGGCAAAGTGACTTTGCCGTTTGATCTAATTGTTTCAGGTAATTTATTTCACAAGATCTTTCTATCTATATATCTATCTATAACCATATATGATTGGTACAAGCTAGGACAAGATAAAATCAAGATTGGGCAGTCATTAGATGTTGCAAAGCAAGATCTTGGATATTTCTGGTATATCATATCCAGGGATTGCCTTGCTGGTTATATGGTTCTTAAAAATTGTATCCTGTTCTGGAAAATCTGAGGAAGTTGAACAATTTTACTTTTTTTTACATCACCACACCAGTATCAACATGATACAGTGTTATCCTTGCCCACGTATCCATATGTCACACCATTATTAGCATTTAGATCTATTATAAGATAGTGATAGGGCACCTGTTTAGCATGAACACATTTCTCTTCTAAAGAGAAATACAGAGTAACTCTCTACCATTTTATAAAAGATGCTAGGATGAAGAAAAAAAATTTAAAAGTAGAAATTGAACTTTTTAAAGTAGAAATTGAAATGTAAAAATGTAATCTTTGTTTTGATGGTAGGGTTTATTCACAGTCTGAGCAACTCATTCTTATTATACCTAGCTATCATACCATTTTCCTAATCATGTCAGTAGGTAGCAGAAATATACAATCATCACCAACTGCACTAATTTTACTATTATTGTTGTATATTTGTATCATATTGTGACTCGACGGTCTTTAAGTAAGTAACAGAAAGAATCAAGAATATAGAATCAAGTTTCCAAGTATAAATCTAAGCTGAACATACAGTATAATCTCATATAATCCTAAATGTTCTATCACATTTTTGAAAGCAGAAAATGTTTTTCCAAACTGACTGCAATATTCTTGAATGTCTATATGTATCGCAATGATACAATCCAGAATGTCTTTGAATAAGTACTGAATAATCCCACGGTAGTGTTTTAGTCCAAACTGTCATCAACCACTTTAGTAATTCCAATAAATTATTCCTAACCAGAACCCTCATCCTTAATGTGTCCTTGAATTAAAATGAAAAACTGCATTTTTTTCCAGTCTTGATTTTATCTGAAGCAATGACAACATTAAATAAAATATATCACTTTTTAATTCTGAATTTTTTTGTGTGCATATTTTTCAAAAAGAATAAAATGAAATTAGAATTGAATAAAATAAGGTAAATAATATCACACAAAACATGAGTAGTTATCAAATGGAAAAGTGTTAATTTGATAAAGTATCATGCTAATGATTTTGTTTTGTGTTTGTATCTATTTATGCACCAGTAAGGAAAGATATTTTTAAAATTTAGTTTCCTTAAGCAATTTTTTTTTCATCCTGAAAGATGCCTTGAAAAGTCGCTTTTGAAATATCAATTGAAAAGTCGCTTTTGAGATATCTATTGAAAAGTCGCTTTTGAGATATCTATTGAAAAGTCGTTTTTGAAATATCAATTGAAAAGTCGCTTTTGAAATATCTATTGAAAAGTCGCTTTTGAGATATCTATTGAAAAGTCATTTTTGAAATATCTATTGAAAAGTCGCTTTTGAAATATCTATTGAAAAGTCACTTTTGAGATATCTGTTGTTGTACAAACCATAGATCTTATTATTAAAGCAGTATTACATTTGATATAATGTTTTTATTTCTGTTTAATTTTTCCAGCTGCTCCTTCAATGCCCAAGAAATTTTTCTTCAATAACATTAAAGATGACCATCTGGTGTTTGGAATAGAGAAAGGTTATAGTGGAGGCCATGAACAAACATTCATTGTTGAATATCAGACAATTGGAATGCCTGATGCAACCTGGTCTGTATTCATGATCAGTGAAAATGCCTTGGAAGACCCATTTGCAAATGGAACTTATTACTTGAAGATTCCCAAAATACCAGATGGCCAGTACATATTTAAAGTCCATGCTGAAAATAAAATAGGAAATAGTTCCAGTATAGAGGGAGTGCATGTGGAGATAAAAACTGGTTTGTATACTGCTATTTTGTATACTGTGTATGATGTTATTTTGTATACTGTTATTTTGTATACTGTTATTGGATCATATTTGATTTTAATTTAGAGCAGCGGTAAGTGTTAAATAAGTGAACGATTATTATTTTGTATGAAAATTAGGCATTTCACTTCTAAATGACTACACTACAGAAAAACAAAAAACAAAAACCATGAAATTGGAAAACATAAAACATTGCTGTACACATTTAAGGTACAAAACATCATTTGGTCAATAAGTTTCTTACTGCTGTCAAAAAGGTGAGTTTTGAGAGCACTCTTAAAAGGGATAACATTTGTGTCTAATTTTAATGGGCAATTCATTCCACATCACCGGGCCCTGATATGCAAAAGATCGTTGTCCATATGACTTAATTTTCATAGTGGTGACAATGAGTATATGATTGTCAGAAGAGGAGTGTAAGTATCTTGCTGGCGTATACACATGGGTGAGGCCAGAAGTATGTTGGACTAGAGTCTGTCAGTGAAACGTATCACTGAGAACAAATGTTGTGTTTGATTCTGTATCGAATGGATATTTTATCATTTGACCTAGATATTAGCCTTTTTTAAATAAAATTCAATCAAATTGTAAATAAGTTATTTTGAATTAAATAAACTAATAATCCTAAATGTTCTATCAATAATCCCATAATAAAGTTTTAGTCCAAAATATTTGTGAGTACTTTGTAATTCCAATGAATAATTGAAATAAATAATTGGTTCCAAATTATATTTGAACATAACTAAACTAATTTAACTGCTCTGGTGGCCTAGTGTTTAGAGTGTCCGTTGTATAAGCGGGAGGTCATGGTTTCAATCCCTGGCCAAGTCATACCAAAGACTTACAAACATGGTACTAACAGCTGCCTTGCTTTATGCTCAGTATTAAGAGGTTAGTGTTAGGACTGGAAGGTCTGGTGTCAGGATAATGTGACTGGGTGGGACATCATGATTCATGTCTGCGGCTTGATGCCCCATTGCTAGACATTACTATAAACTGCCTCACTGCAGACATCTTAGCGTTATGACTGAAAGTTTTTAAAGCTACATTTAAAATCCTAATCAAGCAAACAAAATCTAAAATGATTACTTCGGCTGATATTAAGAAATCAGTACAGTTGTCTAAGATCCTATTTATATACATATCATCATTTGACCTAGATATATGCCTTGAATAAAACTCCCAACAAATTGTAAACAGGTATTCTTCTGGTACAGTCAAAACTCAATAAGCTATTTCAAAACATTATTTACAAATTATCATTATCTTAAAGTACAATTTAGTATTGTGATCATCAACAGACGTTAAGCACATTATATAGATAAAGAAAAGATAGCTATATACATTTAAGCTTTCTTTTACATATACGACATATATACAAATGATAATTAAAATTGCATGTCATACAAACCTCTCTCTCTCTTCCAGGGAATTCCCATCAGTTTTAAAAACTGCCCTTGTAAAGCCTCTGCTGAAGAAGCCAATATTTGACCATAACATTTTAAAGAAGTACTGCCACCATATTTCTAATCTCCCATTCATATAAAAAGTCTATGAAAAGTTGTTCTAACCCAATTTGTATCTCATTTGCATTCAAACAGTCTTAGCAATGTACAGTCTGCATAACACTCTTGCCACAGTATGCTTTGGATAGCATAAATATTATAGTTCTTCCATCTTTGATTTGTCCACAGGATTTGACACAATAGACCATGATATATTACTTCACTATCTCCAGCATGTATTTGGCATTCACAATACATTGTTCCTGTGGTAGAAGGCCTACTTAGTCAACAGGACAGTTGATCTATGTTGTGGGGTTCGACAGGTGTCTTCATTCTATGCACACAGCCAGTCTCGTGTGTTATGGATCATCATCTGGTGTCTCAACAATTATATGCTGATGACACCCAAATATACAAATCTAGCCACCCAACTGATATTGATGCTACCATCCAAGGAGTAGAGAGGTGCATTTCTCATGTGAATTCATGGATGACATGTAACAAGCTGCAGATAAATGATGATAAAACTGAGGCCATTCTGATCACAACACAAAGACTTTCTCATTCACATCCTTTACCTCCCACAATAAATATCAGCAACACCAACATTAAATTTTAAGTCATTACAAAACCTAGGTATTACTCTGGACAGAACTCTCACATTGGATCAACATGTCATGAACATATGCAAGGCTGCATATCTTGAGCTGAGACACATCAGCTCCATTTGCAAATATCTTTCAGTTGATGCCACTAAAACACTTGTGTGTTTAATAGTACTTTTAAGACTGGACAATTGTAACTCAGTTCTGTCTGGTTCTTCTCAGTATCTATTCCAGACACTTCACAGCTGCTTGGATCATCCTTAGATTACCTGGATCAGAGCACACCTCCCCACTCGTCTGTACACTACACTTGCTATCCCTTCCATTCAGAATCAAATACAAAATTTGTTCTCTGTGCTGTGTTTCACTGAAAGACTCCAGTCCAACATAATTATCTGACCTCACCCAAGCGTACACACCAGCAAGATACTTACATTCCTCTTTCTGATAATTGTATACTCATTGTTCACACTATAAAAATGAAGTCATGTGGACATTCTTTTGTATACCTGCGTCCAGCAAAGTGGAATGAATTGCCAGTGGAAATATACACAAATACACAGTGATGCCTTTTAAGAGTGCTTACAGACCTAATAATGCTCCTGAGCTTAAATTTTTTCAGCATGTTTTTTATTTTCTCTAAATGTTTTTCTCTCTCTCTCTCTCTCTCTCTCTCTCTCTCTCTCTCTCTCTCTCTCTCAATCTGTCATTCATCATTATCGCTCTGGATTTGCATTTCCTATCTCTCTCTCTGCATCTTTCTTTCATCATTATCGCTTTTGGCCTGATGTCAGGATAATGTGACTGGGTGGGACATCATGCTACATGTCTGCATTGGGTAAAAGTGTATTCAAAGTTATGTAAAAGTGTATTAGTAGTTTATGTAAAAGTGTATTAGTAGTTTATGTAAAAGTGTATTAGTAGTTTATGTAAAAAATGTAATAGTAGTGTATGTAAAAGTGTATGCAAAAGTGTATTGGCATTTATGTTAAAGTGTATTGGCTATAAAGTATATTGGCATTTATGTTAAAGTGTATTCAAAGTTATGCAAAGAAACAGTTTGATACTGGAACCCACAATAACATAATTTCCGACAAAGATGATCAAACTATTTTCTGTTTTTAGCAAGGCTAGGAATCTTTATCAGTGAAAATTGGTATTAACATCCAGAAACTTTCACAGTAAATATTATCTCCCAAAAGTTGTAAGGAAGCAGATTAAATAATGGACCAAAAGTCAGGAAAAAAAAGTGGGTATGCTTGAAAGGGCACTCTCATGGTGATCATTGTAATTAAACTATATTATCAGTCCTTTTTATTTTTGATATTTAGGTTTTTTAACTGTCTCACATTGAATTAATGCCTGCTATCAAGGAAAATGAAATACGAAAAATGTTACAATTTTAAATTAGGTCTAATTAAGATCATGTTATATCGAAAATACTCAAAACGCAAATTTGCTTACATTATATCTTCTGATATTTTATGTTAATTATTTCGGTGCTTGAGAACTTAAAGTACTTTACAAAGGTTTTATTGATCTTTGTGTCTATTATAGCATTGTAATTACAGCACATAATAAGTGTAGTTGTTTATTGATCTTTGTGTATATTATAGCATTGTAATTACAGCACATAATAAGTGTAGTTGTTTATTGATCTTTGTGTATATTATAGCATTGTAATTACAGCAAATAATAAGTGTAGTTGTTTATTGATCTTTGTGTATATTATAGCATTGTAATTACAGCACATAATAAGTGTAGTTGTTTATTGATCTTTGTGTATATTATAGCATTGTAATTACAGCACATAATAAGTGTAGTTGTTTATTGATCTTTGTGTATATTATAGCATTGTAATTACAACACATAATAAGTGTAGTTGTTTATTGATCTTTGTGTATATTATTGTATTGTAATTACAACACATAATAAGTGTAGTTGTTTATTGATCTTTGTGTATATTATAGCATTGTAATTACAGCACATAATAAGTGTAGTTGTTTATTGATCTTTGTGTATATTATAGCATTGTAATTACAGCACATAATAAGTGTAGTTGTTTATTGATCTTTGTGTATATTATTGTATTGTAATTACAACACATAATAAGTGTAGTTGTTTATTGATCTTTGTGTATATTATAGCATTGTAATTACAGCACATAATAAGCGTAGTTGTTTGACACTGGCTCCAGTATTTACAGTACATTTATTTACATGTTGTCTTTAAAGTGTTGAAAAGATCATTGTTCTATTGTTTTATTTTTCTAAACAAAATCAGTTGGAGATGGGGAATAATTTGTGCATGTTCTTTATATCCCTCTTTTAATGTCATTACTTTTCTTTTCCTTACATGCTGTAGGCAGAGAGCTTGAAGTAAAGGGAGGTGCAAATGTGGCAGCAATTGCAGGAGGTATTGGTGCTGCTGTGGTGGTAGTTGTTATTCTGGTGGTTCTCTTTTTTATATGGAGAAAAAAGGCATCTATGCTGAAGAATTCTAGTGGTATGTTTTCAGGGTATATTTGCATGTTTTGCTTATATTTTGCCTAAAGTTTAGAAATAGTAAATATCTTCAATGTGAATCTATCTTGTTTCACATTTATATGTTAACATAAGAATTTAACATCATTTCACAAGTATTAATTAGGGTTATACATTTTGCTATCAGTATTAGACTTTTACATCATTTTGTAAGATTTAGCATATAATTATATTTTTTCCTTCATGTTTAAAGTTTGGAGCCATAAATGTCATATATTAAATTATTGAATAGATTCGTATAGTAAAGTACTTACAAAGAGAAAAGCAATGGTTTTATTTTCTGGAGTTTGATGCCAATTTTCAAAACAAAATAGACCCTAGATAGTGTCCAGATTATTTGGTGGAGGACAAACCTGGGAAGATCCACCAACTCAAGGAAAGCTACTGACAAGCTTTTTCACATACCCACACAGTGTTTCTCAGATACCTGCATTGGCAGACTCGAGACTTGAAGTGTTTTGGAAAGAGATGACTTGCAAAGGCAAGCGTCTTAGATCACATGGTCACCTGAGGCTCTAAAAAGATAATAAGAATTGATCAATGAAAATAAGAATTGCGCAATGAAAATAAGAATTGATCAATGAAAATAAGAATTGAGCAATGAAAATAAGAATTGATCAATGAACAAGTTTTATCACTACAGACTTTGTTGTAGTATGCTCATCTCTCCAATTCATTTTACACATGATGTCTTGAGGAGTTACTCTGGATAAAATGTCTTTACAATATTTCATCTTTTTCTTACATTAATTATTTCATTTATATATATTTTTAATGGCACTGATGTTGATCACCATGTTTAGCCTTCAGGATTTTAAAATGGAGAAAGTTAATAAAAGTATAAATAAATAAAGATGGAGAAGTGTTTCTAAAACTATGTTTATATACCCAGCCCAATTATTAATTTTAATCGGATTTCAGGTTTTGTTTAAAAACTCAACATGAGCCTGAAAAATGTGTGATGAATAAACTCATTATAGGCCATTATATAGCTTTTAAAAACTGATTAAGTTATAGGCCATTATATAGCTTTTAAATACTGAATAAGTTATAGGCCATTATATAGCTTTTAGAACTGTTTAAGTTATAGGCCATTGTATAGCTTTTAAAATCTGATTAAGTTATAGACCAAGCTTTTAAAATCTGATTACATTATAGGCCATTATATAGCTTTTAAAATCGAATTAAGTTAAGTCCATTATATAGTTTTTAAAATCTGATCAAGTTATAGGCCATTATATAGCTTTTAAATACTGATTAAGTTAAAGTCCATTATATAGCTTTTAAAATCTGATTAAGTTATAGGTCATTATATAGTTTTTAAAATCTGATCAAGTTATAGGCCATTATATAGCTTTTAAAACTGATTTAGTTATAGGCCATTATATAGTTTTTAAAATCTGATCAAGTTATAGGCCATTATATAGCTTTTAAAACTGATTTAGTTATAGGCCATTATATAGCTTTTAAAACTGATTTAGTTATAGGCCATTATTTAGCTTTTAAAAACTGTTTAAGTTATAGGCCATTATTTAGCTTTTAAAAACTGATTAAGTTATAGGCCATTATATAGCTTTTAAAATCTGATTAAGTTATAGTCCATTATATAGCTTTTAAAATCTGATTAAGTTATAAACCATTATATAGTTTTTAAAATCTGATCAAGTTATAGGCCATTATATAGCTTTTAAAATTGAATTAAGTTAAAGTCCATTATATAGCTTTTAAAATCTGATTAAGTTATAGGCCATCATATAGCTTTTAAAACTGATTTAGTTATAGGCCATTATATAGCTTTTAAAAACTGTTTAAGTTATAGGCCATTATATAGCTTTTAAAAACTGATTAAGTTATAGGCCATTATTTAGCTTTTAAAATCTGATTAAGTTATAGGCCATTATATAGCTTTTAAAATTGAATTAAGTTAAAGTACATTATTATAGCTTTTAAAATCTGATTAAGTTATAGGCCATTATATAGCTTTTAAAATCTGATTAAGTTATAGGTCATTATATAGCTTTTAAAACTGATTAAGTTATAGGCCATTATATAGCTTTTAAAATCTGATTAAGTTATAGGTCATTATATAGCTTTTAAAATCGAATTAAGTTAAGTCCATTATATAGTTTTTAAAATCTGATTAAGTTATAGGCCATTATATAGCTTTCAAATACTGATTAAGTTAAAGTCCATTATATAGCTTTTAGAACTGATTAAGTTATAGGTCATTATATAGCTTTTAAAATCTGATTAAGTTATAGGCCATTATATAGCTTTTAAATACTGATTAAGTTAAAGTCCATTATATAGCTTTTAGAACTGATTAAGTTATAGGTCATTATATAGCTTTTAAAATCTGATTAAGTTATAGGCCATTATATAGCTTTTAAAATCGAATTAAGTTAAGTCCATTATATAGTTTTTAAAATCTGATTAAGTTATAGGCCATTATATAGCTTTTAAATACTGATTAAGTTAAAGTCCATTATATAGCTTTTAAAATCTGATTAAGTTATAGACCATTATATAGCTTTTAAAATCTGATTACGTTATAGGCCATTATATAGCTTTTAAAACTGATTAAGTTATAGGCCATTATATAGCTTTTAAAATCTGATTAAGTTATAGGTCATTATATAGCTTTTAAAATCGAATTAAGTTAAGTCCATTATATAGCTTTTAGAACTGATTAAGTTATAGGTCATTATATAGCTTTTAAAATCTGATTAAGTTATAGGCCATTATATAGCTTTTAAAACTGATTAAGTTATAGGCCATTATATAGTTTTTAAAATCTGATTAAGTTATAGGCCATTATATAGCTTTTAAATACTGATTAAGTTTAAGTCCATTATATAGCTTTTAGAACTGATTAAGTTATAGGTCATTATATAGCTTTTAAAATCTGATTAAGTTATAGGCCATTATATAGCTTTTAAATACTGATTAAGTTAAAGTCCATTATATAGCTTTTAGAACTGATTAAGTTATAGGTCATTATATAGCTTTTAAAATCTGATCAAGTTATAGACCATTATATAGCTTTTAAAATCTGATTAAGTTATAGGTCATTATATAGCTTTTAAAATCTGATTACGTTATAGGCCATTATATAGCTTTTAAAACTGATTAAGTTATAGGTCATTATATAGCTTTTAAAATCGAATTAAGTTAAGTCCATTATATAGTTTTTAAAATCTGATTAAGTTATAGGCCATTATATAGCTTTTAGAACTGATTAAGTTATAGGTCATTATATAGCTTTTAAATACTGATTAAGTTAAAGTCCATTATATAGCTTTTAGAACTGATTAAGTTATAGGTCATTATATAGCTTTTAAAATCTGATCAAGTTATAGACCATTATATAGCTTTTAGAACTGATTAAGTTATAGGTCATTATATAGCTTTTAAAATCTGATTAAGTTATAGGCCATTATATAGCTTTTAAATACTGATTAAGTTAAAGTCCATTATATAGCTTTTAAAATCGAATTAAGTTAAGTCCATTATATAGTTTTTAAAATCTGATCAAGTTATAGGCCATTATCTAGCTTTCAAATACTGATTAAGTTAAAGTCCATTATATAGCTTTTAGAACTGATTAAGTTATAGGTCATTATATAGCTTTTAAAATCTGATCAAGTTATAGACCATTATATAGCTTTTAAAATCTGATTAAGTTATAGGTCATTATATAGCTTTTAAAATCTGATTACGTTATAGGCCATTATATAGCTTTTAAAACTGATTAAGTTATAGGTCATTATATAGCTTTTAAAATCGAATTAAGTTAAGTCCATTATATAGTTTTTAAAATCTGATTAAGTTATAGGCCATTATATAGCTTTTAAATACTGATTAAGTTAAAGTCCATTATATAGCTTTTAGAACTGATTAAGTTATAGGTCATTATATAGCTTTTAAAATCTGATTAAGTTATAGGTCATTATATAGCTTTTAAAATCTGATTAAGTTATAGGTCATTATATAGCTTTTAAAATCTGATTAAGTTATAGGCCATTATATAGCTTTTAGAACTGATTAAGTTATAGGTCATTATATAGCTTTTAAAATCGAATTAAGTTAAGTCCATTATATAGTTTTTAAAATCTGATCAAGTTATAGGCCATTATATAGCTTTTAAATACTGATTAAGTTATAGGCCATTATATAGCTTTTAGAACTGATTAAGTTATAGGCCATTATATAGCTTTTAAAAACTGATTAAGTTATAGGTCATTATATAGCTTTTAGAACTGATTAAGTTATAGGTCATTATATAGCTTTTAAAATCTGATCAAGTTATAGACCATTAAATAGCTTTTAAAATCTGATTAAGTTATAGGTCATTATATAGCTTTTAAAATCTGATTACGTTATAGGCCATTATATAGCTTTTAAAACTGATTAAGTTATAGGTCATTATATAGCTTTTAAAATCGAATTAAGTTAAGTCCATTATATAGTTTTTAAAATCTGATCAAGTTATAGGCCATTATATAGCTTTTAAATACTGATTAAGTTATAGGCCATTATATAGCTTTTAGAACTGATTAAGTTATAGGCCATTATATAGCTTTTAAAATCTGATTAAGTTATAGGCCATTATATAGCTTTTAAAACTGATTAAGTTATAGGCCATTATATAGCTTTTAGAACTGATTAAGTTATAGGCCATTATATAGCTTTTAAAATCTGATCAAGATATAGGCCATTATATAGCTTTTAAAATCTGATTTACTTCAGTTGAAATCACAATGAATAAAGGTAAATATTGCAGTTGTAATATTTACATATGAAAAATGTTTTATTAAAAATTGACTTTGACTTCCTTTCCTTTAACCTTTTATAAAAACTTAATAATACAAGTATCATGAATGAAGACAATCTAACTTCTCTACATCTATCAAGGTATATACCTCCTAATTAATTAGTACCACCAATCACATTAATTACTTTACATCAATCAAGGTATATAACTCCTAATCAATTAGTACCACCAATCACATTAATTACTTTACATCAATCAAGGTATATAACTCCTAATCAATTAGTACTACCAATCACATTAATTACTTTACATCAATCAAGGTATATAACTCCTAATCAATTATTACCACCAATCACATTAATTACTTTACATCAATCAAGGTATATAACTCCTAATCAATTAGTACCACAAATAACATTAATTACTTTACATCAATCAGGGTAAATAATTACTAATCAATTAGTACCACCATTCACATTAATTACTGTACATCAATCAGGGTAAATAACTACTAATCAATTAGTACCACCAATCACATTAATTACTTTACATCAATTAAGGTATTTAAGTCTTAATCAATTAGTACCACCAATCACATTAATTACTTTACATCAATCAAGGTATATAACTCCTAATCAGTTAGTACCACCAATCACATTAATTACTTTACATCAATGTCAATCAAGGTATATAAATCCTAATCAATTAGTACCACCAATCACATTAATTACTTTACATCAATCAAGGTATATAACTCCTAATCAATTAGTACCATCAATCACATAAATTACTTTATATAAATCAAGGGTAAATAACTCCTAATCAATTAGTAAAATCAATCACATTAATTACTTTTACATCAATCAAGGTAAATAACTCCTAATCAATTAGTACCACCAATCACATTAATTACTTTACATCAATCAAGGTATATAACTCCTAATCAATTAGTACCACCAATAGCATTAATTACTTTACATCAATCAGGGTAAATAACTACTAATCAATTAGTACCACCAATCACATTAATTACTTTACATCAATCAAGGTATTTAACTCCTAATCAATTAGTACCATCAATCACATTAATTACTTTACATCAATCAAGGTATAAAACTCCTAATCAATTAGTACCACCAATCACATTAATTACTTTACATCAATCAAGGTATAAAACTCCTAATCACTTTGTACCATCAATCACATTAATTACTTTACATCAATCAAGGTATAAAACTCCTAATCAATTAGTACCACCAATCACATTAATTACTTTACATCAATCAAGGTATAAAACTCATAATCACTTTGTACCATCAATCACATAATTACTTTACATCAATCAAGGTATAAAACTCCTAATCAATTAGTACCACCAATCACATTAATTACTTTACATCAGTCAAGGTATTTAACTCCTAATTAATTAGTACCACCAATCACATTAATTACTTTACATCAATTAAGGTATCTCCTAATCAATTAGTACCATCAATCACATTAATTACTTTACATCAATCAAGGTATAAAACTCCTAATCACTTTGTACCATCAATCACATTAATTACTTTACATCAATCAAGGTATAAAACTCCTAATCAATTAGTACCACCAATCACATTAATTACTTTACATCAATCAAGGTATAAAACTCCTAATCACTTTGTACCATCAATCACATAATTACTTTACATCAATCAAGGTATAAAACTCCTAATCAATTAGTACCATCAATCACATTAATTACTTTACATCAGTCAAGGTATTTAACTCCTAATTAATTAGTACCACCAATCACATTAATTACTTTACATCAATTAAGGTGTCTCCTAATCAATTAGTACCATCAATCACATTAATTACTTTACATCAATCAAGGTATCTCCTAATCAATTAGTACCATCAATCACATTAATTTCTTTGCATCAATCAAGGTATATAACTCCTAATCAATTAGTACCATCAATCAAATTAATTAATTTTACATCAATCAAGGTATATAACTCCTAATTAATTAGTACCAGCAATCAAATTAATTACTGTACATCAATCAAGGTATATAAATCCTAATCAATTTGTACCACTGGCCCCGAGTGGCCAAGTGGTCTAAAGTGCTGTCCATTATGGATCACTGCCATCTCACCTCTGTCTGCGTGGGTTCAAGTTTAAGATTGGGCTAATTTGCTTATGTGAGAAAGCTTGCCAGTAGTTTCTCATGGGACAGTGTTTATCTGGGTTCTTCCTCCACCATTAATACTGGCCGCCATGTATAGCCTATATTGTGCTGAAAAATGTTGTTAAACCATAAAAAACAAAAACAAAACATAAAGTACCACCAATCACATTAATTAATTTACATCAATCAAGGCATATAACTCCTAATCAATTTGTACCACCGGCCCCGAGTGGCCAAGTGGTCTAAAGTGCTGTCCATTATGGATCACTGCCATCTCACCTGTCTGTGTGGGTTCAAGTTTAAGATTGGGCTAATGTAGTTATGTGAGGAAGCTTGCCAGTAGCTTCTCATGGGTCAGCGGTTCTTTCCGGGGGTTTTCTGGGTTTTTCCTCCACCATTAATACTGGCCACCGTGTATAGCCTATATTGTGCTGAAAAATGGTGTTAAGCCATAAATAAAAAAAGAACAATTAGTACCACCAATCACATTAATTACTTTACATCAGTCAAGGTACATAAATCCTAATCAGTTAGTACCACCAATCACATTAATTACTTAACACCCCTAATTAATTAGTACCACTAATCACATTAATTACTATGCATCAAACAAGGTATATAAGTCCTAATCAATTAGTACCACCAATCACATTAATTACTTTACATTGATATTTGTTAACTCTGTCATAAAAGATGCATAAATTGCACTAGGTCAACTGATGGTCATTGTGTGTGTGTGTGTTTGTGACTTATTGGAGTCAATTGATGGTCTGATTGCAGTGATTTTATATCAGTTTCAAATGAAACAAATATTATATGGTATGTTGGCTTGATAATAGATAATGAAGTGTGAGTTGATCTAGTTTCTAACCAATTGTGCTAATATTTATTTCAGATGAAGGTTTCAGCAACAGTGTTCAAGGGAGGTAAGTCTTCTTTTTTCCTCTCTGTAGTATATAGGCTTTCGTGGCTGAGTAAGTGATTAGCCTAGGAGTAGTGATGCATGAATTAGCTAGGCTGAAAACCAGTATCACCCTTAGCTTGAACTCAACAAATATGACAGTGTGACATTAATGAAGGGTCTCCATCCCTACACAGTTTTTCCTCCTAGACTAGTACGCCGGTTTTCTCAACCACAATAAAGCAGTTTATGTTACTTCCCATTTTCTGTGAGGATAGGTAGTTGGGTGTAAATATAGAAATCATGGCATACTTCAAACACATAAACAAGTTAAGGTGATGTTTTAGGCTGATCACTCAAAGTCACTTGTTGAGCATGCACCAATAAGCTAATGGGAGGTTTTACATACATACATACAGACAGACAGACAGGCATGCATACCATACATACATACATACATACATACATACATACATACATACATACATACATGCATACATACATACATACATACATGCATGCATACAGTGAGACATACATACATACGTACATACATACATACATACATACATACATACATACATACATACATACATACATACATACATACATACATACATGCATGCATGCATGCATGCATGCATGCATACATACATACATACATACATACATACATACATACATACATACATACATACATACATACATACATACATACATACATACATACATACATACATACATACATGCATACATACATACAGTGAGACATACATACATACATACATACATACATACATACATACATACAGTGAGACATACATACATACATACATACATACATACATACATACATACATACATACATACATACATACATACATACATACATACATACATACATACATACAGTGAGACATACATACATACAGTGAGACATACATACATACAGTGAGACATACATACATACATACATACATACATACATACATACATACATACATACATACATACATACATACATACATACATGCATGCATGCATGCATGCATACATACATACATACACACAGTGAGACATACATACATACAGTGAGACATACATACATACATACATACATACATACATACATACATACATACATACATACATACATACATACATACATACATACATACATGCATACATACATACATACATACATGCATACATACATACATACTGTTATGTCTATTTGATTTCAATGATTTATTTTTAATTGTCAAATTCAAATTTGTCATTAAAATTCATTAATTGGGAGATATCTATTCTGGAAGAAAGCATCGGCAGAACAAATAAATAGGTATAAGGAAGCAACACGCAATGAATTTTTAGCGCAACTGCATAAGGCAGAACTAGTGACAAATGTCGATATTGATAGTATTATTCAAGACACGGTAAAGATTTTACATGACGCAGCTTCTAGGTTTCTGCCCATAAAAAGGTTTTGCCCATACGCTAACCCCTATTGGAAATTACTAAACGTAAAAAAGTTTCATACAGAAATGAGGCTGAAATGTAGGGTATGGATCTATGATGGTAGGCCAAGAGGATGGGAATTTCAGTCATACGCGAACTATAAGAAAGCGAAGAAATGTTTTGGAAAAGAGTTACTGAGAGCAAAAGAAATGTATGACAGAGAACAGTTCAGTGAGCTTGAAAAGGCTGCAGAGCTCGATATTTCTACTTTCTATAAGTTTATACGGAATAAAAGACATAAACGTGATTACTTATACGAAATTGAATCTAACGGAAAAATTGTACGTGACCATGACTCTATAAGAGACTTATGGGCAAATCATTTTTCCAATTTGTCACTTCCTGACAATACCTATTTGTACAATAAGAATCATTACCAGATGGTCTTAGCAGAGGTTAAAAAACAGAGTATAGAAACCCATTCCCACTTTGATGAAGTTCTTGACAAAATTCCCACTAGAGAAGAAATCAGTAGTGCAATTAGTTCTCTCAGTAAAAATAAGGCATGTGGTCACGACGGTATTGTTGCCGAGCATTTACTGTTTGCGGACACTCAAAGCAGTGTACAGTTACTTGAAACTGTCTTCAAAAAAGTGTACAAGGCCGAGGAATACCCATGCCATTTTAAACAAGGTTTAGTAATACCAATATTTAAAGGAGGGGAAAAAGCAAATTAGATATGAATAACTACCGTGATATAACTATAGTTCCAGTGCTTCAGAAAATCCTAGAGCAAATTATATATAATAGACTACTTATATTTTCTAAGCACATTAATTTTCCAAATCCAATGCAACAAGGTTTTAAGAATAATTGTGGCAGTATCACTGCAGCGTTTTGTATCAAAGAATCTATATGCTACTATATGGATAAAGATACTCCTGTCTATGCAACATTTCTTGATAATGCTAAGGCATTCAATACAGTCTGGCACAATGGGTTATTTTACAAGCTGTACAAACTTGGCATTAAAGGGAAGACTTGGCGCATCATGAAAGACTCGTTTAAGGGAGTAACTAGTTCTGTTTTATTTGCGGGCAAATTGTCCAAATATTTCAATATTAAGCAGGGTGTAGGGCAGGGTCGTATCTTGTCCGCTTGGTTCTTTCTCATTATGATAGACAATTTGATCACTGATTTAGATCACACTTTGCGAGGCCTAAATCTTGTCGATCTCCACCTGCCGTGTGTCTTATTAGCGGATGACACAACTGTAATGGCTAATTCGCATCATTCGATGCAGCATCTGCTCGATACAATCTCTAATTATGCGAAAAGGTGGAGATTGAAATATAACGCAGATAAAAGTTGCAGCATCCTCTTTACAAACAAAAGAAGAAATGATATCCCTTCTTTTCTATTCGATAAATCGCCAATTCCAGTAGTCAAAAGTAAGAAATATGCCGGCATACCTCTAACGTACAACTTTAAACCTAACGATGCGATAAAAGAAGCATGCGATAAAGGTAAACACTTATTAAACTCTTTTTATTTTATTGGTATCAGAGACGGAGGAATGAACCATCTAATAAGTATGAAAATCTGGAAAAGAATCATTCTACCTTCAGTCCTATATGGATGTGAATTATGGTCGAATATGACACACACCAATATAGAAGAACTTGAGCTATGTCAGAGATATGCAGCGCAATGTATGCAAGCTTTCGATAAATATTCGCCCATAGAAGCAACGCGTAGTACCTTAGGACTCTGGTCAATGGAAGCATACATTGATAAGATGAAATTGTGCTTTTTCAACCGGCTGTGTAGGGGCGATTGGACTCTTATCTGGAAAAAGATTTTCATTTTGCGTTTATGTCAGTACTTGACCAACCCAATTAGACAGACGGGGTTTATAGCAGATATTGACAAAATATTCAAGAAATATGGTATGGGAAGTGTTCTCTTAGACTATGCAGTAAGAGTACAAACCGAAGGTAAACTTGTTTGGAATCGGAATATTATTGATAATATTCAAAACATCGAAGAATCTACCTGGAATACAGATATTGAACTAAGGAGCGATTTAATTCACTTCAGAAACATTCATTTGGACTTAAAACCAAGCAGTATATGGTTTCTTGGACGTAAATTTCCATCTATGTTATGGCCTCTCTCTGAAATAGTGAAACTATATATCATGCCTGTTGGAAAAGTTATGATATGTAAACTCTGTGGAAAAGAGACTGACGACAGAGCGAAACATCTTATCTTAGGTTGTGAAAAGCTCCTTGAAGAACGAAACGTCTTCTTTGACAGGGTGATTGACACTTTAGAGGTGAGAGACGGGGTTAATTTATTTAATCAAGAAGACGATATACTATTGGAGACACTTCTTGGAAGCAGAGTAGATTGCTTGTCGTCTATCGACGATGATGTATGGGATAAACTCATGTTGGTAACGGCAAAAAGCATAACCTCATTTTACAATAAAATGCATGCCCTACTCTCAACCAACATGTCATAACATAATAGCAATAATAAGTAGTTAATCTAGATAAATAAATTAATTAATTAAAAAAAACAATCAAAAACAAATATCCTGCTGTTGTCAAATTCCGCAATTTTGATGTATTACAGATCACGGAGATATAATGCTCTCTGGCTCATATAATATATGAGTGTCACCTTTTGCTATCTTTATTCCTTTGAGAAGGATTTCATGCTGTTCCTCATATATATGTATAATTGTGTTTATATGTGTGTATATATGTATGTGTAAATATGTGTTTGGGTGTGTAAATATATATGTATGTGTATGTGTGTACATTTATATATATGTGTGTGTGTGTGTGTGTGTGTGTGTGTGTGTGTGTGTGTGTGTGTGTGTATGCATAAACATATATGTCATGTAGAAAGAACTACATTGATAATTACACTGGTATACGTTTCCAATTTGTTTTATTTATATTATTTTGTGTTGTATTTCATGATTTTGTATTATCCTGAATTTGATTAATGTGATGTAATCTCTATTGAGGAGGAAATAAAGTCAGTCAGTCAGTCATACATACATACATACATACATACATACATACATACATACATACATACATACATGCATGCATGCATGCATGCATACATACATACATACACACAGTGAGACATACATACATACAGTGAGACATACATACATACATACATACATACATACATACATACATACATACATACATACATACATACATACATACATACATACATACATACATACATACATACATACATACATACTGTTATGTCAATTTGATTTCAATTATTTATTTTTAATTGTCAAATTCAAATTTGTCATTAAAATTCATTAATTGGGAGATATCTATTCTGGAAAATTCAGGTTGACCTAGACTATTTGCAAACAACATAGGTTGACCTCATTTCTGACCCTGCTTCAGAAAGTGTCAACAAGCTTCTAAAACAATTGGCTAAATCCAAGGACATCTTTTTATTTTTAGTTATTGGGGGGTGAGAAGTGACTGATATTCTTCTAGATCATTCTATGTGTACATGTTTTTATGATCATACATTCATTCTATGACCTTCCAGAATCACGTGCCCCTTTTTGTTTTTTGTTTATGAGGGAATTATGTATATATATATATATATATATATATATATATATATATATATATATATATATATATATATATATATTTAGCTGTGTTTTGGAAGCTAACCATAGTAGAATCTCTGGGCTTTAAATTAATAGTTGTGTTTTGAATTATATTGGAAATTGTGTCAATTCGTTGGAGCAACAGGAATTATTTTATTTATCTGGATAAAAGAATATGTGCTCATAGATTTTTATTTGGATTATTATAAAAACAAGAACTGACTAAATCACATGACATCGTCGTCCATATTTTATTACATCGTCAAGATTCGAAGCAGGAACTATTAGGACATTTATTTATCAGGACTCTTGCAATTCCATTAGTGGATTATTTTTATGAATTCTATATTGGATTATTTTTGGACTTGATTCTCTCAAACCATAAGTTTATTTATTTTCTCATGAAAATATTTGTACTTAATAAATATTTTGTTAAAGTTTTACAAGCTTTTTAGTTTTCACTCTTTCTGTATTGCTGCTTATTCGTGCCTAAGCACGTAACAATACGTACACACACACACACACACACACACATACATACATACATACATACATACTACATGTGTGGAGATCCTTTCCTTTGCCTTCTCCATTTAATATTGAAGTTTAATTTCTAAAACTACAAGCTCACTGTCAGAAGAATAAGAGACATACAGTGTATCTTTGTTGTCTCCTAGCACTCAGTGCATTATACAGTTTATACATTAATCAGGAGTCACCAAGTTCTTTAAATAATGCCCATATGACAGTAATTTGATATCAGTCACAACAACATCAAGTCTTTTAAATAATGCCCATATGACAGTAATTTGATTGTTTCATTTAGCATAGAATGAATTGAAACAAGTTCCAGTGTCAAGGTGACACCCAAAAGTGGTATGTGGTCATTTATGTCGTAGCCATAGAGAGACAGGAAGAGGTAAATACATGGGATACATATAAGCTTAATACAATCATGTAAAGTAATTTTTTCAGTTGATACATTTCCTATTTAATGGGATCTGTAAGTCATATCTATAAATAGAACACTATGTAAAGGACACGCCATTCAACAAAATCACTACATCCCAGTTTTTTCATTGTATAGTTTTTTACTGAGAGTTGTTGCGTGCCAGGCTCAGTCATTGGATTTTCAGTTTGAGTTGTCTGCCCCTGTATAAGGAACAAACCATTTCCTCTGTATGCTATACTAATTGGAAGGGGAATAACCATCAATCAGTTGATCATTCAAATGTCTGTACACAATTACAGCCAAAGTATTAATATTCTCTTGAAATATCCAGGTAAAATGTAAAAAACATGTAAAGCAGAATAAAATGCTCTCTCCCATTCATCTGGCTTACACATCTTGAAATAACATAAAATCTACATGTATATGTAAACATTTACGAATAAGATACAATTACTACATACATCACACACATCTACATATAACATGCAGATATACATGTAACATAGACATCTACATGCAACATACACAGGGACATTTAACATATACATCTACATGTAACATACAAATATACAGGTAACATACACATCTACATGTAACATACACATCTACATGTAACATACACATCTTCATGTGACATACACATCTGCATGTAACATACACATCTACATGTAACATACACATCTACATGAAATATACACATCTACATGTAACATACACATCTTCATGTAACATACACATCTGCATGTAACATACACATCTACATGTAACACACATCTACATGAAATATACACATCTACATGAAACATACACATCTACATGTAACATTGACATCTACATGTAACATACACATCTACATGTAACATTGTAACATAGACATCTACATGTAACATACTCATCTACAAAAGATTAAGCTTGACAGGCAGGAAACCCTGACACTGACATAATAGCAACAAAATATCATGCAAAAGGAGATCATGGACAAATTGCCTTTACTATCTCATCTTATGCCTGTTTTCTTTTTTCAGGTGACAGAACTATGATTCCATGATTTAGACATTTTCCTCCTTAAAATTTCAGGTCTAACCAAACTGGCAATTTATATGCCAACACATCATTTAGTGGTGATGTTAGCAACACAGGATATGAAAGTCTGCAAGCATGTAAAACAGAAGCAAGTCCATATCAGACACTCAGTAGTGGTGATACTGAAACCAGTGGTAAAATGAAAAATAATATAAATTACAACATTTCAAATTATGATAAATTTTGAAAGACTTTATCATTAAGGTATTTTTATATAAACTTACTGTAATTATGTCTGAATTATGTTCACTTAAAATACAACAGTAAATGGACATCTTGGGTATGTTGTTATTTTGGTAAGCAGTATGCACTTTATTTTTACTTCTTAAAAACAAAGCACATTAAACTTGTCAGATTTTAAAACTCTTTAAAACCTAAAGTACTGCATTATATACATTTCATCAACTTATCATCATCCATAATACATTTCATCCATAATACATGTCCCATTATAACTAGACAAATGAATATTAGAGTGAATATTATTTTTATTGTATCCGATGACAACTAGAAGAAAAATAAATAACAGGTACAATTACTAATCATTGCCACACATGAATCCATTGGTATAAATCATACCCTAATGTAAAATACAAAATACTCCTGTGGTTTAGAAGACAAAAAATGTTTTCAAATGATTTTGTATTTTTATGATATTTTGTTAACTTTAATACTTAAATTTTTTATATATTTTTAGATCAAAATAAAGATTGCAGTGAATCTATGACCATCGGGTACCAGCTTAGCATCTGTCTGTCTATTTAACATATGATCTCTCTGTTTAATAACTGTCTATCTATTTAACATATGATCTTTCTGTTTTAATAGCTGTCTAACTATTTAACACGTGTTAATTTGTACTGTATATATAACACATGAAATGCACTATTATAATTACAAAAGAACCAACAGTGAACAAATAAATACAAACATCTTACTACTTTTCTGCTAGAGAATGGCTTGAGTCTCCCTTACATGCAAATGAAGGCTAGAGAACAATCCCTTACATGCAAACAAAGGTTACAGAATGACATGAGTCTCCCTTACATGCAAACATAGGCTAGATAATGATTTCAGTCTCCCTTGCATGCAAACATAGGCTAGAGAATGATTTAAGTCTCCCTTGCATGCAAACATAGGCTAGAGAATGATTTTAGTCTCCCTTGCATGCAAAGGCCAGATAATGATTTGAGTATATCTTACTTGCAAACAAAGGCTAGATAATGATCTGAATCTCGCTTACATGGAAAGGCTAAAGAATAACTTGAATCTCTCTTACATGCAAACAATGGCTAGATAATGATTTCAGTCTCCCTTGCATGCAAGTAAAAGCTAGGTAACAACGTGGGTCTCCCTTACATGCAAATGAATACTTGAGAATGATTGAAGTCTCCATTACATGCAAACAAAGCCTACAGAGAAACTTGAGTCACCCTTACATGCAAACACAGGCTTGAGAATCATTTGAGTCTCCCTTGCATGCAAATAAGGGCTTGAGAATGATTGAGTCTCCCTTACATGCAAACACAGGCTTGAGAATGATTGAGTCTCCCTTATATGCAAACACAGGCTTGATAATCATTTGAGTCTCGCTTACATGCAAGCAAGGGCTTAATGCTAATTTGAGTTTCCCTTACATGCAAACACAGGCTAGAGAATCATGAGTCTTCCTTACATGCAAACACAGGCTTGAGAATCCTTTGAGTTACCCTTACATGCAAAAACAGGCTTGAGAATGATCGAGTCTCCCTTGCATGCAAATACAGGCTTGATAATCATTTGAGTCTCTCTTACATGCAAGCAAGGGCTTGATACTAATTTGAGTCTCCCTTACATGCAAAGAAGGGCTTGATAATGAGCTGAGTCTCCTTTACATGCAAACACAGGTTTGAGAATCATTTGAGTCTTCTTTACATGCAAACACAGGCTTGAGAATCAAATGAGTCTCCCCTACATGCAAACAGAGGCTTGATAATGATTTGAGTCACCCTTACATACAAACACAGGCTTGATAATGATTTCAGTCTCTTTTACATGCAAACACAGGCTTGGGGTTGATTTGAGTCTCCCATACATGCAAACACAGTCTTGAGAATGATTTGAGTCTCCCTTACATGCAAACACAGGCTTGATGATGATTTGAGTCTCCCATATATGCAAATACAGGCTTGAGAATGATATGAGTTACCCTTACATGCAAACACAGGCTTGAGAATCATTTGATTCTCCCTTACATGCAAACAAAGGCTTGAGAATGATTTGATTCTCTCTTACATGCAAACACAGGCTTGATAACAACTTGAGTCATCCTTGCATGCAAACACAAGCTTGAGAATGATTTGAGTCTCCCTTACATGCAAAAACAAACTTGGGCATGATTTAATTCTCCCTTACATGCAATCACAGGCTTGAGAATGATTTGAGTCACCCTTGTATGCAAGCACAGGCTTGAGAATCATTTGATACTCTTTTACATGCAAACACAGGCTTTGGAATGATTTGAGTCACCCTTACATGCAAACACAGACTTGATGATGGTTTGAGTCTCTTCTACATGCAAATACAGGCTTGAGAATCATTTGAGTCTCCCTTACATGCAAACACAGTCTTGGGAATGATTTGAGTCTCCCTAAATTGCAAACACAGGCTTGAGAATGATTTGAGTTACCCTTACATGCAAACACAGGCTTGAGAATCATTTGATTCTCCCTTACATGCAAACAAAGGCTTGAGAATCATTTGATTCTCTCTTACATGCAAACACAGGCTTGATAACAACTTGAGTCATCCTTGCATGCAAATACAGGCTTGAGAATGATATGAGTCTCCCTTACATGCAAACGCAGACTTGGGCATGATTTAATTCTCCCTTACATGCAATCACAGGCTTGAGAATGATTTGAGTCACCCTTGCATGCAAACACAGACTTGATAATGATTTGAGTCTCCTTTAAATGCAAACACAGGCTTGAGAATGATTTGAGTCTCACTTACAAGGAGACAAGGGTTTGAGAATGATTTGAGTCTCCCTTTCATGCAAACACAGGCTTGAGAATCATTTGATTCTCCTTTACATGCAAACACAGGCTTGATAATGCTTTGAGTCACCCTTTCATGCAAACAAAGGCTTGAGAATTATTTGAATCTCCCTCACAGGCAAAAAAAGGATTAATAATCATTGATTCTCCCTTACATGCAAACACATGCTTTGAAATGATTTGAGTCATCCTTACATGCAAACACAGACTTGATAACGTTTTGAGTCTCCTCTACATGCAAACACAGGCTTGAGAATCATTTGAGTCTCCCTTACATGCAAACATAGTCTTGGGAATGATTTGAGTCTCCTTTACATGCAAACAAATGCTTGAGAATGATTGAGTCTCCCTTACATGCAAACGCAATCTTGGGAATGATTTGAGTCTTCCTTACATTCAAACACAGGCTTGACAATGACATGGGTCTCCTTTACATGCAAACACAGGCTTGAGAATCATTTGAGTTTCCCTTACATGCAAACACAGGCTTGATAATGATTTGAGTCTCCCTTACATTCAAGCACAGGCTTGATAATGATTTGAGTCTCCCATACATTCAAACACAGGCTTGAGAATGATTTGAGTCTCCCTTACATGGAGACGATTTTTTGAGAATGATTTGAGTCTCCCATTCATGCAATCACAGGCGTGAGAATCATTTGATTCTCCTTTACATGAAAACACAGGCTTGATAATGATTTGAGTCTCCCTTATATCCAAACACAGGCTTGATAGTAATTTGAGTCTCCCTTACATGGAGACAAGGGTTTGAGAATGATTTGAGTCTCCCTTTCATGCAAACACAGGCTTGAGAATCATTTGATTCTCCTTTACATGCAAACACAGGCTTGAGAATGATTTAAGTCACCCTTACATGCAAACACAGTCTTGGGAATTATTTGAGTCTCCCTTTCATGCAAACACAGGATTGAGAATGATTTGAGTCTCCCTTACATGCAAACACAGGCTTGAAAATGATTTGAGTCTCCTTTACATGCAAACAAAGGCTTGATAATGATTTGTCTCCCTTACATGCAAATGCATTGTTGGGAATGATTTGAGTCTCCCTTACATGCAAACACAGGCTTGACAATGACTTGGGTCTCCCTTACATTCAAACATGGGCTTGATAATGATTTGAGTCTCCCATACTTGCAAACACAGGCTTGAGAATGATTTGAGTCTCCCTTACATCCAAACACATGGTTGAGAATCAGTTTAGTCTCCCTTACATGCAGAGAAGGGATTGATAATGATTTGAGTCTCCCTTTCATGCAAACACAGGCTTTATAATCATTTGATTCTTCCTTATATGCAAGCACAGGCTTGAGAATAATTTGAGCCTCCTTTACATGCAAACACAGGCTTGATAATGATTTGAGTCACCCTTACATTCAAACACAGGCTTGAAAATCATTTGAGTCTCCCTTACATGCAAACACAGGTTTGATATTGATTTGAGTCACCCTTACATGCAAACACAGGCTTGATACTGATTTGAGTCTCCCTTAAATACAAACAAATTCTAGAGCATGTTGTCAAAATTATGATCAGTTTGAATACATGTAGCTGGATTGGGTACAAGCTCCAACATTTAGGATTTATACCAATAGGTATAGGTCATTTCATATAAGAAGAGAAATGCAAACTGAAAAGCTGTTGTAAATCAGACAGCATTGTACACTGTGTAATTTGACCACAGAAATGTCTGAAACAATTAAAAGCAAACTACATCACATGGAATTGTACATAAAGTCCAATGTTTATTTCTTTTTAAGTAAGCAGAAATACCTTTCTAATTTTCAACGATTTTCTGCACCATGTTCCCTTCCCATACTGATCTTCTATTTTATTTTAATGTATTTTTTGCAATTACTTATTTGTATCATAAGGATAAGTAAGAGTCACTGTGTTTTCTTTTCACTTTCTTGCACCTCTCTGAACATAATATATGGTTGGTAGGATTCATTATCATCAACAACATGCTTGGTAGGATCCAGTAGCCTCACTTGATAGGATCTGTGGCATGTTGTTGAGGCTATTGGATCCTACTAAGTCTGTGACGTGTTATTTAGGCTATTGGAGCCTACCAAGTCTGTGGTGTGTTTGTAAGGCTATTGGATCCTACCAAGTCTGTGATGTGTTATAAAGGCTATTGGATCCTACCAAGTCTGTGATGTGTTATTAAGGCTATTGAATCCTGCCAAGTCGGTGGTGTGTTGTTGAGGTTATTGGATCCTACCAAGTCAGTGGTGTGTTCTTAAGGCTATCAGATCCTACCAAATCAGTGGTGTGTTATTGAGGCTATTGGATCCTACCAAGTCTGTGGTGTGTTCTTAGGCTATCAGATCCTACCATGTCAGTGGTGTGTTGTTGAGGCTATTGGATCCTACCAAGTCTGTGGTGTGTTGTTGAGGCTATTGGATCCTACCAAGTCTGTGGTGTGTTATTAAGGCTATTTGATCCTACCAAGTCTGTGATGTGTTATTAAGGCTATTGGATCCAAACCAAGTCTGTGATGTGTTATTAAGGCTATTGAATTCTGCCAAGTCGGTGGTGTGTTGTTGAGGTTATTGGATCCTACCAAGTCTGTAGTGTGTTCTTAAGGCTATCAGATCCTACCAAGTCAGTGGTGTGTTGTTGAGGACCCTAACCCTAGAATAATTTACTGTCTAAACATGAGCAGAACTGAAGAAAAAAAAAGTTACTTCATAAACCCTGAAAAAAATATACTCAAACTGATTTATCAAACTTCTACATGGATAATATGATGTAGCTTGACAAGTCTGAATGCTAAAGTAAGTGTGCAAAATGTGATCAAAGTCACATAGATTTTAAAATCTGTTAAAATGTGATCAAAGTCATATAGATTGTAAAATCTGTCAAAATGTGATCATAGTCATGTAGATGGTAAAATCTGTCAAAATGTGATTCTGGCCATAAATTTGTCAATTCCTTATCCTTTTTTACACATTATTTTTCATCTCTGGTGTTGACTAATTTTCTTAAAATTTCAGATCTGCTGGAGCTGGTAAAATATACATGAACATTTCAATTACAAGTCCTCTCAGTGACAAAGAATATGAAAGTCTGCAATCAAATCAAATCGAAAAAAATCAGTACCAGGTACTCAATGGTAAGGGAAATTTAGTTGTGTTGAATTAATTAATAATGAATGATAGAAACAAATCCATACCAGGTACTCAATGGTAAGGGAAATTTACATATGCTAAACTACTTCATAACGAACGATAGAAACAAATCAGTACCAGGTACTCAGTTGTAAGGAAAATTTACTTGTGGTATAAATTATACATTATGAAAGAGACATTATGTAAAGTTATGATACTATTATGAGTCTGTGCTTTTAAAATGGGCAACAGAAAAGAATGAAGTGAAAAATGAGAACTTATGAAATTGCAAATTAAATCCAAACATAATCCAAGAATTGAGGACACAGGTCCTAGTAGTAAAATGTCTGTAATAAAACTCAGTTCAAGTCACTAACAGATCCAAAATTTAATGCAATGAAGTGTCTGTCATGGTCTGTGAAATACTGATGTTTTAACAGTCTATTGTTCAATCACAGAAATATTATTACAAATTTGCATTCAGTATAAAATCTAGTAAATGTCTTTATCCAAGAATTTTATGAGAGCACTTTGTATTTCCAGATAAAATAATCACAAGAATTCAATAATTTGAAGGAAATAAAATTCAGCAGAAACTGGTCACAACATAATACAACTTTAAGTGCTAGATTTTAAAGAATATCTATTGAAATCCTCAATCACATGATAATATAGTTCTCTTCTTAACCTCAGGTTATAATTAGCATTTTCTAAAAACAAGCATTACCTAATGGAAAATAACCTTCTAGAATGATCTAATGAGCCTTGTTTATTTCCAACACAACAGCCTATAAAACTGACATAGGAATCTCCAAAACCCTGATCCTGATAATAAGTACAAGCATTGAGACTAGTAAATCTATTATTAGTTTACATAGATGAAATGAAATTAGGTCCAGCATAAATAAACCTAAATTTGCACAAGGTCATGAACAGCAAACAATGTTGCATTACATAACATGTAATGAAATACAAAATAAATTAAAACCAACAGACAAACAATTAAATTAAATAAAAATAGCAATACATTCTGAAAGACATTATCAAACACCTCATGAAAATGTGTTCAATCTGTTATTTAATTTGTTTCACAAATCTGAATATTAAATGAAGAATCTGGTTATTAGTCTAATTAGATAATTATTATTTGCTTTGTCTTGTATGGTAATTTGTGTCTTTCTGTTTGAGAACAAGGCAAACAAACTGTCATTATTAACCAGTGACACTTATGCATGAGAACAAGGCAAACAAACTGTCATTATTAACCAGTGACACTTATGCATGAGAACAAGGCAAACAAACTGTCATTATTAACCAGTGACACTTATGCATGAGAACAAGGCAAACAAGCTGTCATTATTAACCATTGACACTTATGCATGAGAACAAGGCAAACAAACTGTCATTATTAACCAGTGACACTTATGCATGAGAACAAGGCAAACAAACTGTCATTATTAACCAGTGACACTTATGCATGAGAACAAGGCAAACAAACTGTCATTATTAACCAGTGACACTTATGCATGAGAACAAGGCAAACAAACTGTCATTATTAACCAGTGACACTTATGCATGAGAACAAGGCAAACAAACTGTCATTATTAACCAGTGACTTTTATGCATGAGAACAAGGCAAACAAACTGTCATTATTAACCAGTGACACTTATGCATGAGAACAAGGCAAACAAACTGTCATTATTAACCAGTGACACTTATGCATGAGAACAAGGCAAACAAACTGTCATTATTAACCAGTGACACTTATGCATGAGAACAAAACAAACTGTCATTATTAACCATTGACACTTATGCATGAGAACAAAACAAACTGTCATTATTAACCATTGACACTTATGCATGAGAACAAGGCAAACAAACTGTCATTATTAACCATTGACACTTATGCATGAGAACAAAACAAACTGTCATTATTAACCATTGACATTTATGCATGAGAACAAGGCAAACAAACTGTCATTATTAACCAGTGACACTTATGCATGAGAACAAGGCAAACAAACTGGCATTATTAACCATTGACACTTATGCATGAGAACAAGGCAAACAAACTGTCATTATTAACCATTGACACTTATGCATGAGAACAAAACAAACTGTCATTGTTAACCATTGACACTTATGCATGAGAACAAGGCAAACAAACTGTCATTATTAACCATTGACACTTATGCATGAGAACAAGGCAAACAAACTGTCATTATTAACCAGTGACACTTATGCATCCATGGATATAAATAGTGCAATAGTATAATTTTAAAATGCAAAATGTAGTTTGCAAGAAAGAATTCTTTAAATAATTTTAGTTTGCTTTCATTTTCTACTTTAGATTCCAGTCAACCTAACAACATAAGGTACCAGTATAGTTATGCTTTATCAATCAATATGCTTGTCTGTATCTATCTGTCAATCTATCTTTCTATCTATCTATCTTTCTAACTTTCTATATATCCATCCATCCATCCACCCTCCCACCCACCCACCCATCTATCCATCCATCCATCCATCCATCCATCCATCCATCCATCCATCTATCCATCTATCCATCTATCTATCTATCTATCTATCTATCTATCTATCTATCTATCCATCCATTGTTACATGCTTAGGCTCAAATAAGCAGCAACATAGAAAGAAGTGAAAACTAACAAGCTTGTAAAAATTTAACAAACAATTTATTGAGTACAAATATTTTCATAAAACAAAATAAATAAACTTACGGTTTTAGAGAATCAAGTCCAAAAATAAATCCAAAAAAAATTCACAATATAATCCACTAGTGGAATTGCAAGAGTCCTGATAATAAAATGTCCAAATAGTTCCCAGTTCGAATCTTGATGAAGTAATCCAAAATGGCAGACGATGTCACGTGATGCAGTTCTGATTTTATGAAAGTTTATGAGCACAAATAATTTCTCCAGATAAATAGCACAATAAGTCCTCTTGATCCAAAAGAATTGAAATAATTTCCTATATAAGGTAATAACACAATAAATTCCTTTTTATCCAAACGAATTGAAATAATTTACACTCAAACTATAGCACACAATCTTTATTTTATAAGCCCAGTCTTTCTACTTACTTTTCTCTCACAGTACAATTAATTTAAATGCCCGTTTTTTGTAGACAAGAGGGATCACGTGATTTTCCAGAAGATCATAGAAAGAGCCCATGCTCGGAAAATTATGTATACAGCATGATCTAGAAAGATATCATTGGAATCAACCAATCATTTTTAAAGTAAAGCTCTAATGTCCTTGGAATCAACCAATCATTTTAAAAGCTTGTTTATCACCTTGAAACAAGGCCAGAAATGAGGTTAACAAGCAAGGTCAACACCTGGTGTTTACAGATAGAATATAGATCAACCCAACTTTCCAGAAAATCTCTCCCAATTAATGAATTTTAAATCCAAAATGTAAAATTTGAATTTGACAAAAAATAAATAAATTATTTAAATCAAATATACGTACCACTATCTATCTCTCTCTCTCTCTCTCTCTCTCTCTCTCTCTCTCTCTCTCTCTCTCTCTCTCTCTCTCTCTCTCTCTCTCCATCCATCCATCCATCCATCCATCCATCCATAAATATGCTATATGAAATTTTGTTGTCTAGGTTGTGTTTCTTTTATCTTGTTCTTATGGCTTGCCTAGAAATTCTGTATATTGTTATTTCCATCATTAATTACCTACCTATCTATCTATCATCTTATCTATTCCCACACAAAATGCAACTACCTGTCTATCCCTACACAAAAATACATTTACTTATCTATCCACACACAAAAATACATTTACTTATCTATCCACACACAAAAATACATCTGCCTATATATCCCCATTCAAAAATACATCTACATATATATCCCCATTCAAAAATACATCTTATCTATTCCCACACAAAATGCAACTACCTATCTATCCACACACCAAAGTACATCTACCTATCTATCCCTACACAAAAATACATCTACCTATCTATCCCTACACAAAAATACATATACCTATTAGGGTGCATCAAACGCCAATGTCAACCAATTATGATGTCCCTAGTTTTAGAACATTCCTTGGTCATAAAAAGAATTTTTGTCTAATTCCAACATTGTTTAGGGGGTCCACCTCAATTAGTAAGATTTGCATTATGAAGCATTATATTGCGATATTCATTTAGCTGAATGTTATTTGCTGTTGACCTCTTTACTTATTTAATATTTTACAATGGTATTGAATTTGATTAAATAACTATTCTTTGCTTGTTAAATAACTATTCTTTGCTTGTTTATTCAAGTTGTTTGTGAAGTCTGCAATCTTTGAAAGTGAGTTTTTACAAAATATTTCAATTTTATCTAATTTTGTATTAAACTTTTTTATTTTTATTGAACTTATTATATTATACTTTCATGTTGTCGCAATTCTATAGCCTGTTTTACAAATTTTATATGCAAACTGTTATTAGTCATTACAGGGCTGTTAGATTTAGCACATGTTGACTGTTAAGTGTTAATCACTATTGTTGTATTCATGTTGTTGCCAGATGCCAGTTGAATAATGGAAGGCAGTGAAGAGAGTACCGTTCCAGGTCTGCAATCAACTCCTCGTTCGGCTACCCTGTCCCAGAAAACTCCTCCAAGACAGTCATCTACAATATTCGGTCGTGGCAGCAAGATAATGGCAGAAGACTCAACAATTAATGGTTCGCGTCTGCCTACATGTCCGCAAGTCTTGCAGTGTTTGATGCATCATCTAGCTGATTGTGAGCATGAAAACTGTACCAGATGGGAAGCAGCTAAAATTGTCCTGTCAAAGATATCTGTGTTTTATGAGAAAGCCCATATTCTGATGATTACAGAATGCAAGGCATGTGAAAGATTAATTAAACTGCTTGACGACAATGCTAAAGTGAGAGCAATTCCAATCAACTGCCGATCAGCCCAGAACTCCCTGAACAAGCTAAAAAAGATGGAAGAAATGCTAGCTCAGACATTCCGATTGTGGCCTGCAAATGCAGAACAACTCATCAAAAATCCGGAAGATGTCACTTTCCTGCAGTCAATGAAGACCTGACCGTCTGGCAACATTTGGACCACGTGACAAAGTCCTTGCAGCCAAAGTTCAGCGTCGTGAACAAATGGACAACATGGAAGCACGGCAGTGCAAGAGAATGCAGAGTCACCTGAAGTCAATGACTGCACCTAAAATACTCAATAACAGCGACAGTGATGAGGATGTTGTTAGTGATGGAGAAGTTGGCTCATTGGCTGCTGGTCCATCCATCACACCAAGAACTTCGAGAAGTCACAAGCAAACTGCTCGCACAGGAACACCTGCTTTCATCCCTGACATCATTCAACGACCCAAACTTGTTCAACTAGCCACACGTCTGAAGATGACTCCAGTGCAACAAGCTGCATACACAAAGGCATTAGTGGCAGAGGCAGGTGGTGATACTTCAAAGATATCCACATCATACTCAACCGCAGACAAGTCCAGGCATCAGATAGGAAGATTGATAGCAGTGAATTGTAAGGACCAATGGATCCCGCCAAAATTGGTATCCCTGCATTGGGACTCAAAGCTGATGCCATCACTGTCAAACCAGAATATCACAGAAGAACGTATCACTGTCGTTGTTGGAAATGCCACAGAATTGAAGCTTCTTGGAGTCCCATCATACCATCCTGGAACAGACAGAAAGTCTGGAGATATAATTGCTGATCTGACAATGGGTTTGCTCTCATCATGGCAATGTACCGAGTCTGTTGTGAATATGACATTCGATACCACAGCATCGAATACAGGACATGTAACTGCAGCCTGTGTGAAAGTCCAAAAGCAGCTTGGACAAGCTCTCCTTTGGTCAGCCTGTCGTCACCATGTTGGTGAGATTATCCTGTCTCATGTTTTTGATGATCTGAAGATTGAGGCATCCAAGTCTCCAGACGTCACCTTGTTTACACGATTTCTTAAGAGCTTCCAAATGTTGATGGTGCCATCTAAAAGCAATGATGAACAGCTATCTCGATTGAACTTGACATCATTCAACCACGAGGTACTTCAGATTGTAGATACATTTCGAACCAGTGTTCTCCAGCTTGCCAAATAAGAGCTTTCGCTACGCCGAGATGATTATCAAGAATTTGCTGAGCTGTGCACAGTGTTCCTTGATGGAGAAACTGAAGATCATCCTGTAACCTTCAAGCGACCAGGAGCCTTACACAAAGCCAGATGGATGGCTAAACTCATCTATTCGATTAAGATATGCCTGTTTGACCTGCAAATTCAACAACTACCACGTAACACTATTACTACACTGCATCAAGTTCCAAAGGTGAGGGCGTTTGTGAACTTCGCAACACTGGTCTACAGCAGCTGGTGGATGACATGCAATTCAGCGGTAGATGCGCCATGGAACGACCTGCAGTTGTACAAGTCTTTATTGAAGTACAAGGTCATGAATCCAGATGCACTGCATGCCTTCAAACTGCATCTCTGGTACCTGACTGCAGAGATGATTCCTCTTGCTCTGTGGAGCAGTAAGGTGCCTGACACTTAACGGCAATCCCTTGCAGACAGTCTTCTGGCTGTTAAACCAGAAACGGCCCTCTAGGCACCACAGAACCGGTTGGGAACAGGCTTTGGCAAGCCAAAGTTTCCAGCAACTGTTACTCTGACCACAACTCTTGCTGATTTTGCTAATATTGATTCCTGGTACACATTCACTCTTCATCAGCTGAACGATGAGTTCATGACTGAAGAAGTTGCGAACTGGCCAAATTCTGCTGCGTACCAAGCTTCTCTCGGCAACCTTCAATCGCTGAATACTGTGTTGAGAGAGGTGTTAAGCTCAGCTCAGATTTCTTGGCATCAGCAAGGGGTGAAGAACGTGCTGCAAGTTGTTGAGAAGGACCGTAAAGAACAGCCCAACTTGCGAAAATGCAAAGAACATAGCAACTAACTGAAGAATCTACCAAATAACTACCATTGACTTTAAAACATTACAGAATGTAGAATATATTTAACTATATTTAACATTTTAAACATTGAACAAATCATTTAGAAAAATGTTTGAAAACAACATATACTGTCTGAATTCATTGCGATGAAACTATTAGCTTCGATGAGTTGAAAAATGTTAAAAGATGTAGTGAATGGTTAATTTGTTATATAATAAATACTTCTAACACCCGTTGTATAAATTTAGCATCATACTATTGAATAAAATCAGATAAAAACTGAGCATGTACTATTGCAATATCTATATACAACTCTGCATGCAATATTATATAACATAATGAGATGTTTAAAATGAGTGGAAAAACTGGAAATATGCATTTTCGATATTTTTACAAAAAATTCATTTGAATGGTGGACCACCTAAATGTACTTCAAACTTCACCATACTTTGCCATAAATTTTCTTTTTTATATAAAGAAAAATTAGACAAGGGACAAAATGATCCATTTAAGTTAAAAAAAATATGGGGCATTTGATGCACCCTAATACCTATCTATTCCAACACATAGATACATCTACCTATATATCCTCACAAAAAATATATCTACCTTTACATTCCCACACAAAAATACAACTACCTATCTATCCCCACACAAAAATAAAATAGATCTAGCTATCTATCGCAACATAAAAACATCAAAACATGGGGATACATACATATATAAATACATCCACACACATCAGCTAGAATTTAATGTATATTGACTTAAACCCATGAAAATTGAAAATCATTTCCTGTTTCTACTTGGTTGTGTATTCAGTTGTTTATGCCTTTGTTTAATGATTGATCCATTTGTTTATGAAAGAATAACAAAGATTGTTGAAATTTAAATATTTTACTTGAAGAAAACAAAAAGAAAAGTCATGCATTCGATCTCATGAGGTTTACATGCTCAACAGAATATGATGTATTATAATATTCTTACTCACAAAATAAAACGCGTCTTCATAAATATGCAGTTAGAACAACGTTAGTAGGTGCCAGTTATGGGGTATAGTGAATCAAAATGGCGGATATGGAAGTACACATGTTTTGTGATGTCACATGAAAACAAACCAAATCAATTGTACCAAAGAGTCAGCTAAAATGCATACTACTGTACCACATAATGTATGGTCTAGAAATACATTATACTGTACTGCATATTGTATATGCTAGAACTACACATGACTATAGTGTAATGTATGGACTAGAAATACACATCACTATATTGTATACTGTACGGACTAGAAATACACATCTCTATATTGTATACTGTATGAGTTAGAAATACACATCACTATATTGTATCCTGTATGGTCTAGAAATACACAGCACTACATTGCATACTGTATGGACTAGAATTATTTTGTGCATTAGCGAACAAACTGCACTATACTTGTATGTCCGCTTCAGAAATAATCTAGTTGACAGAACTTTACACGAAAATACAATGCCATGGAATCCTGATGAATATAGCTCCATAATACATGCACAGCATATATATATATATATATATATATATATATATATATATATATATATATATATATATATATATATATATATATATATTGTAACACCCTGTGTGTTATTTCAAAAAGACCAAGAGTTCAGGAATAAAAATGCTTTTTATAAATAATAAAGGTGAGATATAATATGCTTTTCAATATCGCAAATCGACTTTACATAAACACAGTGTCCGTCACAACACTATCAACTCGTGAGAATATATAGCAGACTTGGTTATCTAAATGTCAAAAGAGAACATTATAATATACGATAGTTAGGTTAAATTAATTGTATTCTTTAATTCATGTGTATATCAATAGTCTAATTTATTAGATTGGATGTAATACGTCCTGACATAGTAGCGTGATCTCAATAAAAATAATGATTTTAGTGCTAGTGTACTTGAGCAGTGTGGTGGGAGATAGCAGCGGCTTTATAGAGTATTACACTATATAATTATAAGGCATTTACATTCGATAGCAATCATGTAATAAATCTATTTAATATTTCTTATAACAATTTGATTCAGGTTTTGAATTTTAAAGTACCAAAGTTAATATCGGTTATGAAAATTATGTAAGTGACAGTTTTAGAATACAAGGCCGAAATTCTTTTCTACTTAGATGTTCATACTTTGCCGCTCTGACAGATATCTCCCAGTGCACTGTCTGCACTCATATTTATAGACTCCTATTCACGTCACATAACCTTAGTTAGCCATTCAATGTTTGTCCTTCTCAAGGCAAGCCATGGTGGTAACCAAGTCAACTGTTCAAACTGTAAGAAAAATCCCTGTGAACATGCAATTTAGACGGATTTAAGATGTCCACACAATGTCCGTGGTGTGCGTTTTTACTGTTAATCTTATAAATATATTCATACCTATGATTCCGTATAACTGAAAGAAACGGACAAGTAAATTTCAATGTGAATCAAGTGAAGAATACAGCATACTGATGATCCAATGAGTCGTAATACAGTTAGAAATAGTCCCTATCAACTGCATACTATATGTATTTTGCACACTAAGTAGAACAACAATTTATACATAACCAAGAACTTTCAATAATGAACAGTAACATTAGTTCTAACTTATTTTCCAACAAAAATCGACAAGAAAAATGCAATTCCTTGGCTGGGCACATTGATTCCATCAATATCCTGCAAATCTGCTGTTCTCGTAATAAAACTCCACCTGATGGCTGAATTCATTAGTTTATGGGCTAACATCATATTTTTCGCTTTGATATTCCAAAACCATGGAAGGTAAGATAATTCATTTCCTAAACTATTTATGTCAAATTCCAGCACAATACACCTATGGTTCAACATGAAATGAATATGGCACAATAACTGCGAACATGCGAACTTCTTTCTACTTAATGTTGGTGTCCCAGTTTGTAGAACTGTTGACGTCTTTAGATGACTTCCTTGATGAATTCGTTAATACTCATGATAACAGCATGACACTTCGGACCAGGCTAAGGTTTACACTCACATTTAGTATTAGACGCAGGATACACATTTATAAAAGATACAGACGGTGATCTAAACAATAAAAAGCCAAAGTCTCATAGTTATCATCTCACATCTCAACGTTGAACATCAAATAATCTTGACACATTAATATTAACTGGACAATGTGCATGCAAAACTTAATTCACAGTACCAATATGGTATTACAATAAATATATATATATATATATATATACACTGGTACTTCCAGACTGTCGGCTGGTGACACATACAACCAACTTAATCCTTACTATAATGTCAGACAGGCAGCCCTTTGATAACATGAAGAAACAATGGAGGTAAATCATCATAATTCAGAAATGCTGTTTATGTCATGAAATTAGCTTTATGTTTGAATAGATATATTTTGTTTTTATATCATTGATACTTATTACATTGGGCTTGAATCTCTTAATCACTACATATTAGCACATTTTAAATTTTGAAAACATGTGAAGTTTTTTATCATTAAGTGTCCTCCCCCCAATCTGATATTACAGTCTGGAATTGGCATGTTTCCACCCCCACCCCAATGTGATATTAAAGCCTGGAATTGGCGTGTTGTGTCTTCATGTTAGTTTGTTTGGGTGTTTTCAACTCATAGATTACATTTATTTTCAGAAGGACAACTCAGAGATCCAACAATTATAATGCAATCTAAACCTAAACCTTTCTAGCTATGAGCAGTTAGAGTTAAATTTTAGCATGATTACTGAAGGATGGCTAAAGATTGGAATGGGTTTGCTTTCTGGTATGTTATGGTTAAATTTTAGTATGATTACTTAAGGATGGCTAAAGATTGGAATGGGTTTGCTTTCTGGTATGTTATGGTTAAATTTTAGCATGATTACTGAAGGATGGCTAAAGATTGGAATGGGTTTGCTTTCTGGTATGTTATGTTTAAATTTTAGCATGATTATTAAAGGATGGCTAAAGATTGGAATGGGTTTGCTTTCTGGTATGTTATGGTTAAATTTTAGCATGATTACTTAAGGATGGCTAAAGATTGGAATGGGTTTGATTTCTGGTATGTTATGGTTAACTTTTAGCATGATTACTAAAGGATGGCTAAAGATTGGAATGGGTTTGCTTTCTGGTATGTTATGGTTAAATTTTAGTATGATTACTTAAGGATGGCTAAAGATTGGAATGGGTTTGCTTTCTGGTATGTTATGGTTAAATTTTAGCATGATTACTGAAGGATGGCTAAAGATTGGAATGGGTTTGCTTTCTGGTATGTTATGGTTAAATTTTAGCATGATTATTTAAGGATGGCTAAAGATTGGAATGGGTTTGCTCTCTGGTATGTTATGGTTAAATTTTAGCATACTGGTATGTAATTTAAGTTCAGAGTATGCTGCCCCTTTCCTCAAACTTATTAACATGATGAAGAAGAAGAATTTGTTAATTGGTCATGATTGATAGTGTAATTATATTCTAGCATTAGTCATGGCCCATTTTCATATTTTCTGTGACCAATGAATGCTAAATGCTATAATAAAATATTTCTTGAACTTTAGTGAGTAGCAATATTTTGCATCTAGTTACTTGTGTAAATGTACAGAGTTCAACTTTTAGTTTACAAAATGATTTCCATGAACAGCAATTTAATGGAATATTTAAACTGTGTAAAGCCTAAAAATACCTATAACAAGAGTTCATGTGTACAAATTAAGACAGGAAATAGATTCTAGGCCTAAAAATACCCATAACTAGAATTCAGATGTACAAAATTAAGACATGAAATGGATTTTAAGCCTAAAAATACCCATTACAAGAATTGAAGTGTAAAAAAATAAGACATGAAATGGATTTTAAGCATAAAAATACCCATAACAAGAATTCAAGTGTACAAAATTAAGACATGAAATAGATTTTAAGCCTAAAAATACCCATAACAAGAATTCATGTGTACATAATTAAGACATGAAATGGATTTTAATCCTAAAAATACCCATAACAAGAATTCATGTGTACAAAAATAAGACATGAAATGAATTTTAAGCCTAAAAATACCCATAACAAGAATTCATGTGTACAAAAATAAGACATGAAATGAATTTTAAGCCTAAAAATACCCATAACAAGAATTCATGTGTACAAAAATAAGACATGAAATGAATTTTAATCCTAAAAATACCCATAACAAGAATTCATGTGTACAAAAATAAGACATGAAATGAATTTTAAGCCTAAAAATACCCATAACAAGAATTCATGTGTACAAAAATAAGACATGAAATGGATTTTAAGCCTAAAAATACCTGTAACAAGAATTCATGTGTACAAAAATAAGACATGAAATGAATTTTAAGCCTAAAAATACCCATAACAAGAATTAATGTGTACAAATTAAGACATGAAATGGATTTTAAGCCTAAAAATACCCATAACAAGAATTCAGGTGTATAAATTAATACATGAAATGGATTTTAAGCCTAAAAATACCTGTAACAAGAATTCATGTGTACAAATTAAGACATGAAATGGATTTTAATCCTAAAAATACCCATAACAAGAATTCATGTGTATAAATTAATACATGAAATGGATTTTAATCCTAAAAATACCCATAACAAGAATTCATGTGTATAAATTAATACATGAAATGGATTTTAAGCCTAAAAATACCTGTAACAAGAATTCATGTGTACAAATTAAGACATGAAATGGATTTTAAGCCTAAAAATACCTGTAACAATATTTTAAGCCTAAAGAATTTTGATATGTTTTCATGTTAAAGACAGTCATGATTAAAAAAGCTCACCATTGCTGTATAACTGGTAAACAGAATTCAAGATTAAACCTTTAAAATATATATATAGTTCATTTCATGATAGATGCTTTTATTAATTCAAAATGTATGCTCCTCATATATTTTCATAGATAATGGAATTATTAAACAAACTCTTTAAATAGAAATAATATGTAAATCACATTACTGCCTTGATATGAAAAGTCTCATTTATAATGTCAGTATTTTCTCAAAGTTGACAACTCCAAATTGATTATAAACTTTGGTAAGTAAACATAACACCTTCAATGATTTGCAGCTAATTAAATATATGTAGTTCAAAAGAAAGTATTTTTTGTATTAGGAATGAATGGATAAAAAGAGAAAAGTAATAATAAGCATCATCTCATATATCTTAAGGATTTGTAACTGTGTTTATATTCAAACATGCTACAATGACAATGCAAAGTTATTATTTTATTTGACATAAAATGCATTTATGATTATGCTTTTTGTTGTTTTTGCTATAAAGGCTTGTCAGAATATACAAAATATAGTTTATATATATAGTTTTAATTGGTCCAATTGAGCCAAGGTTGTTCAACATTAAATTTACTTTCAGATATTTAGAACTCATAAAAAGGATGTTGGGTTGTTATTGAGATCTACCAAATTTTCTGTTTCAAAGTCTATATTCCATAATATTTATTTCTGATCATAATTAACAAGCTGTTTTATTTTTAACAACCTTGTTTTAACAGTTGCATTTAATGATACTAACAGATTCATATTACAAGTCATTCATGAATTTTTAATTTGATATAATGCGTAATATTTAATTTTAATGTCATATTAAATTTATGCATCTATTAGAATATATTGACTTTATGCTTCTATTCAAAATATAATAAGTTTATCTATCTGTTAGAATATATTGAGTTTAAGCATCTGTTAGAATATATTGATTTTATGCATCTGTTAGAATATTATTATATCCCATGTCAATATATTTGTAATGTTGATCAAATTATACTAGTAATTATAACTTCATTTATTTCAGGTGAAAATAAACATAAAAAGCTTTGAAGAGAGCAACCAAGAACAATATCAAAATTAATCAAATGTTTTGAAGGTGATTACATGAAAAACAAAGTAAATGGAACTCTCTAGATTATCAGCAAACTGTATCTTTGGTAGAACTATATAATTGTAAAGGAAATGACTTTAATAAGAATATGTCTAGATTATCAGCAAACTGTATCTTTGGTAGAACTATATAATTGTAAAGGAAATGACTTTAATAAGAATATGTCTAGATTATCAGAAAACTGTATGTTTGGTAGAACTATATAATTGTAAAGGAAATGACTTTAATAAGAATATCTCTAGATTATCAGCAAACTGTATTTTTGGTAGAACTATATAATTGTAAAGGAAATGACTTTAATAAGAATATGTGAGTGATCAAAGGATATAACAAATATGCATCAAGAAAGCAACAAGATTAATGTTTGATAAGAATGTTAGAATGGGGAATATTTTAAAGAGCTTCAAACATTTATATGCAGTATGTTTAGTCTGCACATAGTCACTGTACCATTAAAGCATTCGAGTCTCTTTAATCAGTCTGTACACAGTCACTCTACTACAAATAATGGATTTCAGTCTCTTGAGTCAGTCTGTACACAGTCACTCTACTACAAATAATGGCTTTCAGTCTCTTTAATCAGTCAGTACACAGTGACTCTAATACAAATAATGGTTTTCAGTTGAGTCGGTCTGTACACAGTGACTCTACTACAAATAATGGCTTTCAGTCTCTTTATTCAGTCTGTACACAGTGACTCTACTACAAATAATGGTTTTCAGTCTCTTGAGTCAGTCTGTACACAGTCACTCTACTACAAATAATGGCTTTCAGTCTCTTTAATCAGTCTGTACACAGTGACTCTACTACAAATAATGGTTTTCAGTCTCTTGAGTCAGTCTGTACACAGTGACTCAACTACAAATAATGGCTTCCAATCTCTTTAATCAGTCTGTACACAGTGACTCTACTACATATAATGGCTTTCAGTCTCTTGAGTCAGTCTGTACACAGTGACTCTACTACAAATAATGCCTTCCACTCTCTTTAATCAGTCTGTACACAGTGACTCTACTACATATAATGGCTTTCAGTCTCCTTAATCAGTCTATACTCAGTGACTCTACTACATATAATGGCTTTCAGTCTCTTGAGTCAGTCTGTACACAGTGACTCTACTACAAATAATGGCTTCCACTCTCTTTAATCAGTCTGTACACAGTGACTCTACTACATATAATGGCTTTCAGTCTCTTTAATCAGTCTGTACTCAGTGACCATACTACATATAATGGCTTCCAGTCTCTTTAATCAGTCTGTACACAGTCACTTTATTATACATAATGGCTTCCAGTCTCTTGAGTTAGTCTGTACACAGTGACTCTACTACAAATAATGGCTTCCAGTCTCTTTAATCAATATATACACAGTGACTCTGCTACAAATAATGGCTTCAAGTCTCTTTAATCAGTCTGTACACAGTGACTCTACTACAAATTATGGCTTCCAGTCCCTTTAATCAGTCTGTACACAGTCACTTTACTATACATAATGGCTTCCAGTCTCTTGAGTCAGTCATCACATAGTCACTGTATCATTAAAGCAGTTGAGTCTCTTTAATCAGTCTGTACACAGTCACTGTACTACAAATAATGGATTTCAGTCTCTTGAGTAAGTCTGTACACAATCACTCTACTACAAATAATGGCTTTCAGTCTCTTTAATCAGTCTGTACACAGTGACTCTACTACAAATAATGGCTTCCAGTCTCTTTAATCAATATATACACAGTGACTCTGCTACAAATAATGGCTTCAAGTCTCTTTAATCAGTCTGTACACAGTGACTCTACTACAAATAATGGCTTCCAGTCTCTTTAATCAGTCTGTACACAGTCACTTTACTATACATAATGGCTTCCAGTCTCTTGAGTCAGTCTGCACATAGTCACTGTACCATTAAAGCATTCGAGTCTCTTTAATCAGTCTGTACACAGTCACTGTACTACAAATAATGGATTTCAGTCTCTTGAGTCAGTCTGTACACAGTCACTCTACTACAAATAATGGCTTTTAGTCTCTTTAATCAGTCTGTACACAGTGACTCTACTACAAATAATGGTTTTCAGTCTCTTGAGTCAGTCTGTATACAGTGACTCTACTACAAATAATGGCTTCCAGTCTCTTTAATCAGTCTGTACACAGTGACTCTACTACATATAATGGCTTTCAGTCTCTTGAGTCAGTCTGTACACGGACTCTACTACAAATAATGGCTTTCAGTCTCTTAATCAGTCTGTACTCAGTGACCATGCTACATATAATGGCTTCCAGTCTCTTTAATCAGTCTGTACACAGTAACTTTACTATACATAATGGCTTCCAGTCTCTTGAGTCAGTCTGTACACAGTGACTCTACTACAAATAATGGCTTCCAGTCTCTTTAATCAGTCTGTACACAGTCGCTCTATTATACATCATGGCTTTCAGTATCTTTAATCAATATATACACAGTGACTCTACTACAAATAATGGCTTCCAGTCTCTTTAATCAATATATACACAGTGACTCTGCTACAAATAATGGCTTCAAGTCTCTTTAATCAGTCTGTACACAGTGACTCTACTACAAATAATGGCTTCCAGTCTTTTTAATCAGTCTGTACACAGTCACTTTACTATATATAATGGCTTCCAGTCTCTTGAGTCAGTCTGCACATAGTCACTGTACCATTAAAGCATTCGAGTCTCTTTAATCAGTCTGTACACAATCACTGTACTACAAATAATGGATCTCAGTCTCTTGAGTCAGTCTGTACACAGTCACTCTACTACAAATAATGGCTTTCAGTCTCTTTAATCAGTCTGTACACAGTGACTCTACTACAAATAATGGTTTTCAGTCTCTTGAGTCAGTCTGTATACAGTGACTCTACTACAAATAATGGCTTCCAATCTCTTTAATCAGTCTGTACACAGTGACTCTACTACATATAATGGCTTTCAGTCTCTTGAGTCAGTCTGTACACAGTGACTCTACTACAAATAATGGCTTCCAGTCTCTTTAATCAGTCTGTACACAGTGACTCTACTACATATAATGGCTTTCAGTCTCTTGAGTCAGTCTGTACACAGACTCTACTACAAATAATGGCTTTCAGTCTCTTAATCAGTCTGTACTCAGTGACCATGCTACATATAATGGCTTCCAGTCTCTTTAATCAGTCTGTACACAGTAACTTTACTATACATAATGGCTTCCAGTCTCTTGAGTCAGTCTGTACACAGTGACTCTACTACAAATAATGGCTTCCAGTCTCTTTAATCAGTCTGTACACAGTCGCTCTATTATACATCATGGCTTCCAGTCTCTTTAATCAATATATACACAGTGACTCTACTACAAATAATGGCTTCCAGTCTCTTCAATCAGTCTGTACACAGTCACTTTACTATACATAATGGCTTCCAGTCTCTTGAGTCAGTCTGTACACAGTGACTCTACTACAAATAATGGCTTCCAGTCTCTTTAATCAATATATGCAAAGTGACTCTGCTACAAATAATGGCTTCAAGTCTCTTTAATCAGTCTGTACACAGTGACTCTACTATAAATAATGGCTTCCAGTCTCTTTAATCAGTCTGTACACAGTCACTTTACTATACATAATGGCTTCCAGTCTCTTGAGTCAGTCTGTACACAGTGACTCTACTACAAATAATGGCTTCCAGTCTCTTTAATCAGTCTGTACACAGTCACTCTGTTATACATAATGGCTTTCAGTCTCTTTAATCAATATATACACAGTGACTCTACTACAAATAAAGGCTTCCAGTCTCTTTAATCAGTCTGTACACAGTGACTTTACTATACATAATGGCTTCCAGTCTCTTGAGTCAGTCTGTACACAGTGACTCTACTACAAATAATGGATTTCAGTCTCTTGAGTCAGTCTGTACACAGTCACTCTACTACAAATAATGGCTTCCAGTCTCTTTAATCAGTCTGTACACAGTGACTCTACTACATATAATGGCTTTCAGTCTCTTGAGTCAGTCTGTACACGGACTCTACTACAAATAATGGCTTTCAGTCTCTTAATCAGTCTGTACTCAGTGACCATGCTACATATAATGGCTTCCAGTCTCTTTAATCAGTCTGTACACAGTAACTTTACTATACATAATGGCTTCCAGTCTCTTGAGTCAGTCTGTACACAGTGACTCTACTACAAATAATGGCTTCCAGTCTCTTTAATCAGTCTGTACACAGTCGCTCTATTATACATCATGGCTTTCAGTATCTTTAATCAATATATACACAGTGACTCTACTACAAATAATGGCTTCCAGTCTCTTTAATCAATATATACACAGTGACTCTGCTACAAATAATGGCTTCAAGTCTCTTTAATCAGTCTGTACACAGTGACTCTACTACAAATAATGGCTTCCAGTCTTTTTAATCAGTCTGTACACAGTCACTTTACTATATATAATGGCTTCCAGTCTCTTGAGTCAGTCTGCACATAGTCACTGTACCATTAAAGCATTCGAGTCTCTTTAATCAGTCTGTACACAATCACTGTACTACAAATAATGGATCTCAGTCTCTTGAGTCAGTCTGTACACAGTCACTCTACTACAAATAATGGCTTTCAGTCTCTTTAATCAGTCTGTACACAGTGACTCTACTACAAATAATGGTTTTCAGTCTCTTGAGTCAGTCTGTATACAGTGACTCTACTACAAATAATGGCTTCCAATCTCTTTAATCAGTCTGTACACAGTGACTCTACTACATATAATGGCTTTCAGTCTCTTGAGTCAGTCTGTACACAGTGACTCTACTACAAATAATGGCTTCCAGTCTCTTTAATCAGTCTGTACACAGTGACTCTACTACATATAATGGCTTTCAGTCTCTTGAGTCAGTCTGTACACAGACTCTACTACAAATAATGGCTTTCAGTCTCTTAATCAGTCTGTACTCAGTGACCATGCTACATATAATGGCTTCCAGTCTCTTTAATCAGTCTGTACACAGTAACTTTACTATACATAATGGCTTCCAGTCTCTTGAGTCAGTCTGTACACAGTGACTCTACTACAAATAATGGCTTCCAGTCTCTTTAATCAGTCTGTACACAGTCGCTCTATTATACATCATGGCTTCCAGTCTCTTTAATCAATATATACACAGTGACTCTACTACAAATAATGGCTTCCAGTCTCTTCAATCAGTCTGTACACAGTCACTTTACTATACATAATGGCTTCCAGTCTCTTGAGTCAGTCTGTACACAGTGACTCTACTACAAATAATGGCTTCCAGTCTCTTTAATCAATATATGCAAAGTGACTCTGCTACAAATAATGGCTTCAAGTCTCTTTAATCAGTCTGTACACAGTGATTCTACTATAAATAATGGCTTCCAGTCTCTTTAATCAGTCTGTACACAGTCACTTTACTATACATAATGGCTTCCAGTCTCTTGAGTCAGTCTGTACACAGTGACTCTACTACAAATAATGGCTTCCAGTCTCTTTAATCAGTCTGTACACAGTCACTCTGTTATACATAATGGCTTTCAGTCTCTTTAATCAATATATACACAGTGACTCTACTACAAATAAAGGCTTCCAGTCTCTTTAATCAGTCTGTACACAGTGACTTTACTATACATAATGGCTTCCAGTCTCTTGAGTCAGTCTGTACACAGTGACTCTACTACAAATAATGGATTTCAGTCTCTTGAGTCAGTCTGTACACAGTCACTCTACTACAAATAATGGCTTTTAGTCTCTTTAATCAGTCTGTACACAGTGACTCTACTACAAATAATGGTTTTCAGTCTCTTGAGTCAGTCTGTATACAGTGACTCTACTACAAATAATGGCTTCCAGTCTCTTTAATCAGTCTGTACACAGTGACTCTACTACATATAATGGCTTTCAGTCTCTTGAGTCAGTCTGTACACGGACTCTACTACAAATAATGGCTTTCAGTCTCTTAATCAGTCTGTACTCAGTGACCATGCTACATATAATGGCTTCCAGTCTCTTTAATCAGTCTGTACACAGTAACTTTACTATACATAATGGCTTCCAGTCTCTTGAGTCAGTCTGTACACAGTGACTCTACTACAAATAATGGCTTCCAGTCTCTTTAATCAATATATACACAGTGACTCTGCTACAAATAATGGCTTCAAGTCTCTTTAATCAGTCTGTACACAGTGACTCTACTACAAATTATGGCTTCCAGTCTCTTTAATCAGTCTGTACACAGTCACTTTACTATACATAATGGCTTCCAGTCTCTTGAGTCAGTCATCACATAGTCACTGTATCATTAAAGCAGTTGAGTCTCTTTAATCAGTCTGTACACAGTCACTGTACTACAAATAATGGATTTCAGTCTCTTGAGTAAGTCTGTACACAATCACTCTACTACAAATAATGGCTTTCAGTCTCTTTAATCAGTCTGTACACAGTGACTCTACTACAAATAATGGCTTCCAGTCTCTTTAATCAATATATACACAGTGACTCTGCTACAAATAATGGCTTCAAGTCTCTTTAATCAGTCTGTACACAGTGACTCTACTACAAATAATGGCTTCCAGTCTCTTTAATCAGTCTGTACACAGTCACTTTACTATACATAATGGCTTCCAGTCTCTTGAGTCAGTCTGCACATAGTCACTGTACCATTAAAGCATTCGAGTCTCTTTAATCAGTCTGTACACAGTCACTGTACTACAAATAATGGATTTCAGTCTCTTGAGTCAGTCTGTACACAGTCACTCTACTACAAATAATGGCTTTTAGTCTCTTTAATCAGTCTGTACACAGTGACTCTACTACAAATAATGGTTTTCAGTCTCTTGAGTCAGTCTGTATACAGTGACTCTACTACAAATAATGGCTTCCAGTCTCTTTAATCAGTCTGTACACAGTGACTCTACTACATATAATGGCTTTCAGTCTCTTGAGTCAGTCTGTACACGGACTCTACTACAAATAATGGCTTTCAGTCTCTTAATCAGTCTGTACTCAGTGACCATGCTACATATAATGGCTTCCAGTCTCTTTAATCAGTCTGTACACAGTAACTTTACTATACATAATGGCTTCCAGTCTCTTGAGTCAGTCTGTACACAGTGACTCTACTACAAATAATGGCTTCCAGTCTCTTTAATCAGTCTGTACACAGTCGCTCTATTATACATCATGGCTTTCAGTATCTTTAATCAATATATACACAGTGACTCTACTACAAATAATGGCTTCCAGTCTCTTTAATCAATATATACACAGTGACTCTGCTACAAATAATGGCTTCAAGTCTCTTTAATCAGTCTGTACACAGTGACTCTACTACAAATAATGGCTTCCAGTCTTTTTAATCAGTCTGTACACAGTCACTTTACTATATATAATGGCTTCCAGTCTCTTGAGTCAGTCTGCACATAGTCACTGTACCATTAAAGCATTCGAGTCTCTTTAATCAGTCTGTACACAATCACTGTACTACAAATAATGGATCTCAGTCTCTTGAGTCAGTCTGTACACAGTCACTCTACTACAAATAATGGCTTTCAGTCTCTTTAATCAGTCTGTACACAGTGACTCTACTACAAATAATGGTTTTCAGTCTCTTGAGTCAGTCTGTATACAGTGACTCTACTACAAATAATGGCTTCCAATCTCTTTAATCAGTCTGTACACAGTGACTCTACTACATATAATGGCTTTCAGTCTCTTGAGTCAGTCTGTACACAGTGACTCTACTACAAATTATGGCTTCCAGTCTCTTTAATCAGTCTGTACACAGTCACTTTACTATACATAATGGCTTCCAGTCTCTTGAGTCAGTCATCACATAGTCACTGTATCATTAAAGCAGTTGAGTCTCTTTAATCAGTCTGTACACAGTCACTGTACTACAAATAATGGATTTCAGTCTCTTGAGTAAGTCTGTACACAATCACTCTACTACAAATAATGGCTTTCAGTCTCTTTAATCAGTCTGTACACAGTGACTCTACTACAAATAATGGCTTCCAGTCTCTTTAATCAATATATACACAGTGACTCTGCTACAAATAATGGCTTCAAGTCTCTTTAATCAGTCTGTACACAGTGACTCTACTACAAATAATGGCTTCCAGTCTCTTTAATCAGTCTGTACACAGTCACTTTACTATACATAATGGCTTCCAGTCTCTTGAGTCAGTCTGCACATAGTCACTGTACCATTAAAGCATTCGAGTCTCTTTAATCAGTCTGTACACAGTCACTGTACTACAAATAATGGATTTCAGTCTCTTGAGTCAGTCTGTACACAGTCACTCTACTACAAATAATGGCTTTTAGTCTCTTTAATCAGTCTGTACACAGTGACTCTACTACAAATAATGGTTTTCAGTCTCTTGAGTCAGTCTGTATACAGTGACTCTACTACAAATAATGGCTTCCAGTCTCTTTAATCAGTCTGTACACAGTGACTCTACTACATATAATGGCTTTCAGTCTCTTGAGTCAGTCTGTACACGGACTCTACTACAAATAATGGCTTTCAGTCTCTTAATCAGTCTGTACTCAGTGACCATGCTACATATAATGGCTTCCAGTCTCTTTAATCAGTCTGTACACAGTAACTTTACTATACATAATGGCTTCCAGTCTCTTGAGTCAGTCTGTACACAGTGACTCTACTACAAATAATGGCTTCCAGTCTCTTTAATCAGTCTGTACACAGTCGCTCTATTATACATCATGGCTTTCAGTATCTTTAATCAATATATACACAGTGACTCTACTACAAATAATGGCTTCCAGTCTCTTTAATCAATATATACACAGTGACTCTGCTACAAATAATGGCTTCAAGTCTCTTTAATCAGTCTGTACACAGTGACTCTACTACAAATAATGGCTTCCAGTCTTTTTAATCAGTCTGTACACAGTCACTTTACTATATATAATGGCTTCCAGTCTCTTGAGTCAGTCTGCACATAGTCACTGTACCATTAAAGCATTCGAGTCTCTTTAATCAGTCTGTACACAATCACTGTACTACAAATAATGGATCTCAGTCTCTTGAGTCAGTCTGTACACAGTCACTCTACTACAAATAATGGCTTTCAGTCTCTTTAATCAGTCTGTACACAGTGACTCTACTACAAATAATGGTTTTCAGTCTCTTGAGTCAGTCTGTATACAGTGACTCTACTACAAATAATGGCTTCCAATCTCTTTAATCAGTCTGTACACAGTGACTCTACTACATATAATGGCTTTCAGTCTCTTGAGTCAGTCTGTACACAGTGACTCTACTACAAATAATGGCTTCCAGTCTCTTTAATCAGTCTGTACACAGTGACTCTACTACATATAATGGCTTTCAGTCTCTTGAGTCAGTCTGTACACAGACTCTACTACAAATAATGGCTTTCAGTCTCTTAATCAGTCTGTACTCAGTGACCATGCTACATATAATGGCTTCCAGTCTCTTTAATCAGTCTGTACACAGTAACTTTACTATACATAATGGCTTCCAGTCTCTTGAGTCAGTCTGTACACAGTGACTCTACTACAAATAATGGCTTCCAGTCTCTTTAATCAGTCTGTACACAGTCGCTCTATTATACATCATGGCTTTCAGTATCTTTAATCAATATGTACACAGTGACTCTATTACAAATAATGGCTTCCAGTCTCTTTAATCAATATATACACAGTGACTCTACTACAAATAATGGCTTCCAGTCTCTTCAATCAGTCTGTACACAGTCACTTTACTATACATAATGGCTTCCAGTCTCTTGAGTCAGTCTGTACACAGTGACTCTACTACAAATAATGGCTTCCAGTCTCTTTAATCAATATATGCAAAGTGACTCTGCTACAAATAATGGCTTCAAGTCTCTTTAATCAGTCTGTACACAGTGACTCTACTATAAATAATGGCTTCCAGTCTCTTTAATCAGTCTGTACACAGTCACTTTACTATACATAATGGCTTCCAGTCTCTTGAGTCAGTCTGTACACAGTGACTCTACTACAAATAATGGCTTCCAGTCTCTTTAATCAGTCTGTACACAGTCACTCTGTTATACATAATGGCTTTCAGTCTCTTTAATCAATATATACACAGTGACTCTACTACAAATAAAGGCTTCCAGTCTCTTTAATCAGTCTGTACACAGTGACTTTACTATACATAATGGCTTCCAGTCTCTTGAGTCAGTCTGTACACAGTGACTCTACTACAAATAATGGTTTCCAGTCTCTTGAAGCAGATAGTAATGTCTTCCTAAAACTTGTTGGATACATTCAAATCCAGGAGAGGAATGAAAAGTGCTTATAATCACTGAAAAAAAATTAGCAATTGTACTGTCATACTAACTTGTATAACTAATTATGCATGTCTTGCATTCTCTAATGTAGGGCAGTAGTTAGAGTTTATTATGTTTTCTATGAAAAATCTTAATGTGCAAACTTACAATGAATAAAAATAGTTCCCTTAACAATGCTTGTTCATACAACAAGAAATGAAAATTGAAATTTTTGGCTTCTCATTCCTTATCTTGGCAGTGTCTCCAATATGTGTATATGGAAAGTGTCTTCACTTTATATTGTTATCTATCTTTAATTTATATCGGGTGCTTGACCTTTATCCATGATTGAGGGTAATGCCTATTTGATATTTATTGATATTCTAAGAAGTCAACAATATGTTTATCTAGACTGGAGTTCAAGACCTGAGTAATTATATTGTATCTTAGGTCAAGTGAAAATAGTATGCAAAAAGATTTGGTAATCAGTTATTAATTTATGTTTTGTATCTGTCTTTGGTAATCTATATTAGGAATTTATATTTGTGTTAGGATATAATTTGAGAGCAATCACTTTTTCAAATGATTCATGGATCTACAAAGTACTCATTGCCATTTTGAACTAAGTCACTATATTGGGATCATTGAGAAAACAACACTAATATTAGGATTACTGAGAACACAACACTAATATTAGGATTACTGAAAACACAGCACTAATATTAGGATTACTGAAAACACAACATTAATATTAGAATTATTGAGAACACAACACAAATATTAGGATTAATGAGAACTCATTCAAAAAAATGTTCAGGATTATTGAGAACTCATTCAAAAAAGTACAAATTTAATGAGAACTGATTCAAAAAAGTACAGGAAAATTGAGAACTCATTTAAAAAATCACATGTTTATTGAGAACTCATTCAAAAATGTACAGGATTATTGAGAGCTCACTTAGCAAATGTACAGGATTATTGAGAACTCATTCAAAAATGTACAAAATTTATGAGAACTGATTCACAAAAGTACAGGATAATTGAGAACTCATTAATCAAAGTGCAGGATTATTGAGACATCATTCAAAAATGTACAGGATTATTGAGAATGTACTATTTTAGGTTTACTGAGAACATTAGGATTAATATTAGGATTATTGAGAACACAACACTAATATTAGGATTATTGAGAACACAACACTAATATTAGGATTATTGAGAACACAGCACTAATATTAGGATTACTGAGAACACAACACTAATATTAGGATTACTGAGAACACAACACTAATATTAGGATTATTGAGAACACAACACTAATATTAGGATTATTGAGAACACAGCACTAATATTAGGATTACTGAGAACACAACAGTAATATTAGGATTACTGAGAACACAACACTAATATTAGGATTACTGAGAACACAACACTAATATTAGGATTATTGAGAACACAACAGTTATATTAGGATTATTAAGAACACAACACTAATATTAGGATTACTGAGAACACAACACTAATATTAGGATTACTGAGAACACAACAGTAATATTAGGATTACTGAGAACACAACACTAATATTAGGATTATTGAGAACACAACACTAATATTAGGATTACTGAGAACACAACACTAATTTTAGGATTACTGAGAACACAACACTAATATTAGGATTATTGAGAACACAACATTAATATTAGGATTATTAAGAACACAGCACTAATATTAGGATAACTGAGAACACAACACTAATATTAGGATTACTGAGAACACAACAGTAATATTAGGATTACTGAGAACACAACACTAATATTAGGATTACTGAGAACACAACACTAATATTAGGATTATTAAGAACACAACACTAATATTAGGATTACTTAGAACACAACACTAATATTAGGATTACTGAGAACACAACAGTAATATTAGGATTACTGAGAACACAACACTAATATTAGGATTATTGAGAACACAGCACTAATATTAGGATTACTGAGAACACAACACTAATATTAGGATTACTGAGAACACAACACTAATATTAGGATTATTGAGAACACAGCACTAATATTAGGATTACTGAGAACACAACACTAATATTAGGATTATTGAGAACACAACACTAATATTAGGATTACTGAGAACTCAACACTAATATTAGGATTACTGAGAACACAACACTAATATTAGGATTACTGAGACCTCATTCAAAAATGTACAGGATTATTGAGAACTCATTTAAAAATCTACAAAATTATTGAAAACTCATTAAAAAATCAACAGGGTTATTGAGAACTCATACATAAATGTATAGGATTCTTGAGAACTCATTTAAAAATCTACAGGATTATTGAGAACTCGTACAAAAACGTACAGGATTACTGAGAACTCATTCTAAAATATACAGGATTATTGAGAATTAATTTTTAAAAATGTACAGGATAATTGAGAATTCTTTCAAAAAAATGTACAGGATTATTGAGAATTCATTTAAAAAATGTACAGGATTATTGAGAACGCATTCAAAAGTCTACAGGATAATTGAGAATTCATTTTAAAAAATGTACAGGATTATTGAGAACTCATTCAAAACTGTACAGGATAATTGTGAATTCATTCAAAAGTGTACAGGATTATTGAGAAATCATTTTAAATAATGTACAGGATAATTGAGAATTCATTCAAAAATGTACAGGACAATAGAGAATTAATTCAGAAATTCATTACAAAATATGTACAGGATTTTATCATTATAGTTCATCAAGAAATTCAAGATTATTGTACATCAGCATATTAAAGACTACTAAAATTAATTTGAACCATTCTGTACTTAAGTACATGTGACATTGGGATTTTTTGGGATTTATTTCACAATATTGTAAGTTTCTCTTACATTTTCACTTTGTAAATTAGAGAATTAAATTATTTGTTGATTTTGCTAAAACGGTTGTTTATGCTTCTATCTGTTACCCTGTATACCTATATTCAACAGTCAACCCCTATATTTTGGGGGCTATAACAGACCAATTTCACTTTGACTCGGCTGTAAGTAATTTTGCAAGATAGAAAGGAAAAATGAAGACAAACAATGTACAATGTATCCATCTCTGTGTTATAAAATCCATTAAGATTCATAACACTCAGTAATTAAAATCCATTTATGTCATAAATCCATGAAATCAGTTATAAATCAGATACTGGTGTAGAAAATGTAGTTCAGAATGATTTGATTTACAATATCCCTTACAATTATTTCCACTTGTCTTGCAACTTAACGATGATAATTAATGTCCGTTACTATTATTTCCACTTGTCGTGCAAGTTAACAATGAAAATTAAGTTGATATTTTTGTGATTCCTGTAAATGTCACTATCTAAAGCCATATGTTGTAAAGTCCAAGAATTCATACTCAGTGTCTGATAAATATGAGCTAGCCATTGTTAATCAACATAGAGAGGGAGTAGCGATAACAAGAATTTCGGGTCATTGTGGCAGTCTTTTCAGTAGCCGGATTTTCAGTAGACATTAACAGGTCTTTCCTTCCATTTAGAAGAAATATTGATAAGATTTGCAGGACTTCTTGTTAACCTTCTTTTTCACTTCTGTCAAAGGAGGAGTGGACATCATCACCTTTATAAGTTTTCTCGTTAGGGTGTGGGGCAAGTGCTCAACAAGGATGCTGAAATCTTGCTAGGAATGGGAGCTGCTAAAGACTTATCATGCCTCTTCTTCCGTAATCATCGATGGGACTATGTATGTTTTAGCTACTGGGGCTTGTGGTTGTGGTGATGGACTTTTCATCAGGGTTTTAGAATATTTCAGAGTCAGTCAAGCTGTTTCATCTAAAGCATTCTGGTGAAAGAGTTTAAGTCGTTGCAACACTTGACCATACCGTTGTGATTTTTCAGTTTATGTCATAGCCCTACGATGCATTAACAATTGCAACTCGTATTGTAACTAGGAGATCTCGGTCAAATGCCAATGATTAGAGAGTAAATGAGGGGTCCATTGTTGAAGCCAACAATGGAATTCCATCCATGGTCTGTAAGGCAAAAAATCAGTTTTCATTCTTCCATCAGACTCCAAAGGCCACTTCTGAGATCGTTCAACCCTAGCAGTCCCTTTTATGTTTTTGATGTGACTTTTAGTATGGATGCTAACAACAGGTGCACAAATCCTCCACGTTGTACCAACATCTTCTTTGAAGGATGGGTATTTTTCTTTTGGACAATTTGCTGCAGCTTGTGTCAATCTCTGATTCAGCGTTATTTCTGATATTGATGCAAAGGTATCGATCCTTTCAAAACATCCAGACAAAAAAAACATTCGTACATGGTATCAACGAAGTCTTTAGAAGCGGCTTGAATACTTTGTTTTTTCATGAGTTGAAGAGCTTTGAAACAGAGCGAACAAGACGTTCCAATGTTTGGCTTAACGAGGAGGCAGTACTTTCATTTTGTCTTTTTGGGGTAAAACAGGGGTGGATTCTGGGGGTGTGACAGCTGTATTTTAGAGGATACAAAATACACTGACGTAGGAGAAGGTAAACTCTGACCTCAAACTTTCGACTATACCCTAGTAAAGCCTAAAATAAATCCGCATATAGAGTCCCTAAGGCGGCTTGGCATTATTTTTAGTGTTATCTCACCCACTCCTATGATGTCGCTGGTGCCAGGACGTATCGGCTTGTCCTTTACCATGCATCCATCAGTTGCATGGAGAGGGGGAAACAGCTAAATGGGCAACAACTGATTCCCCATATCACCCTGCCCAGGCTTACACCCTTGAGAGGACACTCCAACTTCGCTTCACTGCGTCGACACAACACAGGAAGAAGCAGCTTACCGGTTATAAGTCATCGCTCGATTGGTATAGAATCAGACACCAGGGGCTGCTTCCTACGGTGGGTGAGACCAGCATGTCTCATTGGACACCTACAGCCCTCCTCAAACTGGGTATGCCCCAGATAATAAGGTGACGTCCATCACAGTTCGTCTGTCATACTGGTTTTGCGTACCGGACAAAGCAGACTACGTAAGCCTCCAATCCTCAATCTAGGCACCTAGAATATCCGGACTATGATGGTTGGACTCTCACATGATCTCCTGGAGATCAGCGATGTTCGAAAGACTAAAGTCATCAATGACGAACTTGCAAGACTCCATGTCGGTATTTCCGTATTACAGAAGACACGGCTACCAATTTCCGGGTCCATCAGAGAAAAGAACTACACGTTCTTATGACAAGGAAAGAGCACTGACGAAGCTAGAGAGTTTGGTGTTGGATTCGCCGTTAGGCACTTGGGATGATATAACCCCACCAGCAAGGTAACAGAAGACTATTATCCCTCTGCCTCCACACCACAACCAGGCCTGTCAGCCTGATCAGCCTTTATGCTCCTACAATAAACGCCACCACATATACCATGTGTGCGTTATTTGGCGAATTAAACTTGCTCATCGCCATAATTCCCAAGGAAGAGTACTTGATATTACTGGGAGATTTCAACACTAGGGAGATGCTGGACATGGCTCTTTTTCTTCCTGTCTTGGCAGGTTTGGCATTGGGACGATAAATGAGAACGGGCAGCAACTCCCATAGATGTGCTCGTACCATGACCTCAGCATCACCAATTCATTCTGTCAGACAAATCAATAACATAAAGTGTCTTGGAAACTTTTCCTCTGGTCCAAACACTTGCACCAACTGGACTTGATCATTACGAGGCAGTCTTCCGTACAGGGCATGCTTCTTACTCGTATCTTCCACAGTGCTGACCTCTACGCTGACCACTCACTGGTGTGCTGCAAAAGGAAGCTCCAGCCATAGAAGATACAAGAGGCAAGAGAGTAAACCACGGATTTGATGTGAGCAAAACGTCATATCCAGACAAGGCTGTTAACTTCAAAAATGCCCTCTCCAAGAAGTTTCATTCAGAACCAAGGGGCCCCGAGTGGCCGAGTGGTCTAAAGCACTGTCCGTTACGGACCACTGCCATCTCACCTCTGTCTGCGTATGTTCGAGTCTAAGATCGGCAAATGTAGTTATGTGAGAAAGCTTGCCAGTAGCTTCTCGTGGGTCGGTGGTTCTTTCCTGGTTTTTCCGGGTTCTTCCTCTACCAATAATACTGGCTGCCATGTATAGCCTATATTGTGCTGAAAAATGGCATTAAACCATAAAAAACAAAAACATTCAGAACCTACCAACGGCAGTGCCAAAGAGAGATGGAATCACAGCAGAGAGACTAGCACAAACACATGGATCGTTGGTAAGAAGCAGTCAATGAACATCGGCTGGTTTGAGGCTAACCCAGCCACACTAACGCCAGGCATAGACGATTGTCGCAGTGCTCACCTGGAATACAAAACAATCCCCATGCCAGAGGAACCTACATCATACAGGTATACAGTAAGCAAATAACAGGTTAGCATGGCAGTGCGCCAATGAATAATGGCTTCAGCTCTGTCAGAGCATCCAGTCAGCAGCAGATATCGGAAACATCAGAGGCATGTACGATAGCATACAGAAAGCAATATTTCTCACAAGATAAGCGAGAGCACCCGTGAAGTCTGTCACAGGCAATACCACCCACGACAAGGGCAACCATATGGAGCGTTAGGTGGAATAATACTCTGAACTGCAATCCAGAGAGAACCACGTGGCCAACGATGCCCTCAACTCCATAGAAAACCTCTCTCTTATGGTTGAACTGGATGAGAAAGCTACTGTGGCTGCACTAAAGAAGGTCTTTGAGAAACCGTCCTTAGGTAATGTCCAATGGAAGGATGTCATCCCAGCAAAAGTCATCAAGTGCGGCTGAAGCGTGCTGCTTACACACCTGCATGACCTTCTCTGCCAATGCTGAGATGAGGGTGCAGTGCCTCAGGACATGAGAGATGAAAACAGCGTAACCCTGTAAAAGAACAATGGCGACAGAAGTGACAACAACAACATAACTACAGAGGCATATCCCTTCTCAGCATGGTGGGTAAAATCTTTCCCATTGTGTCATCCTGAACAGACTGCATACACGTGCTGACAGAGTGTATCCAGAGTCGCAGAGCGGGTTCCGTGCTCTTCTCCGTCAGGCAGCTGCAGGAGAAATGCAGAGAAAAACACAAACGCATCTTCCTAGTTTTCATGGACCTCACCAAGGCGTTAGATCTGGTCTGCAGAGATGGACTCTTCACAATCCTGGCAAATATTGGATGCCCTCCAAATCTGCTAAGCATGATTCAATTCTTCCACAATGACATGAAAGGCACATTGCAGTACGATGGCTTAATACTTGACCACTTCATCATCTGTAGCGGAGTGAAACTGGGTTGCGTCCTAGACCCCACGCTCTTCAGCACATCCTTCGCTGTCCTACTCAAGCATGCCTTTGTGACGTCCACAGAAGGGATCTATCTGCACAAGCAATCAGACATAAAAGTGTTTAACCCTGCACGACTAAAGACAAAGAGCAACGTGCGTGAAGCAGCCATCAGGGTTATGCTCTTCGCAAATGATATTGCCCTAGCCAATCACACAGAAGCTGAGTTCCATTACCTGATTGACTGCTTTGCTATAGCATGTGGTGAGTTTGCGATGACAATGAGCCTCAAGAACACAAACGTGATGGCTCAGATCGCGGACCCCAAGCATCATCAATTACTACGAACTTGAGGTAGTCATTTCACGTACCTCGGTTATACCATCACCAACAACTTACCGCTCGATGCTGAATTCAGCAAGCGGATTAAAAAGGTATCAACAACTCTCTCCAGTTTGTCGCAAAGAGTATGGATCAAGAGTATGATGACCGTGAACAGTAAGATATACGTGTATCGTGCCTGCGTGCTAAGAACTCTCCTGTATGCCAGTAAAACCTGGACTATGTACGCCTCACAAGAGAAAAGACTGAGCGCCTTTCACATGAGATAACTGCGACAAATACTCTGGATCACTTGGAGATGCCGAGTACCAAACAACGAGTTTCTTCAACGTGCCGAGATTCCCAGCATGGTCACACTCCTTCGCCAACATCGCATGAGATGGCTGGGTCATGTAAGTCGGATGGATGACGGACGGATCCCCAAAGCCTGTATATGGAACTTGCCTCTGGCAAAAGGTCGACCGGGTTGCCACATCTCCACTGAAAGGATGTCTGCAAGCGCGCCATGAAAGCCCTTGACATTGATGTCAGTACCTGTGAAGAGCATGCTCTAGCCAAGCCTAGACGGCGATATGCTCTAATCACTGACTTGAAAGATAGCGAGTACAAACTACGCATACTAGTTGATGAAAAGCGATTTTGGAGTAAGAAGAGGCAGTTCCAACACAAACCACACTCAAATTTCAAGTGCAGCAAGGATTGTCACTACCGTGTTGGGCTACAAAGACACTACAGATGCTGCACACCTACCGGTACACCTCTCATGGGCCCACTTCCATCGTCTCTCAAGATAAACAGATGCCAGTTATATATGTATACGTGTCTGTATTTTGATGTATGTATTGTATATCAACAGTCCTTTAAAGTGCCCTTGAGTTAGGAAGGGCAGATCAGTGTGAGTTAGATTGGCGAAGATAATCATAAAAGTTGTTATTGTTCATCTCTCCTTCACAGTTCTCTTTGGCAAAGCTTATGTAAATATCAAAAGCCCTTAAAGCAAATTTAAAACAAATAATTTTGCACTATTCCTTGTCCGTTTAATACTATGTGTATAGGCAATGGCATCAATTTGTGCTATATCTAATTCGATATCTACTTCATGAAAACATGATATCAAATTTTGCGTCGTTACTATGTACATTAATTACTTATTGAACCTTATTGTTTACTATGAAATCTATCTATCTGTACATACCGAAGCTTCTCGACTTCGACCTTTAATATGACCAGATAAACCATTTAATCAATATCGGATCAAGAAGCTAGTTACGAGCTGATGTTCTTAAAAAATGTAACAAAAAAGAGTGAAGAAAACAATCTTTACAAAATTTAACAAAATTTATTTCCATATGATTCGAAGTGAAAAATGAGGATCGAAAACATAAGGTATTACGAATTAAATAAAAAAAATATTTGTTATATATAGTGTTTATTTTACTTTTATCCATTCTAGTAGACTGTAAGGGTGAACATTGTGACGATTAGGAGGTAAAGGAGAGGTCCGTTGCTGAAGCCAATAATCATATTTCAAAGGCCACTTCTGAAATCTTCGACCCTAGAAATATATTTTATATTTTTGATCATTTTTATCTTTGATCTATTCATTATGACGCAGCAGCTCCCATGATGCCTGTCAACAGTAGTGCCAATGTGGCTTTTAGTATGGATGCTAACAACGGGTGCATAAATCCTCAACATTGTACCAACATTTTTATTTGAAGGATAGGTATTTTCTTTTGGACCATTTGCGGAAGGATGTGTCGATCCCTGACTAAGCGTTAAATCTGATGTTGATACAAAAGTAGCAATCTTTTCAAGACTTTCAGACAACATTCATACACGGTATCAATTATGTCTTTAGAAGCAGCTTGACTACTTTGTTTTTCATGGGTGGAGGAGCTTGCAACAGAACAAAGAAGACGTTCCGATGTTTGGCTTAACAATGAGGCAGTATTTGCCTTTTTATGTTTCGGGCATGAAGAGGGATGGCTTCTGGGGGGTGACAGCTTTGTTTATTTCAGAGGACTCAAATTCACTGATTTCAATGACTTGGCACATGCCTTTTTATCTTATTTATTGTGGGGTATGTTTTGGTATAGGACAATGCGTTTTAGACCAGTCTTTCTGACGACATCTTTTACTATCCGATCAAGTTCTGTTCAATTGTTCCTCTTTTTCTTTGGACGATGGGGTCTTTTCTGATACATGGTAGTGGTATGCACTTCCTTTATGGGACCTCTTTTAAAACAGAAACTAATTTGAAAGTCTGGTACTTGATGAAGAACATGAAACTGTAAAAAACAAACGCAGCAGAAAAAAATAAAAAAGAACCTGCTCCTGAGTTCCTGTATATTCTCAACGAGAGCTTTGCTTCATTTGAGTGCATCTTGTTTACGATATCCGAGATGTTACCAAATCTTAGTGTAATCAAGTAATCATTCTAACACAAGCATAATTTAATTTAAAGAAAATTACCTTTGTGCTGACCAACACACAAGATTAAACAGTCTCAAGCCATACTGGCCCTTAAGGGAAATACATATGATTTTATTTAAGAGGGGAGAGGATTGTATTAGGAAAGATGAATCAACAGTTTTAATGTATGTGTGTCTCAGCGTGGACAAGTGTTAAATGATCAACACAGTCAAGAACAAATAAACACTAATTAAGGAATTGAAATTTAGTAACAAAAGCTGTATTTATAGTAATTCTGATATAGTCAGCTGAGGTGGAGTCTATCAGGTTTGGTTTGATAATATCAGTTTAGTTTTGAATAAATCTAGGTTTCTGTTAATTCAACATTTTAGTCTTTTATTTATCTACATTCAGAATATACTAACAGAACATTTTAGTCTTTTATTTATCTACATTAAGAATATACTAACAGGACACTTGAGTCTTTTATTTATCTACATTCAGAATATACTAACAGGACACTTTAGTATTTTATTTATCTACATTCAGAATATACTAACAGGACATTTTAGTCTTTTATTTATCTACATTCAGAATATACTAGCAGGACACTTTAGTCTTTTATTTATCTACATTCAAAATATACTAACAGGACATTTTCATCTTTTATTTATCTACATTCAGAATATACTAACAGGACACTTTAGTCTTTTATTTATCTACATTCAGAATATACTAACAGGACACTTTAGTCTTTTATTTATCTACATTCAGAATATACTAACAGGACACTTTAGTGTTTTATTTATCTACATTCAGAATATACTAACAGGACACTTTGCTTCTCAGAACCTTTGAGATATGGCATTAATGTACTCATCATTTTTCTGTTATAATGACAGTGCATCCATATTTATAACGACCCCAGAGACCATGTGACACAATTCAACCAATCGATGAATGTATGGCAAACCATGTAATCAATCAGCACTCTGTGTTCTGAATTATATTGCATACAATACATTTTGCATGGCATATAATATCAACATTTTAAATACATAAAATACATAAGCATAAATACTACAATTTGTTAAAATACATTAACATAAGTATATGAATACTACAACTTGTCTAAAATACACTAACATAAATATATGTATACTACAACTTGTCTAAAATACATTAGCGTAAATATATGAATACTACAACTTGTCTAAAATACATTAGCATAAATATATGAATACTACAACTTGTCTAAAATATATTAACATAAATATATGAATACTACAACTTGTCTAAAATACATTAACATAAATATATGAATACTACAACTTGTCTAAAATATATTAACATAAATATATGAATACTACAACTTGTCTAAAATACATTAACATAAATATATGTATACTACAACTTGTCTAAAATACATTAGCGTAAATATATGAATACTACAACTTGTCTAAAATACATTAGCGTAAATATATGAATACTACAACTTGTCTAAAATACATTAGCATAAATATATGAATACTACAACTTGTCTAAAATGCATTAACATACATTTATGAATATTACGATTTGTCTAAAATACATTAACATAAATATATGAATACTACAACTGGTCTAAAATACATTAACATAAATATATGTATACTACAACTTGTCTAAAATACATTAGCATAAATATATGAATACTACAACTTGTCTAAAATACATTAGCATAAATATATGAATACTACAACTTGTCTAAAATACATTAACATAAATATATGAATACTACAACTTGTCTAAAATGCATTAACATAAATATATGAATACTACAACTAGTCTAAAATGCATTAACATACATTTATGAATATTACGATTTGTGTAAAATACATTAACATAAGTACATGAATACTACAGCTTGTCCAAAATACATTAACATACATTTATGAATACTACAATTTGTGTAAAATACATTAACATAAATATATGAATACAACTTCTGTAAAATACATAATCGTATATATCTGTGTACTATAACTTGTCTAAAATACGTGTTCTTCTGCGTTAGTTGGCTTGTCATTTTTGGTTGTTCTTTACATTTGGATATTGCATGGGAAACAGATATACTCTACTCTTATAAAACCCTAAGTGAGTCTGAAACATCCTTCATATGGGAAGATTGGGTCAGGTTAGAGAGATGGACGAATAAGCTGTCATGTGAAAGATGTGGCTTCCATGTTGCCATTTTTCTTGTGAAGGAAACAAGAATATTTAAGAGAGTTCTTCTTAGCAACAAAAGGGATTGGATTGGAATGCTTACATTATTAGTACTCGTAATTGGAGTGTGACTTAGAAAGACGATTGGAATGGAATGCTTACCCTATTAGTACTCGTCATTGGAGTGTGACTTAGTCATAAAGACGATTGGATTGGAATGCTTACATTATTAGTACTCGTCATTGGAGTGTGACTTAGAAAGACGATTGGAATGGAATGCTTACATTATTAGTACTTGTCATTGGAGTGTGACTTAGTCATAAAGACGATTGGATTGGAATGCTTACATTATTAGTACTCGTAATTGGGGTGTGACTTAGAATGAAGATTGGAATGGATTGCTTACATTATTAGTACTCGTCATTGGAGTGTGACTTAGTCATAAATACAATTGGATTGGAATGCTTACATTATTAGTACTCGTCATTGGAGTGTGACTTAGTCATAAAGACGATTGGAATGGAAAGCTTACATTATTAGTACTCATCATTGGAGTGTGACTTAGAATGACGATTGGAATGGAATGCTTACATTATTAGTACTTGTCATTGGAGTGTGACTTAGTCATAAAGACGGTTGGATTGGAATGCTTACATTATTAGTACTCGTAATTGGAGTGTGACTTATAAAGACGATTGGATTGGAATGCTTACATTATTAGTACTCGTAATTGGGGTGTGACTTAGAATGACGATTGGAATGGAATGCTTACATTATTAGTACTCGTCATTGGAGTGTGACTTAGTCATAAATACGATTGGATTGGAATGCTTACATTATTAGTACTCGTCATTGGAGTGTGACTTAGTCATAAAGACGATTGGAATGGAAAGCTTACATTATTAGTACTCATCATTGGAGTGTGACTTAGTTATGAAGACGATTGGATTGAAATGCTTACATTATTAGTACTCGTAATTGGAGTGTGACGTAGAAAGACGATTGGATTGAAATGCTTACATTATTAGTACTTGTAATTGGAGTGTGACTTAGAAAGACGATTGGATTGAAATGCTTACATTATTAGTACTCATAATTGGAGTGTGACTTAGAAAGACGATTGGATTGGAATGCTTACATTATTAGTACTCGTCATTGGAGTGTGACTTAGTCATAAATACGATTGGATTGGAATGCTTACATTATTAGTACTCGTCATTGGAGTGTGACTTAGTCATAAAGACGATTGGAATGGAAAGCTTACATTATTAGTACTCATCATTGGAGTGTGACTTAGTTATGAAGACGATTGGATTGAAATGCTTACATTATTAGTACTTGTCATTGGAGTGTAACGTAGTCATAAAGACGATTGGATTGAAATGCTTACATTATTAGTACTCGTCATTGGAGTGTGACTTAGAAAGACGATTGGATTGAAATGCTTACATTATTAGTACTCGTATTTGGAGTGTAACTTAGAAAGACGATTGGAATGAAATGCTTACATTATTAGTACTCGTAATTGGAGTGTGACTTAGAAAGACGATTGGAATGAAATGCTTACATTATTAGTACTCGTAATTGGAGTGTGACTTAGAAAGACGATTGGATTGAAATGCTTACATTATTAGTACTCGTAATTGGAGTGTGACTTAGAAAGACTATTGGGTTGAAATGCTTACATTATTAGTACTCGTAATTGGTGTGTGACTTAGAAAGACTATTGGATTGAAATGCTTACATTATTAGTACTCGTAATTGGAGTGTGACTTAGAAAGACGATTGGATTGAAATGCTTACATTATTAGTACTCGTAATTGGAGTGTGACTTAGAGAGACTATTGGATTGAAATGCTTACATTATTAGTACCCGTAATTGGAGTGTGACTTAGAAAGACTATTGGATTGAAATGCTTACATTATTAGTACTCGTAATTGGAGTGTGACTTAGAAAGACTATTGGATTGAAATGCTTTTGTAAGGTCCCATTTGCTAAGCTAAGGCTGCTCACAAAAATCAAAAATAAAGTCAATAACGCTAAACCGAAGCTTCTACCAAACCGAGAGAGTCACTCTTGCGGTTAGTTAATTTTGTTACTTTTTTGTCGTCGATGTTTTTATTCTTCTTCTGATTAGTTAGGGAACGTTTATCTTATGACACTTATTCGAGGTCACGCCCTCTCTGCTGTTGTCTTTCCTCCAAAAATGTTATCAAGGACAAGTCTATATCTCGGCCGCTGATCATGATAATTTTGTGTTCTAAACAGCAACTGATTTTGAACGAATTTATCAACGAGGACCATCACCATGGCCACATTTACTACAGGTTGATTCTGGCAGGATTCTATTTATTTCCCTTTTATCGCAAAAAAGCTGTGATAAGTACACGATTTTACACCTCGTTCTTGACCTATCTAACGGAAGTATGTGAGTAGGAGTTAACAAAATGAATCCGAACTATGTCTAAATAATTCGATCACTCGACATGTTTTTTACCGCAACCACCAGATCCGTTAAGATAACTTTGGTCTGTTTACGATATGATATAATTGTCTCATTTACAATCAGCAATATCAGCAATTTACAATCGATCTTATATCGTAATAAAACTATTGGTGCCAAGCGTTATTCTGAAAAGTGCCTACCTAGACAAACATAACAGATCGGATGGAACCCCTTAACAAACTCAAATGATAGAATACGAGCGAATCCAGTTAGATGAAAACCAGGTAGTGGTCCATTTATCGATAATCTGGGTTTTTCGTGTGTGGGATGGGATGTCCACATCTTTAAAATTAGCCAGGCCATTCTCTGTAACCAAGAAAACTTCCAGGATAATACGCAATCATACCCACGGAAATAACGATGTTGTGGTCCTACTTGGTATTCCACAATTTACCATGGCAGTATTCACAAAAGCTTAACTGCACATCTTCAAGAAATTCAAATCGTGTTGATTATCGCGAATTTTTCTCCATTGCAAAGTGAGCTGCCACTGACGGAACAATGAAACAGAAACGTATCAGTATTTTCAGTTGAACATTTCTGCGCAAGATTTTTCATTTCTTCGTGGAGAGATTCTTTATGATATATTTTGCCGTTAGGTCTTACAAAATTATCAAATTTTTCATCACTTTGAAACAGTCATACTAATACATATATTTTAGTTTATAATGTTGCACGTTGATTGGAGAGTTCATTTTATTCGAACTGAAATTAATTACAAATTCTACATACCACGTGATGTTAAATTATCACTGCTGAATGTTATTTTAATACATGTACTTCAGTGGCTCCATTTTATATTCTATCACTGATAGTATTAACGCCGGTAAATATACTTGATGACATTACACTGTACAGATGAAATTACCGTTATTCCATATATACCTCAAACAGATGAAGTAACTTGGACAGTGTTATTTTGACGAACCCAAATGAAACATCGGCACTGTATCGAGTATACGTTATTGATATTTCAGCGATCGTAGAAAACTTTCTTATAATATTATCGTGTGTTTTCTTAATCGTGTCAATGCTCGTCTTGATATCGGAAAGTTTTATGATAACGGCCAAAGGAGCACCAAAGAAATTATCTGCAATTTAATCAGATTTTCTACACTTTTTACTAAGATTTGCAAGAATGTCATATTCGGCCCGCAACGTTGATAATTTATTTTGTCTACGGTGCTATAGTTAACGTATACATAACCTTTTTTGTTGCCGCGTCCTTGTCGAATACTGGATCTCCATCTACGGCTATTTTAGTTTCGTCCATGAATAATAAGCCTGTCATTGTATCACCGGAATAGTATCCGATATCATTGATATAAGAACACCTGGAATTTTATCCGATATCATTGATATAAGAACACCTGGAATAGTATCCGATATCATTGATATAAGAACACCTGGTTTGATTTTTCCGTTATTATAAAACACGGCTATACCGTTTTCAGTTACTACATTAATTCTAACGATAATATCTTGAAATGAAAGATTACTCGTTTTTAATTTTTCTTCTTTTCCTGAAATGCAACCATTTCATTTGGATCTACATTTCCATGATTTAGTAATTCGGATATTTCATCGCTAATGATTTTTGTTACACTCTCTTTTAACATTGTGTCAGAGAGTTTGTGTTTCGAGAAAGATCTCTATTAAATATCGATCATTATACTCTATGATCTATTTAAAACGGGACTCATCTTCAACTTTAATTGATGGTTTGGTTGATTTTGATACATCTTCAAGTACAGCAATTACATACGTCCGCATATTGGTGGGTCAGTTTTTGTCTGCATTGGTAATGTTTAATACCAGATTGGACTATTTGTTTGATAAACTCTTTTGGTCGGGATAACCCGAACGAATCGAAATAAAGAATTCCACGTGGATCAATTGTGTATGGAACCCAATGCGTTCCTTCACCGGTACTAAAGTCGAGGTTAATGATACCGGTTTCAATTTCATTGTGCTGGTTAGATAATTTGTTTCGCATAAAAAACACCTCTAAATTTTTTTTTTAATTTTTTTTTTAGCAGCATCGAGTAAATCATAATTTGACATCGGTGTTCTAAAACCGTCCCTGGAAGTCTCATACCATTTCTGTAGCAATGGAGAAGGGGTCCCTGGAAGTCTCTGACTCTCTCCTCATGTTTGAAAATCCTTTTCCAGTTTATTTCTTTAGTCCCATTCCCACCTCTTTCCAGACAGTCTCAAGGGCAGCCGCTTCTGCGACTGCAGGGGCCGCCTCTGCAAATAATGCTGGTATTGCCAAGAGGAGTGGAAATATTGCATCGGATTTGGTTATATTTGAAATAGCACCAGCGCATAGCGTAAGTTTTTTTTTTCCCAATGATTTCTTTAACATCAATGCATGTTTGACGCATACGTTCTGTCAACGAATATTTTCTTCACCATCCTTAATCTGACTGTTTTTTTTTTAGTGCCATTGTAATAAAGGTGAGCTTTTAACCTAAAAACGTGAATATTTATTTTAATTTTGGATGTGGATGGCGTGACATAAAATTCACCAGTGATAACTGTACAAGAAATGAGGAGCTAATTTAAAAGTACCGTACTTATTTTACAGGGCATTTTGCACATGTGTCACAACCCAATGATAATGGCTGTTCCATTTCAACATACTTCATACACCAGGGAAGGCCACTGTTTAAAAATATAAGCGAGGGTACTCTGGTTATCAAAATATTTCATTTATTAAACAAATTCTAAATTGTAAGGGATAGTTAAAGTACCTTTTTTGGATCCCAAATATGTTTTACAGGAACAAACCTACCACATATACAAGCCATGTTCGAAGAAGAAGGAGATAACTCAATTACTGATGAGACCCACTTATGTACATGCCGTATCATTATAAACTCATGCGTACAGATCAAGGTAATTTATATTTTATTGATACTTCAAATGTTTTGAATCAGCCTTAATATGATTGCTGTATAGTAGTGGCTGCTATAACAGGTTTAACAGTAGTTACCATCACACTTAAATCTTTTAAATGACACTCAAATGAAGAGTACCAGTTATTAATATGTATTTTTCAGAGAGTGACGTAAGCAGCAAAGATGGCGAACCTACCTTTTGCTGAAACGTCATTAAAAGATAACATCTGTAATGCTAAACCAAAGTATCTAACCACAACCAAGTGTTTTTTTTCTGCAAGAGTCTCTTTTGGGGGTGTTAATTTATCAGTCGTTAGAGTTTATTTAATTTGTTAAGGTATTTTCTGTTTACCCACATGTACATTTCATTGAGGTCACACCTCTCTGCTGCTGTGAAATAGATAATTATTTTATATCAATAATATAGAATCATAAACTTACACAACTAGATTAGCTTGATAGCAACTAGAATCAATTAAGAAATGTATACTAGTCCATTATTCTGTTTAACAAAATTTACAAGTGATTCAAGAATCCCATGTTGAATTTGCAATAGGTTTAGAACAATTATTTAGACCTGTCACAAAAGTTAAAATGATAATAATAGGTCTGTCTGGAAGTGGAAAGACACAATTATTACTTAATTTGATAATGAGATGGCTAAAAGTTAAAATTATAATAATAGGTCTGTCTGGAAATGGAAAGACACAATTATTACTTAATTTCATAATGAGATGGCTAAAAGTTAAAATGATAATAACAGGTCTGTCTGGAAATGGAAAGACACAATTATTACTTAATTTGATGGTGGTATAAATTATATTTAATGGCACCATTTCTAGACAAAATTGTTTAATGCGAATGCAACATTGTTAACTGAAGAAGGTGATGGTATTATTAATTTTATCACCAATATTGATGTAGTACAGTAGTCTTGTATATTTGACAATGAAAACATGTTGATGATTGTGTTTGTGTCATGTGGCACTAATATATTTTTTGCACTCTTTCTATGTTTACACATCATTTATTAGCATACTTATTGTGTGCACATATTCACAATACTAGCAGTAACATAACTATGGTCATAACAAAAGTAATAGAAAATAGTAAAAATAAAAACGGCTTGTTAAATTCAACAACAACTTTATTTCCATAGAATACAAAAAATTAATGTAAACATAACTGACAGTTATTGCAACTAAATGCCAGATAATTTTCAAATTACTAACATAATTCCTATCAAATAATAATTTATAATACATTTTAGTGGTATTCCAAAATCCAATGATAAGTGTTGATGTGCTTCTGATGTCCTATCTTGTGATGATGTGTCAATGGGCTTTTAAACAATTCCAAAAGTCCTTGCTATTACATTTACTCATACCAGTGAATGTATCAGTCGAAGAAATTTTTTTGAGCACTTAGTATTTCCAATGAATAAATAACCTAATTAAATAACATCTAGACCAAATGAAATACTGGCCACATAAAAAATACAATTGATTCTGCTGAGAATTTACAGTCTAAATAAACAATTTCTAAATAAACAAAATTAAACTGCATTTTAATTGAGCTCAGGTCATGATTAGCATTTTCAAAAGAAAGAAACAACATGATTTGATTTGCATAAAAGAATCAAAAACAATGTACAGCTTCTAATATTGCCATACACATTTGCACATTGGAAATTGACCATCAAGACATCTAATACATAGATGTCCACATATTATTAGCCATTATCAAAGAGATAACAACAACCACATTAACGGTATCAAAAAAGGGAAAACAACAACCAAATTAGCTGTACCCCAAAAAGATGACACCATCCAGATTAGCTGTACCCTAAAGGGATAACATCAACCAGACTATTAGCCATTCTCAAAGGGATAACAGCAACCAAATTAGCTGTACATGGAAGGGATAACAATAACCAAATTAGCTGTACACAGAAGTGATAACAACAACCAAATTAGCTGTACACAGAAGTGATAACAACAACCAAATTAGCTGTACACACAAAAGATAACAACCAGATTAGCTGTACCCATCACAGATAACATGAACCAGATTAGCTGTACCAAAATGGATAACAATAACCAAATTAGCTGTACCAAAAGGGATACCAATAAACCAATTTAACTGTACCAAAAAGGAATACCAATAACAACATTATTTGCACCAAAAGAGATAACAATAACTAAATTAGGACTACAAAAGGGATAACATTAAACAAATTAGCTGTACCAAAAAGGAATAAAAATCACCAAACTGGTTGTACAAAAAGGGATAGCAATAACCAAGTTATCTGCATGTTAAGGGATACCAATAACCAAATTAACTGCACCCAAAAAGAGATAATAATAATCAAATTAGCTGTACCCAAAAATGATAACAATAACCAAATTAGTTGCACCAAAAGTGATAACAATCACCAAAGTAGCTGTACCAAAAGGGATATAAATAACCAAAGTAGATGTACTGAAAAGTAAATCAATTATCAAACTAGCTGTACCAAAATGAATAACAATAACCAAATTAACTACATGTATTCCAAAACAAAATCAATAACCAAATTAGTTGTACCAAATTGATAACAAAAACCAAAGATCACAATATTGTTTTGTGCATATATTATCTTAGATTAACCAGAATTGATGATTTGCAAAACAGCCATTTTTGCCATTTATGTTTGTGAGATTTCATGCTTCAAGTGTATGGACATGCCTAAATACAGTTATAGTGTACAAATTGTATATACTGTACTTCAAATGAATCAATATGCTTAAATACAGTTATAGTGTACAAATTGTATATACTGTACTTCAAATGAATCAATATGCCTAAATACAGTTATAGTGTACAAATTGTACATACTTTATGTGTATGGACATGACTAAATACAGTTATAATGTACAAATTGTCCATACTTTATGTGTATGGACATGACTAAATACAGTTATAGTGTACAAATTGTACATAATTTATGTGTATGGACATGCCTAATTACAGTTATAGTGTACACATCGTACATACTTTGTCTGTATAGACATGCCTAATTACAGTTATAGTGTACACATCGTACATACTTTGTCTGTATAGACATGCCTAAAAACAGTTATTATGTACAAATTGTACATACTTTATGTGTATGGACATGAGTGTCTTCTACAGGTATCTCATGAATTATACTGGTCATCTGTGGTCATATTTGATGTTTATCCATATATTTTCATACCATTTTTGGAGAATCTGAAAATAAAAAATGCTATATAAGCTTTATATAAATATTACTAAATGGCTGTATAAGTCAATGTATACATTTCAACAAATAATGAAAAATAAACTGACACTAGTATTAATGGAAAATCAAATGAACTAATAAATTTCTTTCAATAACAGTCATCATTAGATAATAATACATTACAAATAATTTAGATACACATCATAATTTTTGTTTTAAATAAATATGAACATTTTTTAAATTTGCCTTGATATAAACTTTAGTAATTATTTGTATGTACTTTGCACACAAATCTCTGTCATCAGTAAGCTTAATATACATTTCACAGTTACCATAATTGCATGCTACAGAAACTATAGATGTTTCTCAACCAGTCCAATTCATCTCAATTTTCCATACTAATTCCATAACCAGTCCAATTCATCTCGATTTTCCAAACTAAATCCATAACCAGTCCAATTGGCACTGGAAAAACTGGTACACCTCCTATGATAAAGAACTTGAACATTTATCCTTGAGTTACTTGCCATTGTAAAACAAACATATCGCACAACTAGGTAAACATTAATGACTGGTGCCACAGAGATAGATGGCAAAATTCATATCATAGAGTTGGAAGTCCATATGTAAAAAGCTTATCACATGAATAGACAAACATTAATGATTCGTACCACAGAACTGAATGGAATAATTCATGTCAGAAAGTTGCCTGTCCACATGTAACTAGCTTATCAAACACATGATTACACATATAAACTGGATGGAACCATTCATAACACTGAGTTGCCTGTCCATATGTAACAAACACATAGCAAGTCAGAGGAAAGGTTATTGTCTCGTGACACTTGCATAATGATAACATTCTTATCAATGAGTTGTCTGCCCTTAAATATCAAGCATATCACATGACTGAGTAAACATTAATAATTGGTGCCATTGATCTAATAGGGAAAATTTACATTACTTGTCTGATAAAATGTAACAAGCTAATTACAAAATAGAGTAAATGTTGATGATAGACACTACAGAGGTGGATTGGAACATTCCTATCACTGAGTTACCTGTTTATGTGTAACAAACACATCACAATACTGAATCAACAATAATGATATAAGTCATTTAGCTTGATTGGAACATTCATGTTTAATGATTATATTAATTTATAGAGTTTGTGCATGACTCTTTCTACAAGCTTGCAAATTAGACTTTAACAACATCAGCATCATCATAATGTTCATAAATAAATCAACAGATTACAAATATCAAAATAAATGCTATGTTTTAATTAGGATACAGTTATACAGCCTCTTTAAGTATTCACATGGGATACAGTTGTAAAGTGTCTTCATGCTTTCACTTCGATACATTTGTAAAGTGTCTTTATACATTCACATGGATACAGTTGTAACATGTCTTTCTGCATTCACATGGGTATAGTTGTAAAAAGTCTTTATGCATTCATTTGGAAACAGTTGTAAAGTGTCTTTATGCATTCACTTTGATACAGTTGTAAAGTGTCTTTATACATTCACATGGAAACAGTTGTAACGTGTCTTTCTGCATTCACATGGGTATAGTTGTAAAGTGTCTTTATGCATTCACATGGGATACAATTGTGAAGTGTCTTTGTGCATTTACATGGGATACACTTTTGAAGTGTTTTCATGCATTCACATGGATACAGTTGTAAAGTGTCTATATGCATTCACATGGAATACATTTGTATAGTATCTTTATGCATTCACATGGGATACAGTTGTAAAATGTCTTTATGCATCCACATGGGATACAGTTGTAAAGTGTCTTTGTGCATTCACATGGAATACAGTTGTGAAGTGTCTTCATGCATTTACATGGATACAGTTGTAAAGTTTCTGTATGCATTCACATGGATACAGTGGTAAAGTATCTTTGTGCATTCACATGGGATACAGTTGTAAAGTGTCTTCATGCATTCACATGGATACATTTGTGCAGTGTCTTTATGCATTCACATGGATACAGATGTAAAGTGTCTTTAAGCATTCACTTGGATACAGTTCTAAAGTGTCTTTATGCATTCAATGGATACAGTTGTAAAGTGTCTGTATGCATTCACTTGGATACAGTTTTAAGGTGTCTTTATGCATTCACATGGGATACAGTTGTAAAGTGTCTTTATACATTCATATGGATACAGTTCTAAAGTGTCTTTAAGCATTCACTTGGATACAGTTCTAAAGTGTCTTTATAAATTCAATGGATACAGTTGTAAAGTGTCTTTAAGTATTCACATGGAATACAGTTGTAAAGTGAGCAGCAGAGTGGGCGAACCCTACAACTTGTCCGAGCGTCTATTTTGCTAACCAATGCTTTTTCCAAAATTGAAAGAAAAAGATTCCTTTGCAGAGGAGGCGAACCCTACAACTTGTCCGAGCCTCCATTTGGCTAACCAATGCTTCCTCCAAAATAAAAAAAAGTCGTTGTCGCCCCACCCCCCTGCTGCAATGGGGTTAAAAATGAAAATCCTTGAAATTGCAAGCAATTTAGGACTTTACAAACATACTAATTTGTAAAACCTCGCCTCATAAATCAATCAGTTTATCAGACTGGTCAGTGAGTTTAAAATTAATTCTCGTTAATGAGTTATTATGACATCGCATATAGACGGGATTAGTTGGATCCTCAATTATTGAAAACCCTGGTGTAGCTGTTGGTGCAAAAAAGTATAAAATATATCCCTGCTGGGCTTGATTTGATCTTTCAAGATTTATTTGATAACTTCCTTCGATAAAATCACATACTAAATTCACTGCAATCACCGAGGATATATTGACGTTTTGAGGAGCAATATGCCGCCCGCCTCCATCTGGATCATTATTATGTTTCAGGATAGTTTTTTTGTGGTTGTGGTATTGTTTTCCATGCGGCAAGAATTTGTGGAAAATATTCATCTATGACATCATTGAGAGATTTTTTCATCTCTGGTACATTATATCCGGGTAATTTAAAATTTAATAACTCCTCTTTTGTTAAATTATATGCAGATAGAAATTTTTGTTTTTCTACGATGATACCAGATTCATCAATAGATTTTATAAAAAAAAAGAATTATATTCTTTCATATCATTCATATAAGAGTTTCATCGAAGGGGGTGCAGAGGGTGGTTGAATCGATGACTGCGGCACGAAAAAGAGCGCCTCCGCAACGGAAAGCGTCAACAGGGGCGCAGCAGGTGGGGAACACCAGGAAGGTCAGGCATAGAATGTCTACGACCACATCTCCGGGCGCTTTCAACTTCGACCCGGAGACGATCAGAACTATAACGAGAGAGGTCACCGAAAACATCAAAGCGCACGTGGACGACAGACTGGACAACATTTTCAGCAGCATCCGGCCGATGCACCAAGCGGATGCTGCTGCTGATACAGCACAGGTGGCGTCTACATCACAGCAGAGGACCCGGGAAGTCGCCAATCTATCCACGTCTCAACTTGGGACTATCTCACCAACGGCATCTACGTCACAGCTGGGGAATCACGAGGTGGTCAACCAGGCCGTCGAGATCGCAACATCTGCATTGGTGGGGAATAATGGGTTAGGTAATGTTGATTTGTGCACCCATATTAATAATCAGTTTCAGCCAGTACAGCTGTGTAGTAATTAGTCAAAATTTGTTAGTGCCTCCACCCACATAACATCTTCTATCCCTGTTAAAGTAAAAGAGCACATATTAGAAGGTCACTACATCGATTTGGCCTTGCTTCTCCCTGATAGGAGCGAGGAGACTTTCAAAATGCAAATTGACATCAATCGGAATTCCCCCGAAATTAGATTGGTCCCTAGTCAGAAGAAAACCCCTCTTTCTCTTCACCAATGGCTATTCGCTTGGAATAGGTTTGTGGCGATTATCGCCGGGACTAAAACTGCATCAATTGCGGGTTTGTCCCAACATATGGAGACAGTCATGACTCTGCACAACAAAAAGGCTAACTGGCGTTACTATGACGAACAGTTCCGTCAACTGGTCAGTCGCCATGAAGCAGAATGGGGGACAACACACTTAGAGTTGTACCTGCAGTCGGTTGTAGATATGCAGGGAATTGCACAATCTCAACCGCAATCGCAGCATCAAAATTCCTCAGGAGTTAGATATCCCAGGGAGGTCTGTTTCACCTATCACAAGGGTAGAAATTGTACAGCTGGTGTGGCCTGCTCGTTCCAGCACAAATGTTTCAACTGTCTCGGTAACCACCCCTTTACAGCGTGCAAACAGAATGTTACTCAGCCGTTTAAAATTTTGCCACGTTATTCTCCCAAGTTGGAAAGTCAAAATAAACCTTTGCTTTTTCGTGGGATCCCAAAATCGGGAGCGCCACCAACCCAAAATAGTGCGGGCGGTGCCCCATCTGGCACCACTAAACCACTCAAGTAGGGCGTTACCTACGCCGATTTCACCACATCGCCTTCTATTCTGGTTAAAAGGGTTCGACCCCCTCTCAACACAATATCTATTCAATGGTTTCACTTTGGGCTTTGACATCGGTCACAGTGGGCCCATATACACATCGGGTTGTAACAACTTGACTTCGGCTGAGGCACAGCCAGAAATAGTGACGGAAAAAATCCAAAAGGAATTGACACTTGGGAACTTATCGGGTCCCTTCAACTCTCGACCATTTCCGGTAATGCAGATTTCTCCCTTAGGACTGATTGAGAAAAAGACTAGTGGCACTTACCGCCTCATTCATCACTTGTCACACCCGCTAGGACACTCGGTCAACGATAATATTCCTCCAGAACAGTCGTCTGTCCAGTATGCAATGGTTGAAGATGCTATATCTTTCATTAAACAGTTAGGAACAGGGTGTCATATGGCCAAAACTGATATAGCCAGTGCCTTTCGAATCATACCGGTCATGCCTTCCCAATATCACCTGCTTGGCTTTCAATGGAAAAACAAGTTCTATTATGATAAATGTTTGCCAATGGGGTGCAGTTCGAGCTGTAGTATTTTTGAAACTTTTAGCAGGGCTTTGCACTGGATAGCCAACAATAAATTGGGGATACATCATATGGTTCACATACTGGATGATTTTCTCATATTAGATAGTACTTACGATGGATGTTTACAGAAACTCAACGACTTCTTACAACTCTGTAAAGACATTGGCATTCCTATAGCAGAGGAAAAAACTTTCCTCCCTGCCCCTGTGTTGATTTTCTTGGGTTATGAATTGGATTCAGTGCTAATGGAAGTGCGTCTACCGCTTGACAAACTTGCAGCATGTCATGAACTGATACAAGGCTGCCTGCAGAAACCAAAGATTACACTTCATAATCTTCAGTCCATAATTGGTACCCTCAATTTTGCTTGTGGCGTGATTCTTCCAGGCCGAGCATTCTTTCGTCGACTCATTAGTCACACAATTGGGGTTGTGCACGCCCAACATCACATTCGTCTCAACAAAGCCGTAAAATCTGATTTGATGTTGTGGTGTCCGTTTCTTCAGCATTTCAATGGTCGCTCTTTCTTCTTACCGGACCTCTGGTTAAATTCTGATACATTGAATCTTTTTACTGACGCTGCTAGTACCGTGGGCTACGGGGCCGTTATGGGCTCTAAATGGTTTCATGGGGTTTGGAATGATGAGTGGAAAGAGAAAAACATTGCTATACTAGAACTTTACCCTATTGTCATTGCTATTCAAATATGGGGGCCTTTGCTTGCTAACAATTGTATTCATATCCATACTGATAACATGGCCTTAGTTCATATCATCAATAAGCAGTCATGCAGGGATTCCGACATAATGTTTCTGATTCGGCGCCTGGTACTCACATGCCTCCAATACAATATCTTGTTCCGTGCGCGTCACGTCACTGGTATTAAAAATGTTTTAGCGGATGCTCTTTCTCGCCAACAGGTGGACAAATTCCTCCGATTATCACCTTGGGCAGAGGAAATACCAGAAACGGTCCCGGAACTACCGACATTAACCGACTGGGAATGATACTGTCCATGTTAGTACAAAGTGTTCTTTCTCCATCCTCTGTAGAATCTTACAGGCGCAGTTGGAAACATTACATACAATTTTTAACAGCTTGCAATATCCAAAGTGGGTTTCCCGTTTCAAGTACCAATCTGGCACTTTTTATCTCATACCTTTTTGACAAACACTACGCACCGTCAACCATATCTACATATGTATCGGCTATTGGTTATGTGCACAAACTAAGAAATATTCCTGACCCAACCAATTCCTTTCTTATTCACAAACTACTACAAACGATTCATAAACATTTACCACAAACAGATGCCAGACTACCAATTGATAAATGTATGCTAAACAAACTCGTGCTAGTCCTGCCGACCTTTACCCACAATGCCTTTCGCGCGGCTTTATTTAAATCTATGTTTCTTCTGGCTTTTCATGCTTTTCTGCGGGTGGGGGAAATTACTGTTAGACAGACTGGTTGCAGCAATCCCAACTTGCTTCAATTCTCTCAGGTTTTTATCAATGACAGCGGTTTAGTGGTTCACTTTGCAAATTACAAACACTCAGATGGAAAAAGTTTTCGCTTAAGGGTCGTGCCCCAGAAATTACATGACCAATGTCCTGTTCAAGCGCTGCGCCATTATTTGCAACTGCGGGGTTGTCAGGCGGGACCGCTTTTCATCACCTCTGTGGGGTTGCCCATAACTAGGCAAGAATTCAGTACATCTCTGCGCACAGCGCTAGTGCAATGCGGTTTTAACCCTCAATTGTTTAAAACACATAGTTTCAGGATAGGGGCGGCCACAGAGGGTGCTATGCAGGGTCTCTCGGACAGTCTTATTCGCGTCTTGGGTCGGTGGAGATCCGATGCCTTCAAGAAATATATACGCCTGAGCGATAGAGTTTCCAATTTCTGATTTAGTACATACTTTCCGTTCTCCTTCCAGGTCTATTGGGCTCACAGACCATAACGCAAAGTCAATGCTCTTCACATGGGTTCATTGTAGAGCAGGTCTTATTCCGATATGTAATATCTTCTTTTCACAGAGTGGGGTGCACAATTCGGCTTTATCTACTTATTTGCCAATCGGGTCTCGTGTGTGCACAGACCAATACAGCTGTCCCCATCTTACGGTTACTGCTCTTTATATGGGTTCATTGGAGAGCATTTAACTTTCCGTGGTCCTTATGTGACGAGTTGCTGCTCTTCATATGGGTTCATTGAAGCGCACTGCACTTCACATGGGGTCTACACAGATTGGACTTTAAGTTATACTTGTACATATGACATATGCAGTTGTTATGCTTAAATGTTTACTTAAACTGTATACTGATACATGTTATTGTTTTTCTTTTCATTCTTGTAATTTGTTTTATTTTTATTTTTTATAAGTTCTTGTCTTATGACATTATACTTTAATTTCCTTACATATTTGTTGTTGACTTGCTGCAGGTCCCCCCCCCCCTTGGTTTTCTCTCTCCTCCTTTTGGGCTACACAGAGAGCGCTTGATGTGGCGGGTCTTCTCTGTGTGGTGGCGGTCGGAGCCCAAAAGTTCAAGCACTTGAGTTTCGTTATGTATGTAAAGTATGCATTTGTATATCTTTTGACTATAATTATGTTTTATTTCTATATATAATATATAATGAAGTCACTGAAAGTGGCCTGCAGCAACAATTAGGTAGTTTGTTATTATTTCTTCCCTGATGCTGAACTCTAACATTTAGGTGTCTCCTCTGGCTATAAACAAACGCCTAACCATAAAACTACTTACGCCTGCGTAAGTACATTTATGGGTGGTGTGATGAGGTTGGGTCTAGACTTTACCTTATTATGTGGGAACAAAGAGCTGGGCTGGGAAGGGTCAATCAAATTGCCCCCTGTTGGTCACATGGGTTCATTGGCCAATCAGGGGTCAGGGCCTGCAAACGCGCAAAGTTACTTGAATTGTAATTAGCGTCCTTTTCAACTTAACTGCAAGGCTGTAGAGACGCTATCCTGGTTCCAGGGAATTATTTGAAGCGGAATTTTAAGTCCCACCTCCGCCCCTATACAACCAACCAGTTTATATATTGGTTTATGTCCAATGGTAGTCGTTTCTCAATTTATCTTGTATTTGTTTACAATTTTAAGCACTTGATCGTTATTATATATGTTGTAGTTTCACATTTTTATCATTTCGCATAATATCGTGTTTATACGTATACAATTTCAAGTCCCACCTCCGCCCCTATACAACCAACCAGTTTATATATTGGTTTATGTCCAATGGTAGTCGTTTCTCAATTTATCTTGTTTTTCTTTACAATTTTAAGCACTTGATCGTTAATATATATGTTTTAGTTTCACATTTTCTCATTTCGCATAATATCGTGTTTAAGTCCCACCTCCGCCCCTATACAACCAACCAGTTTATATATTGGTTTATGTCCAATGGTAGTCGTTTCTCAATTTATCTTGTATTTGTTTACAATTTTAAGCACTTGCTCGTTATTATATATGTTGTAGTTTCACATTTTATCATTTCGCATAATATCGTGTTTATACGTATACAATTTCAAGTACTTGATCTTTAATATGTCTGTAAGGGCGGTCGGAGCCCAAAAGTTCAAGCACTTGAGTTTCATTATGTATGTAAAGTATGCATTTGTATATCTTTTGACTATAATTATGTTTTATTTCTATATATAATATATAATGAAGTCACTGAAAGTGGCCTGCAGCAACAATTAGGTAGTTTGTTATTATTTCTTCCCTGATGCTGAACTCTAACATTTAGGTGTCTCCTCTGGCTATAAACAAACGCCTAACCATAAAAGAGTTTATTTCTTTTATTATTTCAATGATTTCATCACGTGAACTTGTTACATCCAAAAGATATTTTTGAAAATTTTGCCGTAGTTTATTTATATCAGATTCGAATTTTTTTTAATTCTTTTAAAACCTTAATATCACTATCTAATAGAACCGTATGCGTACTTATTTCACCATCGTGTGCAAAATCAAAGTCCCACCCAGAGAAACCCTTATTATAGAAGATAAAATATGTTTTCCTTATTTTTGTTATATCTCCTACAAGAGATAAAATAATATCTTTATCATCTTTAATCTCATCTGTTGTAAAATCAGATCTTTTCGATTCAGGTGGCAAGTCAATGGTTTCTTGTCAAGGTGGATTTTCAGGCCATCCTAGCACGGTTCTTATAGAACTTTGATAGATATCTATGGTATATCCAGGTGAGTTTATCTCAATGGCGGATGATAGTGTTGGTTCATGAACTATTATAGCGATTTTCGATTCTTTTCCAGTAGTGGCTTTTATTCTACGCTGAAATTCGTTATCGATCTTTTCGATTTGGTAGGACCCAGATGGTAGCGAAAGAACATTCCAGTCTGGAGTCCCGCCTGGTTTATTCTTACTAGCAAACACTAGGGAATTATTCGGTTGTTGACCACCAAATGGTTGTGATCTAATTTTAGGCCAACTATGGTATACGCGTAATTTTGCAAGTGCTATTTCCTTCACTGGAATCGCAGTATGGAAATTCACGCTGAATTCAGGATCTGTGGAGGTTATCGATATCATCGTGGTTTTCACTGGGTTTGTGTTCTCCGCTATTCGTTGAAGTAGTTCTTGCGATGTTGCCATTGTTATTATATTCGTGTTGTTTTTCTAATTTTGACATCGCGGAATCATAAACACTAACCATCGCTGAAAATTCACTATCGGATATTAATGTGTCGTCGAGTGACGACGATATCATCGGGTATAATAGCGAGCATGCGGTTGACACAACATGGAACTTAACTGTATAATCCTGCAGTTTGCGCTGAGAACACGATGATAATTTTTTTTTTGGTTGTTATTATTGAGATTATTCCCGTGATTGTTGTCGCCGCGGATATACAAATTGGAACCGCTATCGGGGCAATCATTGTCACCGAAGAAAGTATAATACCTGCACCGGTAATTGCACCACTCACCGAGTACACAGTAACATCAATTGCGGTAATTCTTCGCCGGTATATTTTTTATTTTTACTTGATACTTCTCAATGAGCGTTTTGAGTTTAGTTTTAAATTCTCTGACCTGATCATAACGATATTGCTGAGACATTGCCAATGATGACATCTTATTTTGAAAGCAAGAGTGTTTTTAAATCGATTGTCTACTCAAATCCGCTACGAATTCCACGTACCATGTTACTGATGTCCTAGCCAAACTATTATCTGTGGCTGTTATCGTGAATCGATGATCGTTGATATTGTGTTGTTGACCCCAGATGAACTCGTCGATGAAACATTAAACTGAACAGGTGATATTAGTGTTAGTCGATAAATACCTTTGACGGTTGCAGTGATTCTTAGCGTATTAGCGAATGGTGTCCACTCAAATGATGAATCGTATATACCGAGTTTATATTTTTCTTATGAGGGATTTTTATTTTTTCAACTATGGCTATCATCCTAGATAAATTATCTTTGATGGCCTCGTTAGTCTTTTTGAAATCATTGATGGATTTTTTTTAAATCTATGAGTTTTATATCTACGTTATCTAATGAGGTTCCAAAGAATTTCTCAATGAGATTTTTACGAAAAGATGAAAACTACTCAACATTATCATCATACCTAGATTGTAGTGCTTCAAATTCTATGATAGCGGTTTTTATTTCTGTGAGATTCGGAGTGATCACTGGTTTGAGTTTACCATCGGAAAACACCGCAGTAGCATCATCTGGTGCGTCAAGTCGTCGCGACAAAATATCATCAATGGTAACATTATTCGTTTTCAATTTACCCTTGGCAATCTTTAAATACTACTATTTCATTGGGATCAACACTTGCAATGTTTAGCATCTCGGATATTTCATCTTCGATTATTTTTTTTTTACATCACCGGTTACAGATATTTCCGTGGTGATTTTTTCAGGCTTGATAGAGATCTTCTCTAAATATCAATCATGTTATTTTATATAATTTCTCTCTAAAAAGCGATTACTCATGGATTCGTGTACGGTTTTAGGGGTGGTTTTCCCGATGATGAAATATCGTCGAGGACATTTAATACTTCTATGTCGCATATTGGAGGGTCGGTCATTTCTTGTGTTGGTGGCGTGGAATACCAGATAGGAATTTTTAATTGTTGTATATAGCGCACGAAATCTTTAGGCGGCGCTAATCCATATGAATCGAAATAAACAATCACACATGGATCAATCGCGTATGCAACCCAGTGAGTTCCAGGTCCCGTGCTGTTATCGAGATTAATGATACCGGTTTCAGTGTTGTTTGGTTGTTTTGGTAATTGATCTCTCATAAAAACACCTCTAAAGTTTTTTTATCGCTAGTTGTTTTTAGCAGCATCGAGTAAATCAAAATTTTACATTGAAACTATTAAATTGTTCCTGGTAGTCTTAGACCCTTTCCTGATCGTTTCTTTTTTATATCCCTGTCCGGTAGCTTTCTTTAGTGCCATCCCTGCCGCTGTACCAACGGCTTCGAGAGAAGCAGCTTTCGTCACCGCTGGGGCCGCGGCTGCAATTAGTGCTGGAATCGCAAAGAGAAGCGGAAATATGCCACCTGATTTTATCATGTCTTGGATCCCAGCCGCAGAGAGAGTGACCTGAATACCTTTTAACCTTGATAGCATCATCTGATTGTGTTTCAGCGATATCGTAGTTCCACATTTTTTAGCTGATTACGATTGCAATTTTTTAATTTGACCAGGAGTCAACGTGACACTAACATGACTGTACGATATTTTATTTAATAACAGATTGATGTAATTGTTACATGTTTTCCACTGGTGCATCAACAACCTTCATTCTTCCACCAGCTCTTTCGAGTAACATTGATTTATCACCGCCAGACATTTGATTGGGTTTCAGCGATATCGTAGTTCCACATTTTTAGATGATTCCGATTGCAATTTCTTGAGTTGACCAGGAGTCAATGTAACACTATTTATCATATATTTATCACTGATGCATCAACTACTCTCATTCGTCCACCAACACCTTCGAGTAGCATTGATCTATCACTGAGAATGACAGCAATTGCTCTGTACTCCGGGATAGCACCAGCACCAGCAACGGGGAGGTTTACACGAGCTATAAAGTGTATCTCAACTACGGATTGTCTGGTTAAGTCAAGATATTCCAGCGAAAAGTAATAGATCGGATAGAAGCTCCTAAAGTCATGCTGTGATATTTGTAGACCAGTATCGACATTTTGATCACGTCCCATAAATGTTAACAGACGATGATACGCGCATGCTATTTGGTTGGTTTCGTAATTAAGTAGTATATCCTTATGCGGTGTCTGACGGCCGTTTATCTTCAATGATACTTCGTGAACACCTAATTGATCAAATATCATATGGCTGCGTGTTTGTGACCCAACTCTCGTCTTATTCTATAACGCGATAAATATATGACGTGGCGCAGCAACGCCCTGTTTTGATGATAGGTGCCAAGTAAATAGGCCGTTAACAGTAGAATCCATGGTATCCGTGGCAGTTGTTAATCAACTTAGCAATGATTTTCCTCCACGATCCATAAATGATAGTAATTTTTCCTCTGCAGTGATTGATGGAGTCATTACTGGCATCCACAGAGAGAGTTTTGTTATATTTACTTTACCATAAGGAAGCAGAGCTCCAGCAGGTCCTGCTTCTCACCAGATTGCATCATTATCATCGCCTTTTCGCACGAGTACTACTGTATGCTTCCCTCGATAGATAACGTTTCTAACATTTCTACAGAATCCAAAAATATGATGCAGTGGAATCGCGCATGAAAATAATCTACGATTTCCTTTCAACATTGAAACGCGTGTTGCAAACCCTAGGTTGTAACGAGTACTATCACCTTTTATAATATCAAAAGCGGCAGCTGGTCTTGGTTCGTGTTCAACAGAGACATCAGCTACTGGTTGTGGATTAACTGCAGTATCTTGTGGTGTCCTTACTTTAAGATTCTTGTTGTTATCTGCGTAATCAGAGAGATCTTTAGCGAACATCATAGACGGACCTGCGAATCTTGAATAATCATCGGAATATCTCGCCAACCCCACTATTGTTGTGGCAACATCAACATCATGTTCTATGGATTCAATCTATCTTCCATCAATCATGTATCTAGCGCTGTTAAATAGCGCATTGATGCCAATATTGACAAAGCCGACTTTGGCACCAAGTGCATATGGTGAATCATTATTGGCAGCATTATTTGTTATAAGTTCTCCTTCTACTTCAATAAACGCTTTAGCGGGTAAAAAGTATTTACTGGTATCCTGGACTTGAAGTTCGATTCTTGATCGACTATTTGGTTGTACTGCATTATAGGAATAAAATTGATAATCGCATACAGAATCATCTTTGCGCACTGGGGCGTCCATATCAAACGCTGGATCAGGTGATTTTTTGAACTTATTATATATTTCTTGATCTAAATCGCGATCTCGCTCGCGATTTCAAACCACTTCCCGCTATCATATTTGCAGTAATATTTCCCTGAGTGTCATATCCTTCGTTATTCAGCGATGCTATTTTTGTTTATTCACTGCGTTGTTTATTATTTTGCTAATACTAGCAAACATAATTTCCGTAGATGGTAGTGGTCCCACTGATGACTTCGTCATTGCCGGTTTCTTTCTTCGCCGAACTAACGATAGTAGTTTTTCCTTCGCAGCGGAAAATGCCTTCCCAACAGGCAACATCTCCAACAGCGCTACTACCTTTATCACGAATAACATCAATAGCTTTCATTGAAAATTGTTTTTCGATTGTGCTATTTTGGAGCCATTCTTGCAAATAACCCTGCAATGGTATTGCAGAGACCATCACCATAGTACGCTCTATAAACAGGAAATCGTGAATTTACTACGTAGACCATGGTAGGTTTTTTGTGGTTGTAGTGTATGATCATCTTATTTAAATGACATTTATCTAATCAGGTGACATTAGTCACTGTGGTAACCGTCTACTAACTCGTCAATAAACTCTCGATATACACCAACGATATCAAATATCACCCTCAAATAGTCGTCTGCAGACATCATCTGTCTCATTAATTATTTCCGGTGATTTATTTCCAGCTCGTCTCCCTCCTACGAGAATTTCTAATCGTGATATATCCTCGAGAATACTATTAGGACAACGAAGTAGACCACTACCTGAAACCCCGCTTGGGGTTACACTCAGAGAAAAATCCTGACCGGTAGTACCAGTTGCACCCTGTGCATCATCATCATCTTCGTCTCGATCTGACTCCAATGATCTCAAACCCGCATCATCATCATCAGGTGTTGATTGTTGTTGAGGTGAGAAAGATATTTTCTTTGAAGGCTGTTGTCTTTTTCTTTGCAATCTTTGCGGATTTTTTGTTTTTGTTTTTAGTTCTTCATATTGATCATACACTGTACACACCGCATTGAGATATCCAATGTATAATGCATTCTCTCGATCAATTCGACTTGTGTTAGTTTTGATTTTGTAAAACACATCAGCCCAGTTTTCTATACTCTTAATATATCTGATGTGTTCTGGTTTCAACATTTTGTTTCTGTTTTCATACGTCGCAACAACAAGCGCAGGAATTTCTGCTCGATCATTCTTATCAATTGCCGCTAACCCCTCCTCATTAAATCGATTACGTATTTCATCTACTATTTTTTCCTTTGTTTGTTTTCGGACCAGGCTTTTTTTGTAACAACGCTGGTGTCTTTTCAGTTTCCTTTGCTATTTTTTCAAGTACTGGTACAGTAGCAATAATACCCTCCTTTGTAGCAGTGGTTATTGGTTTAAAAAATTGTTCAGTTCTCGTTGTGGAATCGGTCTGAAATTTCTATCTTGCATTTAGCTTCTCTCAAATTGAATCTCGAACGGGAATAAATTTCTTAATTGCAGCTAATCGTTCGCGTGCTAATTTAGTTGTTAGTGCTTTTCCAACCATTATAAATATAATATACGATCTAACTTGTAGTAAACATTAACGATCTTTAATGATAAAATCTCTAAATGAATCACTTAGAGAAAATCGACCATTTGACTCTCCAAATTTTTTCCGGATTTTTCTAGGTTTTTAGTCGTTTTTTGATGATGTTTTAGTCCTTTTTTGATGATTGTTAGTCATTTTCCGGATTTTTCTGGTTATTTTTTACTTTAATGAGAAAATCTCTAAACGAATCACTAAGACAAAATCGATCATTTGTCACTATTATTTTTAACTCACCGGCAGAGAAAAATGACTAAAATATGACCAAAATCGATGAAACATCTCTAATTTTTACATGAAAATCAAAAATTATTTAGAAATTGCAGCGCTATTATAATAATGTATGAACACATACAAATATTCTTTCACGACAAAGGTAATCTTGAAAGAGCTGTCGCAGAAGTTTTCCGTAGAAATCCTAAAGATGAAATATTCAAAGAGAATTTTACTGTTGAACTCACCATAGATAGACTTGGTGATGATGTATTTCCGCTCACAAACGAGCAACAATTTCAACTAGCCCAAGATATTATAACGACAATTAAATGTAATTACGATCAAATAATACGATACGCTCATTGGTGTATCCACCCAAACGAACTCAGACAATTCATAAAAATGCATAACGATTACGATTTCTCAAATCCCTATGTGGAACAACAGAAAATCGTAGTGATAAATGAATAATCATAGATATTCTGCTTGAAATTGTAAACAATTTTCATTGTTAACCACCCACCCTACAATTACTTCCGCGTAGTGAATCACCATGCAAAAATAATTACACTATCTTACTTGTCTATAGACAGGTGAGTAAGCATACCTGTCTATTGTATACTTGCAAACAGGTAGGGTATTATACATGTCAATCCCTGGAGAGATTTGTTGAGGTGACTAAAGGGGTATTTTGTCAAATAATCGTTTTTATTGTCTTGATTTTCGAATTAATTGTGCGTTTGATTTCATATTGCTTTCCTAAATCACTTCTAATTTTTCCACAACAGTGAATAACGGGACGAACTTGTCGATCTAATTTTCATATGCGAGGGAGTCAGAAATTGCGTGTTGAATTCGTTTTATAAAAGAGTAGGATTTTGGTAGCACATATCTATTATTCCGAGCGCTATCATTAATATCTTGTAAATCAGAGAGATTCTGATCACAATCTAATTTACATGAGAATTGTATTCCTTGACTTTTCAAATTTAAAATCTCGCTAATAATCCCATTGATATTTTCAACATTCATTTATATGATATATTATATTTCTAATATATTTTATATATCAATAAAAAAATTGGGGTCAAATTTGATCGTTTTTTTTTTCATTTTTGATATATACATATTTGATATAATGGACAGCACAGCCTACCAACCCCCAATTCGAGTGTTATGGCGAGTTTGTAAGGCACACATATATACATATTTGATACATAGGACAGCACAACCTTTCAACCACCAATTCGAGTGTTATGGCGAGTTTCTAAGGCACAGATATATATATTAAAACCCCATTTGGAACCACTCAGGTGTTATTCACATCTGACCGAGCCCAGAGGTACCACGAAGCATAGTCTCCAGGAGGAGATCTAACTCGCCAAATAGCGGATTAGAACTCCAAGAAGACATGCTTAGTGAATGGACTTCACATGATATATGCAATTATTTACATATAAATATATACAAGTATTTATATATATATACATGACATGGTATGGTATTTACAATGAAATGATATGATGATGGTATTTACAATAAAATGATATGATGGTATGATGATATGATGGTATGACGGGGAGGTTCTACACTCAAACTGAAACAACCATAAACCCCACAGAATCACCCTGGGTTGAATGCAAAAACACATTCACACCATGAGACGGTGTGTGACGTATGGTGATTTCAATTGGAGTTTCGAATGGCTTAAAGCCCCAATAATATAGAGAGACGGCATGGTATATAAGCTAATACATGAAAACCAATGACAGAGGTGTGTGATTTGTATTATTTCGTGTACTTAAAAATGATTATTGAAAGTATCTAAAGAAGAACGAATACTTCAAAAAACACTAAAAAAAGAAATTCGTCTGTTGTAAATACCGCCTATTTGATTCGATTTCTCACAAAACAAATACTTGATCATCTCCATTGAGAATTTGTTTCAAAAACCAACACAAAAAGCAATTCCATCATCAAAAAATCCCATTGAGATCCGCAGACAGCGTGTTTCAAAAACCAACACACATAAAAATCATTTAGTCATCAACAAAACCCATTGAGTTTACCTCTCATTCATAAACTGAACACATTCACACACGAGTTATTCCCCTTTGTTATATATATATATATATATATATATATATATATATATATATATATATATATATATATATATATATATATATATATATATATATATATGTATATATATATATATACACATATATATATATATATATAATAGTACAAAACATAATTCAGATGTAACCGAATTGAATTATATGTCCGTTTTTTTTTTAGATCGCTGACCGACATATTTGTTCTGCTTCTTTTCGTACTGAGGGTTTGCAAATATCGAAATATCTACCAGCTTCTGTTATTTATTGAAATACTCTTTCTTGGTTAGTTGCTGTATTAAATGATTTTATAGGTCTCGAATTTTTCGAGTATTTCCCAGTACCTCCCTGTTTGGTGTTTTCACTCTGAGAGACAGCACGTGGATTCGATAAAGAATTATCAGTTTTTATACCATTTATGTGATCAATAACAAAACCTTCTTTTATCAATCCATGAAAACATTCGAACATAAATCTGTGATTAAGATATCTTTTCTTTCCAACAGTAAATCTAAGATACCCCTGATTATTCACAACACCGACCGATTTCTTCAGTCTGCGGTTTCTAATAATACCGTCAGGAGATGCTTCATAATTAATGATCGTAGGATGTGGCTGAAATTCATGGTTCATTTATATACTATATACTATTTGTCGAATTAATTATTTGGTTTAATTATTTCTTGATAATCTTTCAATGTAGTCTTGAGGTGTTCTTATGATTTTGTCCTTGACAGAGTCAGAATCATTGATGGAGTTTTTAACGGAATCTTTCATTCGTTTATCATAATAGCGCTTTAGCTCTATGTATCGCTTACCACCACAACTGAGACACAACAGAGATTTTCTTCTCACAACTACCCCACATCGGATACAAGGTAACGGTCCAAAATTTTCGCGACGTACGCTTTGTGAATGATATCCACAGAATTTATTTCTGCATGATTTGTTACAAGCGGTTACTGATCCGATCATAAACTATTTGCAATGATTCATTATATAATAAACTCTATATTTAAATACTTGTTTTAATTATAATATTTAGGAGTTCGAGAGATTATCGAAAATTACGCCTTGCAAAAATACTAAATTCAATCTCGATAGAGTCTCAACTGATGTATCAAAGGGTCTAATAAATGATAGAAGCATGATAGATAAAATCTGTGATGCATTTAATGAATTCAAGCGCGAAGGAGCATATCACTGTTGGTCAACATTTCGAATTAATGGTAATGTTGATGCTACCATGAACGAAGAACTAGAAGCAGTGTTAATGTCGCATCTTGACCAGAACAAGTATTTTTTTAGAGTGAAATTGGATTATACGGGGCAAATTCGAACCCATCCTGAAAGATTAAAAAACTGTCACTGTGAGTCAGGATTCCAACCAGGAATTTTGACTGGAATTGACAAACCGTATTACGAGAGAGCTTATCCTGTAACCGCAGTTGTTTATTGAATCTATCCATTAAATGATAAACCGAGTATTGAGAAACTAAAACCAATGAAACAGTCAGGCAAGATAAATTGTGTAACAGAACGAATAATAGAGCATTTTTCAAATGCGTTGCGTGGAAACAAATTGACGTATCTAAGACGTAAAAAAAATGAATGAATGGGGACTAACAGTAAAGGAAAATTGGGCAACGATTCAAGATAAAGCCAAATTAGAAACATCATTAAGATTCCCAATATCCATAATAACGATAACAGGAGAGGTATTACACGAATCGAGATATAAATCAAACTGAGCTCCAGTTAAAATTATTGACCATAATGAACACGCATGGACACCTGCATTAACCATATTACCGCGAGATAGAACAATAAAATATCTACCCGTGGAATTCTCTGGGGAGGAGAAATTACTTTATTTTATTTACGAGTTAAGTAAAAACGATCCTATGTCAGTGTGGTTACTTCACAGTTATGAAGACGAAGAGGGTAAATTCGATCAATTTGTAAGACCCAATGGTGAATTATACCGTACTGAAGCCCTCCCCAACGAGATGAAAAAACTAGCTAGTGGTGTTTCAACGGAACACGACGAACAATTGTTAACAAACTGTTTTACAATTCCGTCAGTTGCAGCTTATTTCGCGAGAAAGAAAAATATGTGGAAAGCAACAAGAGCTGAATTTCTATCAGATATCAAGTCATGCTGCATCGATTACGGTCATGGTGGATTGTGGAATACAAAATACGACCCCAAAAGTATTATTTCGGTTGATATGATTGCGTGTTATCCAGGGAGTTTGCTCGGATAAGGAGAATGTGCTGAGTACTTTAAACGGTTTGGGCATCCCACACATGAGATGACCCGTGTTGCGATTAATGGACCACTGCCCGATTTTGATTTAACCGGGTTCGCTCGTGTGGTATCATTTGAATTGGCTAAAGGACTTCATCCGTGTTGTTAAGTTTGGATTGGTAGACATATATCTGAAAAACACTGGATGCCAATAGTGTTATTACGGTACATGATTGATTGTAGAATACCGATATCGCTGATAGTCAGTGAAGCGATTATATCATATCGGAAACAAACTGAGGTCTGATTACCACAACCCGGTAGTCTAGATAGTATAATCAGCAAAAATATAAAACAATTTCCTGATGTCGAGGAAGAATATATCGTGAAATGGTCCAAACAGATCTTTGAAGTTAGAAATAAACAAGCAAAAGATCTCGGTAGAAGAATAATTAGTAAATAATTAGTAAATTCACATAGGGTGGAAAAAATACGACAATAAACAAATTCTTCACGGTTGATTATAGATAATGTTGAATACGATTTAATAGATGCAGATGCAGTATCTAAAGGTATATATGTCAATCGTAAAGACGCTTTCTTGTCCGATTTAACAAAATTCTGTACAATTGTTACTTACAACAACGAATATAATCTTCAATATACACATTTAAGGGCGTCTTTGCTGGCTTATGCTTTTATTTATTTATTTTCAATAATAAATAGATTTCCTGACATAGCGGTTAGAGTCGCCACTGATTCATTTTATACAGACGTGAAACATAAAGAAGCAGTGGCCGAATTCACTAATTCCGACGAGAGTTGGGAGTCACGGAGAATTGAAAAGGAAATACCGTGTGATTATTCCAAATCCACAATGTTACAATTGAAAACAATTACAAGAAAAATAATCAGATATCAGAACTATCTAATGCACCGTCGTGTTCCGATCCAATATGTTGATATAAAACCAGTTACATAAACGGCAGTGGCTGGTGAGGAAAGACGACTTGTGCGATTGAATTATTTCGAGGAAAATCAAACATGATTGTGCTAACACCAAGACACAGACTTGCAAGAGAGATGAAACAACGAGGAATTAATGCTTGCACATATCATAATTTCTTTCTATGGAAAGGTGACGAATGGACTTCTGATCGAATGGGCGAGATATATATTACTGAAATCCTCATTTGGGATGAGATATGCACAGTGTCGTTTGACGTATTACAAAAGTTTCTTGATTAGCTATTGCTAGCTAATACAAAAGTGGTAATGTATGGCGATCATGGTCAACCACCATCATTTGTCGGTTTGTCTCCACATGATTGGCTGAACAATTTTGAAGACTATTATGAAGAAATTAATACTGATCATAGATCACTTGATAATGAATTACGCGAGTTCAAAAAACTAATAAGATTACAACCGGATAGAAGTCAGTGTGAAATAGCGCGTGAAATAATTTCAGAAACCCCATTAAATGATTTCTGGCAAGCGTGGAAACCAAACGATTTGATAGTGGCAAGTAGAAAGATAGTCAGAGACTTACTTCAGATGAAGTTCTTTGACTTGCATAAAGAAAAATTTGCAACACTTCCCGTGCCGCTTTGTTATAGACCCAAGGATACACGAAATATCGAAGTTGATATTCCAGGACATAGTGAGAAGCAGATTCTTGTATTAAATGATATTGTGTTGGTTGATATCAGTGTTGTCGAAGACGCATTGTCCGCTGAAAAATCCCCATGGAAGCTAGGATACGCAGCGACGATACATTCTTCGCAGGGATTGACTATATCAAATACAATTGTTTGGATCACAGATAATCACATCAAGTGGTCGAATTTACTTTGTCTCGCACTGTCCAGAGTACGAAGAATAAATCAACTTCGAAGAGTTGTTTTCGATTATAACGACACAACAATCAATGATATTGTCAGCGATGTTATAATCAGACAAAAAAACTCTCTGGTTATAAACAACAGGACAAGAAAAAAAACCAGAAAATTTGACATTGATGCCGAATTTATAATCACACTAAAACAACAAAAGAATAATCACACTGCGCGAGTTGTGATTGTATAATGAGTTGGTGTTGGTCAGATAAAGATCCTCGACAATTTACCGTAGACAGAAAAAATAGCAGCGTAGGTCATACCAGAGATGATGTGATGTTTATTTGTCTTGAGTGCAACAGACGCAGAGGTGCTAGTTAAGACCACGCGGTGGTAATTGAGTATCCTCGGGTATCACTTGTAATTGTTCACGAGTAAACCCTCGCTGAGGAGCAGTTGAATCCAATCTATAGACTGGCGGTCTACCCGTAGATTGTGTTATGCTAGAGATTTTATGCGTGGTGACACTCCAAATAGGATCAGTAGCTCTTATTTTGCCACCTTTGAGCTCTCCTGGTTCATATAAATATCTAACAGTGACATTACCGAGAAAAATCATTTTGTGGTTGTACGGGTATATACTTCTTTTTAATCGCGTTGTTAGGTTTCATGTTGATTGTTCGAGTAATCTTATTTTTTAGCACGGTAATTACGCCCGGTAATCTCTTGACCCATTCACGAAATCGTTTATCCTGAATAAATTCCTTCGCGTATTGATATCCAAATAACCGCTCAGCAAGTGTTCGATTAAATCGTTCAACAATTGCCTGATCGCGATGTAGTGCAGTATGTCCTCGTCTGATGGTGACATTATGATGCTTCATTGTTGATAACACTGCACCCTGAAATTCCTTGCCAGGATCAACTTGTAATAGATTTGGACAATGCAGATGAACTCTTCGATAAATCCTTTCAAACGCAGAAGATACTTCAGTTGATGACTTTGTTTTTAATTGCTCTGCTTGTTTATATCGACTCGCAACATCAACTGCAGATAGCGCATATTTGTAAACACCATAATGCGGCAGAAATAGTATATCAGCTTGATGAAAGTCATTAGGGACGCTGACATCAAAATGCGAGGAGTTAATTTGTTTAGGCGGTGGTAGATAAATTTGCCATATCGCCTGTTTAGATAACCAATCCGCTGCAGTGGTATTTTTCACCTTTGCGGCGCTTGCGAGTTTACTGATTGCTGCTTTACCCCTCCAGTATCCTTTTGGAGAATAATAAATAGATTACATGTTGTTATTAATTACCAGCACCCAACATTAATTTAACCTTCATCGCCGATTTTATCAACCATGAAGCCAATTTTTCTTTGAATGATTTATCAGTGATGGAATTCAATGCATGAATCAATTTCACATCTGAGATATGTCTGTGTTGCAAATTATTGCTTTTATAAGCAACATCATGAACATGACACGCCTTTTCAATAGCGTTTATTGGATACTCGCAGGGATTGGGTTGGTTTTGATCATCAAGTCTGATATCAAGTCTGGTTCCATGTCCACAATAACTATACCCTGAAAGGTGCTTTTCTCCTGGATATTTTGGCCATGGTGTTCATGGTAATTTTACTAACTTGGCTGCAATATCACCTCCTCGTTTTTTTTTTTTAAATCCTTCGAAACAAATATAAATTTTTTGGTATCAGCAAATGCTGATCTGTTATTTTTAGTTGTAATCGTTGTCAAGTCATTTGTGCTAGTAAGCGTCTTATATTTCACACAATATATTAGATCCATAATTTATTTATAATAACATGAATGTAACTGATTTTTCGGAGACTAAAACAAGAGAACCAGTTAAGCATCATGCAGCTCTACCAAATTCTATTCGTATGATTATAATCATAACATTTGGAAGTGGCAAGACGTATTTGCTACTTAATTTAATAATGAGATGGTCGAAATGGGACAAGTTGTATTTAGTGTCCCCTACTGTAGACGATTAGCGATGCTACGAGGTGCTAAAGGATTTTAACGAGAAAGCAAAATCAGAAATCGATGAGGATATTATTGAATTTATAACCGATTTCGAGGAAGCACCGAGTATTGATGATATTGATGGAAGCATTAACAATTTACTTGTCTATGATGATGTCATGATAGACAATCAAAAGAATCCCGCTAGGATATTTTCCAGAGGCAGACATAAAAATACCGATGTGATATATGAGTAGTAATAGGGGGCACTCTAGCCTCAATGGAAAATCCAGTCAAAAACAGCTTGGGCACATCTAGCCTCAAGGGGAATTTAACATGGTGGGTCTATCTAGCCTCAAGGGAAATTTAACATGGGAACTATTTGGGTCTATCTAGCCTCAAGGGAAATTGAACATAGTGGGCCTATCTAGTCTCTAGGGTAATTGAACATAGTGGGCCTATCTAGCGTCAAGGGAAATTGAACATGGTGGGACTGTATAGGGACAAGGGAAATTTAACATGGTGGGACTATATAGGGACAAGGGAAATTGAACATGGTGGGACTGTATAGGGACATGGGAAATATTATTTTTGTATTTGTATAGGGGACTGTAGAGCGACAAGGGGAAAATGGAGGCAAAGAAAGCTAATATCTTTTCGAGACCTATGAGTGGCCCTGAAAAGGGCCTTTGGATACTTCTTCTTCTTTTATTTTCTGCCGTTGTTCCACCACCTTTTAATTTTACCAATGATTCCCGTTTTCTTCTTCTTTTCTTCCTTGGGAATCCAATTGGGATGTCCCATAGCTCTAAACTTTTCCTGAACTCTCATCCATCTTAGATTTAGTAGATCAAAGTCCTCTTTCTTCTTTTTGTTCTTTTTTTCCTTTCTTTCCTTAGACCAGTTTTCTTTAATCTGGATCACCTGTTCTTCCATCACCATTCTCATCATTGCTTCTGCCTTCTTTAGCCTGTCTAGACCCCAGTGCACATATTCCCACTCTATCAGATGTAATGTTTCTTCTAGAAAGCACCTGACTTTGATGACATGATCAAGTGCCTGCTTCAAGTCCCCTATTTTTATATATTTTGTTTTAATACGTCTTCTTAATTTCTGGTCTTCCTCCTCTATCATACCTTCTAATAGATCTCTTGCTAATTTCAGTTGGCTTACAAAGCCATGGTTTCTCTGAAATTCTTCCTCAAGTCTTTCCACTTCATATTCTGCATCAAGGATCCCAAACCAGCTGTCTCGGAGTTGGATAAACAATTCGAAATTCATCTTGTTGTGTTCAAAATTGAATGGCTCCAAGGACCGACGATTGCGTATATATATCTTAAACACGAACGTGAAAGAAAACACCCCTTACATTCACTTTTCATATTATATACTATTCACAAACCATACTATATACTATCCAAAATCACACCATATACTAACCACACACACGGGAAGCAGCCAAAACAAACCATACTATTTACTATCCAAAATCACACCATATACTAACCACACACACACACACACACACACACACACACACACACACACACACACACACACACACACACACACGGGGAAGCAGACAAAACAAAACATACTATTTACTATCCAAAATCACACCATATACTAACCACACACACACACACACGGGGAAGCAGCCAAAAACACACCCTATCATTTACTATCCAAAATCACACCATACACTAACCACACACACACACACACACACACACACACACACACACACACACACACACACACACACACGGGGAAGCAGTCAAAACAAACCCTATTATTTATTATCCAAAATCACACCATATACTAACCACACACACACATACACACACACACACACACAGTAAAGAGTCAGTGTTTATAATCACACTACTCCTCTCTCATACCCATTGGCAATTGACATAGTATTTTTTTTCTTGTTATTTTGGTAGCCCTGAGAAGGGCTGTTTTTTTAAACTTCAAAATTCACCTGGCTAATGCTGGCATCTCCCAGGTCTAGCCCCACACACACATCTTCTACTCCAATCATTCTCCCAATTCACTCTTGTGATTGGGAGCGCAGAGGGAGAATGATTGGCTTCACTATCCCAGTCTTCACTTTGAGGGATAGTGAAAACTTCCCTCTCTACTCTCCTATTCCGCAACTTCGGCTGAGGCTGTGGTTGTTGCGGTGGGGCTTGTGTCTGTAGTGGACGAACTGGTTCTGGTGGTGAAGGTGTCCTCACCATGGCTGTGACTCGACTAGTTTGTCTCATCATGCGGTGAGGCAAAATTGACATTTGCATTTCCTTCTTTTTACTCTCCTCCTCTTCTTTAATCATAACCTCTTCTTCTTTGGCTTCCATAGCCAGTTCATCCAGGAGACGCCTAGCATTCTCCAGGTGCATCTGAAGTTCCCTCAATTTTTCCAGTCTACTCATCTTCTTCTTTGAATTTATACGCCAACAATAGGTAGTCAGACTGACTGACATTATTTGTTTAAAGTGCTTCGTCCCTGGGGCTCTTAGCACTGTTTTATCCCATAAAATGGGTTATTTAATTTATCCTGAGGGGAAGGAATTGTGCCACATCCCCTGAAAGCGTTTATACACTCAAAAGAGTGCTTATTTACTTTGGCCGTCACCACGGGACAGTGTTTTAACTGTCACTGGGTGAATGTAAGGCCGTGTGGTGGGTAGGAATAGAACCTACACACACCCACCCAATCATTCTGTTAACTACTGGTCTGCAATAGCAGTAAAGCGAGAGAAAATTAGCTTTCTCATATCGCTTATGTCGGCGTAATGTGGTCGTGCAAGCACGAGAAATTACGGCAGCAGGGAGAAAAGGTGACGAAAACTCAAGCACGCACCTGTATGTCAAATTCAGTCCATTTATACTAATGGACAACCTAACAACCAATAATGTGTAAGCCACCTGTGCAATTTACCAAATATCTGAGTTATAAAAAATATTAATTAACATCCTATAAAATATAGGGACTAGTACTACAGTGTACATACGTAAGTCCCTATTGTATTTAAACTAAAGTGTCTAAGCGACACATAAAAGTGTAGTCAATGGTAGGGGATTTTGGTTATAAATTTGTTGCGCAGTGCCAATAAGGTCAAATTAATCCTTTCAGGGCCATAAAGTTAGTCAAATAGGGTTACTCGATACCAAATGAGTACCCTTTTATTCAGGCAATGAAGGTCAATGAGTCCCCAGTTTCTTCATTGCGGCAGGCAGGTTCGGGTGTAGCATGTCTTTCGCTGACTGTAGTCCGCTATTCGTCCATGCCGCTGCATTCCGTGTACCGTACTGCAATTATTATTTTCTCCAAGTATTGGCGTGTTGTTCAGGTGGTGAGCTGCTTTGCGGTTTCGCCATTTTGTACCCTGCGTAGTGAAAGCCAGCCTATTTGGCTTCTTGCAGAGTCCGCCATATTGTTTCCACGTGGCAGCCGCCATTTTCCTGGGAGCCCTGACTTGTTGAAATATCCTACAGGTCGCTGTTTTGCAGGTGTTCAGTCTAAGTCCTACAGTGGTTATTCCAGTTATGGCTCGGTTTCCCGTCACCTCGGCTCGGTTGCCCGTCACCGCTAGTCGGCTCGGTTTCCCGTCACCGCTAGTATCTGATTCCCTAGAAGCTCCTATGGGTGCCTTATTTATTTGATGAGCACGCCTATGGTCTTCTGTTATCTGTGGCTCGCTGTTATACACCTTCAGCTCTGTGTAGTCCCGTCCTGCTTGCTCTGTGTCCATTGCCCGAATGATGTTGAATGTTGATGATGGTAGTCAGACTGACTGACTGACTTTATGTGTTTTAAGTGTCTCGTCCCTAGGGCTCTTGACACTGTTTTATCCCTTAATAAAGGGTTATTTACTTTATCCTGAGGGGAAGGAATTGTGCCACATCCCCTGCAGGCGTTTATGCACTCATAGAGTGCTATTTACTTAGGCCGTCACCACGGGGCAATTATTGAACTGCCACTGGGTGAATGTAAGGCCATGTGGTGGGTAGGAATAGAGCCTACACACACCCACCCTATCATTCAGTTTACGTCTAGTCTGCAAGAGCAGTAAAGCGAGAGAAAATTAGCTTTCTCATATCGCTTATGTCGGCGTAATGTGGTCGTGCAAGCACGAGAAATTACTGTAGCCGGGAGAATGGTGACGAAAAGCTAAGCGCGCACCTGCATATATCAAATTCGGTCCAGTTGTACTAATGGACAACCTAACAACCAATAATGTGTAAGCCACCTGTGCAATTTACCAAATATCTGAGTTAAAATAATAATTAACATCCTATAATCAAAAATAGGGACTAGTACTACAGTGTACATACGTAAGTCCCTATTGTATTTAAACTAAAGTGCCTAAGCGACACATAAAAGTGTAGTCAATGGTAGGGGAATTTGGTTAAAAATTTGTTGCGCAGTGCCAATAAGGTCATATTAGTCTTTTCAGGGCCAAATAGTTAGTCAAAAAGGGGTGCTCGAAGCCAAATGAGTCCCCTATTATAATGGCAATTGATTTCCCTTAATAGGGCTGGTACTCATCATATTGGAAGGTGCCGCGCCTTCCCTCTATTTCTACCAGGCTTGCGGCTGTTTTTGTTTCTTCCCTGGTGATTCTTGGGAAGTATAGCCCATGTCGTGAAGCCAGGTATGCTGCCGCATCAAAGTGTTTGAACATGGCTTGTTCTTCAAAGGCGTCGTAGTAGTAGTTGGTAAGTATTTTCAGTCCGTAGTGCCACTGTTGAATTCTGGGTGGGGAAGTCTGTAGTGATCGGAACCCTATATATGTCACTGCTGTGATGTAGCTGGTTGCTTTCTTTTTGTTCTCCAGCAGTTTTGAGAGTCCTAGTGTTTTGCAGAGTTTCCCCATTAATTCTTCTTTAGTTTTTTCTGGCATTCTTGCTGTTTTTACTGGTGTCTCCCACTTCGCCTCCGAAGGAGGGGTAGAGGTAGCGGCAGCCTCCAGTTGTTGGTTCAGGTCAATTGCCAGACCTGTTAGATGAGTAGGGGTGGATGATTTTAGCACCCGCTTTTTCCCCTTTCCTTTTTTCTGTGTAGGGGTTGGTGTAGGTTCAATTTCGGATAGTATTAATGGCGCCGGCTCAATTATTGGTGATGTGGCCTTTTCCATCTTTTTTGTGGCTGTAAGTACGGTCCGAAGTTGTGTAGTTAGTACTTCTAACTGCTCCTGAATTATTTGCGTATCCCCTTGTACAGTAGATTCCCTTTCGGTTATCGTCTGGGTTTTGTCATTCAGGGCGGTTGGGGGTGGGGAGCGTGTAGCGTACTCCGGTCCGGTTTCCCGACTTTTCCGCTGTCGATTTCTCCTGCACTTGAGTTCCCCTCTTTTTTCTGTTTTTTCTTCCTTGTCCCATACGAGCAGCAGAGTAGTTCTTTTACCTGCTGCTCCGAGGCTCCAATTAGTGGCCTCTATTAGTCCTAAGCCAATAATGGCTTTTAAGGCTGGTCCTGGGATAACTTCCATCGCTAACGTTTGTAGTAGATCCATGTTAATGCTTGCTCGTTCGCTGCGAATATAGTCAGACTGACGAGTGATTCTTTATATATAGCACAAGCGCGGACGTGATGGAAAACACCCCCTAGATCCAAAAACTTACGTTATCCCTATCATCACCAAAACACGTAGACTTAAAAGAAAACACTCACTCACTTTTATACTTTACTCATATAAATTATAAATTTAACAAGTTATTTTGAAAAAAAAACGTTGTGCTTATAGACGCACTTCAAACAAAAGTAAAAAGAGACAGTGATTATAGACTCACTTCTATTTTTTTTTTTTTTAACTTCCTCACATACCATTAGCAAATTGAATGATTAATTCTTTTCGAGAATATTGGGTAGCCCTGAGAAGGGCTGTTTTTTGTGTGTACGAGGAGGGATGACAATCTTTTATCGTCTAAGATTGCGTCCTCGTCTGGCAACAGGATAGGGTCTGCTTCTTCGGAAAGAGAAAGAGAACTCTTTTGTGTCCACACGGCAGTCGACAAAACTTCTGCCTGGGTTCTGCTGCTATTGTTGCTGCTGCTGTTCTCTCTGCTCTCTCTGCTGCTTCTGAAGTCTATACTTCTCAGTCCATTCTTCTTTGTCTTTTTGAACTTCCTCTCTGAAGAGTTCTTCTATGAGGTCTTCCGTTACTTGTAGCATTCTAACATTCTCTATCTCTTCAGGCTTTGGCATCAGATTGTGTCTGATACGATACAGAGTGACGTAAGCTTCGTTCAGCTTAGCTAGTCTTGAGCACATCTTCGTAGTAGGATGAGTCAAACAATGGATGACCGGACTGGAGACTACCCCTGCTTGATATGGTTCAAGCGCGGACGTGATGGAAAACACCCCTCTACGGTTTAGGGTTTTGAAACGTTTGGATAGTTTGATGTGAGGGATAGAAAGAAAAGTCAAAGAGCATTTATATGAATACAAATGTAAAACAAACGACAGACGCATTGGTTTCAAAACACAACATTTTTTATTCAAATAACAAAACAACTCACAAAACACAATTTTTTCAAATAACAAACATTTTTTCAAATAACAAACATTTTTTTCAAATAACAAACATTTTTTCTTCCATAACACTAATACATTATCTTTGACATGGTTGACAACGTTGTGAATTAAATTGAGATTTCCACTGTTGGAAATCATTGGGCCATTGATGTACACTACGTTTCCTAGCTAAAGACAACAGATAGCCATAATGGTCACAAAACCATCGATCTACTTTGTCATCGTTTCGAGACGAATGACGATCAAAATAAGTCACTACATGTTCTAAAGAATATCCAAGTCTGTGATGATGCAGATAATAGACACAATATTGTCCACACACCATAGAATCTGTGCTTTGTAATTTCACATTATTGAATCGTGTCGTCTGGGCATTTCTTCTCATAAAGTCAATGATATCTTCGAAAGGGGGTAATCCATACGAATCAAAATATTCCACACAACCCTCTTGAGGAAAGGAGACAGCTACCCAGTGAGTTCCTGGAAGATGACTGTCATCTGTATTGATGACATAAGCTTGATTCTCTTGAGGTTTGCGATGAGGTAGTTCATCTTTAGCACACACTACAGGATTCCAAGAAGCAGTGTACGAACTACGGTTCAAAAGATAATAAAGTTCCCAGGTATCCATTTTTTGTTGTGTAGCCTTGTTTTTATTCCCTTTTTTTTCACAGATGATGATAAGTCATCAATTCAATCCAGACTTTTTGCTCGAAACGGTCTGACAAGTAACTGATGGTTTGATTCGTCTCTTTACTCCGGGTCAAGAGAGCTTCGATGCGATCAATTTCTCGAGCAAACAATGGAGGAGAAGAATGATCACGTAAGCCTTTATACCACTGAAGTAACACGGCTTCTTCTGAGATGAGACTCCAAGCTTCGTTCAGATAATCGTTCAATTTTTCTTCTTGACTCATCATTATATATTTATCGTGTTGAATTTGACTGGGATGATCAATTTGACATCCATAACAATCTTTCTTAATCATGTCCCTCATTTTATCTTCCAAGTGTTGTGCAAAACAAGCAACTAATTGTTGTTCCTGTTCTGGCCATCTGGACTGCATGATCACTACTTCTTCTTTTTGGTCTTGAGGATCTGCTTTTTCGGTAACCTCCCATTCCATTTCCATGGATTCTCCACTATTCAAAGAGGGACAAGAGTTTTCCATAGTGTCTAATAGTCTAGAATGACTTCTCTCAAACTGTTGATTTATATGGTATTATCAAATTCGGCATACAGAATGACATTCACCGTATGGTCAAGTGCCTTTGCAAACTGAAGTTCCACACGCAGTTGTCCAGATTTTATAGGGTGGAAATGTCCCTCGTCGCTGCCTTGGTCTGGAGTGAAATCAAAACCCCACAAAGCGTAACCTCCTGCATAATCGTCGTAGGAAATACCGTGACTGGTGTTGGTTCCTAACTGTCCTGTGGCTTCGTACAGCGACAAGTACGACATCAAGTAATTCTTCAGGGTAAAATTGGGTTCGAAAGGTCTGGTACACAAAGTTTTGCCATCGCGACTGACTTCGATTTTGGATACATTGTAGTGCTTAAACTCGAAAGGATTTTTATCGTGGGCACCGTTGAGGGCTGCATTGCTGACGATACCAATGAATAAACGTTTGGGTAACTGTCCTTGGAACAGATGATCTTCGATCTTAGATTGGAGTCCGCTGCCAATGGTAAAGGTTTTGACTTCCACGCGTCGTATCGGATACTTGGCTGTCGTTCTGCTCAAAGTGTGACTGATATCATTTCCCACTTTAGGTAACACTTCCACACGACGCACGTATAACCTGGCTTCTTCGATCATGGTTTTGTATTCGTTGGCATGAGCCATCAAATGGAAAGCAGTACTGCTACGATTCAGTCTCAAGCAAATATCCACTCCGTTCAGCAAATACTTCTCTTGAAACCACATGTCCAAATGCAAACGATCGAACAGTTCTAAACTACGTCCTACAATTTTCTTATGACGCTCGAGAAAACCCTCATTGACAACAACATTGTTCGCTTCGTACGCAACCAAGGCTGTGCTGTTAAACGTATTTACACCTGCGGTGTCAGGTTTCCATACCACACAAGCATCTAAATGAGTGTTCTTGGCTTCTTTTCCGTGTGTCAAGAGATTTTCGAGGTACGCTCGGTAAGGGTAAATATCCATGCTACTGCTGACCAGTTTGTTATTCATGTACAAATCCACTTCGCTGAACAAGGAATGCATGAAATTGTTGGCGGGAGCTACTCGGGCATCGGCTGCCGGCGGGTTGCCGTTGTCCGTTTTGACCACTTTCACTTTCAAATACAAGTAACTGTTGTTGAGATCGATGTAATCTTCGGGTTGTCCTTTGATTTCAAACTCGATGGGAGCTGAATCCGTCAAAGAGGAGACGTCATGAAATTCAACCCATTGGGCTTCTTGCATGGTCATCATCGTGGGTGGCATGGCAAAGAGATCTAGTTCCGACTTGGAACAAGCACAAGATTCTTGGTGCATCATTTTTTCTCTCTCAGTCTCTATGTGGTTTTACTTTTAACAATCAAAAATGTCTAAGTCTCGAGCGGTTCTTTTTTTCTTCATCTTTCTAACTTTAGAGGTACGGAGACTTTTGAAAGGGTGCCTTCGTCGTCGCTTTCTACCTTGTCCTTGCTGTGTCGTCAGGGAAGCTGGAATGCCAGACTCGGTACCGTTCAGGGCATTTATAGGACTTTCTCGTCGACCCAAAATCTCTTTACCCGTTTGAAGCAAAACATTTTTGCCTGCTCTCAAAAAAGCTTCTTTGGGGTTTTGTTTGTCAATGAGAACATTGTGAAGAAAATCTTTGCCGTGAGTCAATGCGGCATCTTTTAAGGCGTGCAATCCTCGTGTCACCATCGGTTTCAAAACAGGGACCACAAAACGAAAGGCTGATTTAAACATATCTACTAAACCATGTCCTCGTTGTCGAGTGACTCCTTGGTACACAGGATACATCACTTTTTCAGTTGTTTGAGAATCGTTTTTGAAAATGGAGTTTCACTGTGACTTTCCCTTTGGTAAATGGAATATTTTGTCCTAGTTCTCCTTTTATAGTAATGTTCACACTGTCGAAATACGACTTACTGACCGGTAAATAATGAGGATTTACAAATCCGCTGTGAACGTGATAGGTATTTCCACCTTCTTCTTTAGCGCTAGTGGCAGAATCCACTTTGAAAGGAATGACACGTAGTAACGGTACAGAGGTGTGTCCTACCACGTTGTACTCCACCACATCGGAGTACACAAACATCAAGTTGAGACCTTGGTTCAATTCAACAGGGAATCGAAAATATTTTGCAAAATCCAAGTTACTGGTTATGCCTGGTATTTGCTTTTTGTTCTTGAGCATCTCGACGTCTCCACCTAAAATATCATACAATTCAGGACAAAAAGTAATGGCCATCATTTTTTCCTCTGAAAATGTCATCATGAGTCGACGAGCCACTGGATGGTACTCAAAGATAACACTTTTTGGGGGTTTTGTGGACTCCATGGCTTTACCAAACTTAACATTGAACATGGTAGCAAGTGTAGTCACTAAATGTTGACCGCTAAAATAATAACCTGGAGGAATGACGAAGTTATGAGTGGACAGGGCTTTAGTTGGGGGTCCATCTGATGATTTCTTTTCGCCACCTTTGCCTCGTGCGTCTAAGGCATCTTGCAATTGCTTGTCAATCACTTCTACTGTAAAAGTGTTGTTTTGATTTTTGACGATGTTTTTGATTTGTGTCGGGTGTATTATTTCCACTAAAGCTACTTCCCAATGAGCATCTTCATCCAAATGCATGGCTTGAGGTAATTTAGCCGTGTAACAGTACAACGTGTTGTTAGGAAACACCTTCATGAAACTGTCACTGGGTAACGTTAAGTAAAATTGGTTAATAGTGTGGTTCATAATTCCAATGTTCTTCTGTCCGAGGAGTCACTCGAGGTTAAAGGAGTGTCTAAAAGAGGATTGTGATTGGAAGGGTGACTGTCAGGAGAATGACTAACGTTGGACGCAAGACTCCCAATAGTGTTACTGTTGTTCCCGTTGTAAGAGTATTTCAGGGAAGGATTGGGAAGAAGATACCCGATGCAACTGCTGAGTAAAATAGTCCACAATTGTTTGTCTCCTTGTTGCTAACTCAAATTAGCAATGGCTGCACCGATGACACAATACACCACAAAGATTTGACAGAAAAAGACGATTTGCGTTTTGGGGACACGTTCTCCACACCACACCCACAAGGGTTGCTTTTGTAAATCTTGCAGAGAAGAAGTGGGTGAAGGAGTAGTCACTGTGGTTGCTGAAGCTGTATTGAAGGGCATGATGGTCACTTCTTTTTATAGTCGATGACTTGTGTAGCGTCAATCCAAGAATCAAAACTAGGAGGATATCCTTTCCAACGTACTTTGACTTCTTTGACACGACGTTTTCCTACTTTACGGGTTCTTCGTTCGAGAATGCTTTCAATGTCGTACACCTCGTCTTCTTTTTTGGTGACACGTTGTAACTCCGGCAAGTAAAACGTTCCCTTTAATACTTCTCCGTTCATGTCTTCCAATGTCTTCCAATTTATAGACGGTAGGATGACGATCGCGCACTCGTCCAGTAAAACGAAACAATTCGGTGGTCCAGTTGGGTAAGTAACCTTTGTCGAAAGTGCGTTTGGTTTTACCAATGCGTACCCAATCTCCCGGGGTTAACACTTCTCCACCTTTCTTGGGGACAGCCCTCGTCCGGGACGTACCAAACAGACGCTCAAAAACAGTCACTTCGTTGTCAGGTGTCACCTCTTGTGGGGCACGTCCAATGCTTCTATGGTAAGATTTATTGTAGGCTTGAACTAAGTGCGGTAAGACGTCGATGTACTTGAGAGTGTGTTGATGCGTAAAATATTTCCACATGCGTTCTTTCAAGGTACGTTGAAAACGTTCCACGATACTAGCTTTGGTTTCAGGATTTTCGGTGGTGAAAAAATGAATGTCACGTTTCTTTAATTCTCATTGGAAAGCTTGATTCAGAAATTCGGTGCCTTTGTCGGTTTGCCATCGACGAGGGTGACGACCACTTTGTTTCAACACCAGTTGCAAAGCTCATACTAACTCTCCGCTCGATTTGGATGTCAATGGTACGACCCAGGCAAATTTAGAAAAGACGTCGATGACACAAAACAAATATTTGTAGCCGCGATTGTAGGTGGCTAAATGAGAGACATCGGCTAAATCGGCTTGCCATTGATGATCGATGCCTTCCACTTGAGTGCGACTTCTGTGAAATTTTCGTCGAATGGGTTTGTGTAAAGTGTATGTCGCTTGCTCTTGTAACCATCGTTGTACTGCAGGTAAACGGAGCTTTTTCAGGCGAGTTTTGGCAGCACGATACAATTTCTGAATGCCTCCGTAACCTGCAGGGTAAGCTGGATCGTAGTAAATGCTGGCTAATACATTCTCCATGGTTTGGTTAATAAGTGACCCACTCTTCGAGGATATTGCTTTGGGTGGGACGAAATGGGGGTTGTTTGGAAACGGTTTTACGTGTCCGATGTGCCACAGTAGTTGACGTCGAGGGTACTGGTGGTGGTAGTGGTGGTGGTGGTTGCGGAGGTAATGAGATAATGAAATCAATTTTATTTGGAAGTACCGTCAGATGTTTGCTTTGATCTTGAGCATGGTATGCATCTGGATTTCTCTGATTGAATTGAAGTGCAGCGTTTCATATAACTCCTTTTCTGGTGACCTTAAATTAAAATTCAAATATGATATATGTATATGTCTGGATATATATATATATATATATATATATATATATATATATATATATATATATATATATATATATATATATATATATATATATACATATGTAGTTATGTATATTTAATCTGTATTGTATTTTAGTTTTTCTCCATGACTAACTATTAATTATGTATACATGTATTTTGGACCTGATGTTGTCGAAAATCAAAAATTATATTTTACATGACTAAAGATAATCACGTTTTAATTCTTAACAAGGTATAGTTAATCTTCCCATTTAGAGTGTAGCTTAAATATTAGGATTATTATCTTAGTATGACTTAAGAAAATTATGATTACCATATCCTTTATTATAAATTTAGTAACAGAATTTATCATGGAAACAAGACAGGATGTTCTTAAACGAACCCTCAACTAAATTGGCATAGAATTTTCAGAAACAGCTAAGTGTGACCTATATGAAATATAAAACAAATCATGTTTGGCTGAGAAACAGCTAAGTGTGACCTATACGAAATATAAAACAAATCATGTTTGGCTGAGAAACAGCTAAGTGTGACCTATACGAAATATAAAACAAATCATGTTTGGCTGAGAAATAGCTAAGTGTGACCTATATGAAATATAAAACAAATCATGTTTGGCTGAGAAATAGCTAAGTGTGACCTATATGAAATATAAAACAAAAGGTGTTTGGCTGAGAAATTGCTCTAAGATCCTGATTCACATTTTGACTCTTTTGTTGTGTTTAGTTTTATTTGGATTTATTAATTTTTCCAAATATTATTCCTTGCAAATACAAAGTGCTCATCAATAATATTCTTGGACAGAGACATTAAATTGAAATTACATTGAATTACAGCAAGGACAATATGGATTATAACACTGTGATTAATCAAAGAGACTAATAGTGTAAGGCCATTGGTTGATTAGTACATTCAAGATAACAGGCACATCAATTCCATCAGCATTAGATATAATTCTGAACATCACTGGATTTTAATTATAATTTTATTCATTGGGATTAGTGATATAATGTTTTAGACTATTGGGTATTTAATTTGAAATAATTATAATTAATGTAATTTCTTTATAAATTTTCACCTTGGAAAATAAATTTTTTGTTGAATTGTAAAAATCTTGATGGTTTTCACTCTTTTCAATTTCTTAGTCTAAGACCATAGAGTCACACACACAAACAAATACACATGCTATATATATATATATATATATATATATATATATATATATATATATATATATATATATATATATATATATATATATATATATATATATATGTGTGTGTGTGTGTGTGTGTGTGTGTGTGTAAAATAACATGGCATTTAAAGTGTTAGCATAAAGCAATTGATATGCAAATACTACTGGTGTATCAAATTGTGATCCTCTCATGGCATAATAATATGCATACATAAAAAGTCTTGCAAACATTTGTAGTTCATTCTAGATCAACGATCAATTTCCACGCATTCATCATTAGTGACATATGAAAATAATGATAAAAAGAATAGTAATACTAAATTTCTAAATGAGTTTAATATGGTACACATTTTCATCATCACAATCCTTTCTGCTTTCTGTTCCCTCTCCCCTCTCATACTTAATGGACAAACTACTATGTTGATCTTTCCAGACAAAACGTTAACTGGTCACAAATATCATGAGATGAGTGATTCAAATTACCAAACTGTTAACTGGTCACAAATATCATGAGATGAGTGATTCAAATTACCAAAACTGTTAACTGGTCACAAATATCATGAGATGAGTGATTCAAATTACCAAAACTGTTAACTGGTCACAAATATCATGAGATGAGTGATTCAAATTACCAAAACTGTTAACTGGTCACAAATATCATGAGATGAGTGATTCAAATTACCAAAGTGCATTTTAAATTAATTTACATTACAGTACCGATAAGGTGACTGCATGTTGACAGAGATTTTATCATACTTTATTGATAAAATGTCAGACTCCTGCGAGTAAATTGAGTAACTATCTGAAGCATAAAATATATCCCAATTAAATTCTTGCTTATCTTCATTGCTGTTGTTGTTGATCCTGTTATTGCAGGCATTTAAATCCATTTTCAGCACAAGATAGGCTATACATGGTGGCCAGTATAATTTTTCGGAGGAAGAATCCAGGAAAAACACCAAAAGAACCACCCACCCACTAGAAGCTACTGGCAAACAATCTCACATACCCACATTAGCTAAGCCTGAGACTCAAACCTAGGCAGACAGAGGTGTGGCAGCAGTGTTCCGTAATGGCGAGCTCTTAAAACCACTCGATCACTTGGGGCTCCATTTTATCTTTGCAAAGAAATCTAAAAAATCAGTTTTTGCAATCATAAAACCCATTCAAAGGGTCAGCGTACCTTAAATTGTTACTTTGTAACATAGAAATATAAGTATTTGTTGGGTTTACTAAGCCTGTTTGTTTTGCTTCTTTCTGTTACATTGTTTAAGGAGAGTCAAAGCAATAGAGGAAGTTGTATGTAAGTACCGTATGTTGTGTATATAGATAAAAAGAAATGGTTTTTATTGACTTATTTATGTTGCGTATATATATATATATATATATATATATATATATATATATATATATATATATATATATATATACAAATGAACGTTTCTTATTAGACTTTTTATGTTGCGTATATAGATATAAATGAATGATTTTTATTAGACTTTTTGTTTATGTTGCGTATATAGATACAAATGTGTTGATACTTAAACGCATTCTAAGGACACCAGTCAGTACAAACTTGCATGTCTAAGAAACATGCTCTAAAGACACCAGTCAGTACAAAAGCCTTTGGCGTGGCATTGAACTTGTACCTAACACTGTCAGGATATCAAGAATGGTCGTTAAGCACCTCCATAAAGGTGTAGATATGTTGCTGATTAGGTATGTTTTATTTGGTTTTGCATACAGCTAAATATTGCACAAAGAAAGTTAATGATCTAGCAGTTGACCATAAATGCAGCATATTTTGGGACGTTAAAGCAGAAATTCTTATCATATAGATACAACAATATAATGCATAAAGAAACCATTTGTCTCAGTGCTGTTGTCTCTATATTTGAAGTAGTGGCTCAGATTTTCCAAATTATTTAGGTCACGCTGGTCTATTATCATGGCGTTTAGTCAAAATAGTGTTAGTGAAAACTCTTATCGATATAGCCTCTCATTCATTAGAAGTAATGATGTCCAGTTTTCAAGAGAGTTGCCAGTTTTATTTTACTATTAACAATATATCATTAAAATGTCCTTCAGCAAAAACTCAATGACTATCTGATCAGGAGAAATACTTCTGACCCTGTGTTCAAAATGCAAAGAAAGTGCATGTGTACATTTTCAGGGAAATCCTCCCAGTAATTTGGTAGAATGGTCAAAACAATTTTTGCAAAGAGGAAAATATTGAAAGGCTATTATTAAACTGCATAATTGGGCCCTCACTAGAATAATAGTAAATATCATTGCGTTGTGCGAAACATATACTGACTGTAATGAAGGCATATACAGATTCTTAGTGGTATGAATGAAAATGAGGAATAGAAAACATTATTTGTCTATTCATTTAACACCTCATCAATGTATGCCATAAAATATTTTAAAATTACATTAAGCTATGTTTCTGTTTTGCAATCACGTTAAACAGTTGACTTTCACTAGATACACTGCCAAGATAATCATACAGATATGTTTAAACATTAAAAAGCAAATTTGTATCCTTCAGTTTTTGAGGCTCCAGTGCTATATTTCCATTTTAATTTTCACAATGACATTGTCTCCTATGGAAAGGTATTCCAAAGAAACATGTTATTCTCACACACAAGGATTATAGCATAGTGTTCCAAATTGCTGTAATATTTGTATTGCTATATCTTTAAGTTGCCTTGTCCGTATGTGATTTTTCCTGAAAGAAACATACTCTGGTAGAAATATAGGTCTACAATATTTTTACCATTTATTTGCATGTACTCGTTTGCTTCAGCTCTGATGACATTCAGTTCCTCGTACTCTGATACTCTGGCAGTGTCATTTGGTACTATGTCTGTCTTCATATCCCTCCTTTCTATGCTTGAAACAGAATGAAATATTACCTTTACACAATCTAGAGAAGAACAAGTTTACACCCTTAACGAACATGTAATGTCAATAACTGCTTTTAAAGGTAATTTCCGGTTTGCGAACATGAATTTGTGTACAGGTATATTGATATTTTCAACATATATTTGCACATATGTTTCATGGCATGTATACTTTGGTGACTCTGTCCTATCAAAAAGGTCATTTACAAAAGTCAACTCATTTTGCATACAATACTTTGTACAGGTGATATTTTAGCTACACACTGAGGTTAAACTTTCTATTGTAAAAGTGACTATTGTAAAAGTGACTATTGAAACTATTGTAAAAGTGACTATTATAAAATTGACTATTGTCAGCTTGACTATTGTAAAAGTGACTTGTAAGCTTGACTATTGTAAGCTTGACTTTTGTAAGCTTGACTATTGTAAAAGTGACTATTGTAAAGTGACTATTGTAACTATTGTAAAAGTGATAATTGTAAAATTGACTATTGTAAGCTTGACTATTGTTAAAGTGGCTATTGTAAGCTTGACTATTGTAAGCTTGACTATTGTAAAAGAGACTATTGTAAAAGTGACTATTGTAAAAGTGACTATTGTAAAATTGACTATTGTAAGCTTGTTGGTTTAATTTGGGACAATTATAACTTAACATAATCAACTTTTTTGTACTGCTTTCATATAATTGTACTATATTGCACCTATCATAGCCTACACATTATATGCAAACAATAAAGATTTATAGGAATACATTTATAATTTGTTTTACATGATATATAGGAATGATGACCATAGCCTTTTGATAGCTGTGACGGTTTGTTTGAAATTGTGCGATAAAATATAAATAGTCAGATCAGCAAGAGCCTTACCGTATATAACGCATGACGTGACTGTCACTTTCTGTAGATGAAATGAAATAAAGAATATTTTATAATAAATTTATTACTTATTGATTTAAAGAATGCTTTATTTATCATATTTCTTAAACATCGGTAAAAAAAGTTATGAGATTCATTGCTGGCACTAAATTTCAAAATGGCAATGAAAAAGACAACCCTTAAAATTGCAATGTAGCCTATTATGTATGACATCTATACATAATTAAATATCAAAGTATATTAGTGTGTTGTTGGTATCTATACATAAGTAAATATCAAGATATATTAGTGTGTTGTCGGTATCTATACATAAGTAAATATCAAGGTATATTAGTGTGTTGTCGGTATGTTGAGTTCTACCCAATGTTAAGCTAACTTAACAATAATTATTCATATTGTCTAATGCTTTAGACAGGAGAGAAATAATAGTGTTAAAGATGTTTCAGTAAACCTTAGCGAACAAGTCATGTACTGCATTGATAAATCAAAAAGATGTGCCTATTAAAATATATTAGGGACTTCTATCTGATTTAACTTATAAATTAGGGACTTCTAGACGTCTATGGGATTTAACTTATAAATTAGGAACTTCCATGGGATTTAACTTACAAATTAGGGACTTATATATGATTTAACTTATAAATTAAAGACTTCTATGGGATTTAACTTATTAATTAGGGGCTTCAATTGGATTTGACTTATAAATTAGGGACTTCTATGGGATTTAACTATTTCCATGCATGTTCAGCCAATCAAAACAGTAGTAAAAGTGAATATTGAATATGCGAATGGGATTCTTACGATTTAAAAGAATTAAAAACACATTTGATCTTTTACATATTAATTTAAGTTTGGATTCAAATTGACATTTATTGTATATAATTATAAGCATTCATTCAAATGATTTTCATTGTACATTTTTAGAAGCTTGATGACAATCATTCTTACCATGTTGACCTTTCTTAGGATGGTATCTTCTCCAAAGAATTATTCCTGTTACTCCAAATAGAATCCCAAATAAGCCAGAGCTTATGGTCCCAGCTATCCAAGCGAAAGGTATTTCAATGCTTTCACTCATGCTTGGTCCTAGAAACATAAATACAACAGTTAAAATTACATTTAATGGTACTGTTGATGTTGAGACAGTACAAATGGTAGAAGGCTATCCTTAGTTGGATATATCAAACCAAATTATGGTCTACCTGCTAGATATACAATTCCAAAATTAATTTTAGCAATGTTCTGGAGCTAAGAAGAATGAAATATTATCCAGGTTTTATCCAGATATAGACAGAATGGCACATGAATCACTGGATCATAACTTGCTAGGAATACTCAAATCAGTAGGTATATCCTTGATGATAAACTCAAATAATTCCAATAGCTATACATTGATCAGCATTGGTGTCGTGATACTATTCTGGATATTTACATATCGTTAATGTCGGAGACATTTTCCAGTTACCAGTATGTTTCCACTGCACTTCAGATTAACCTTTATATTTGCCAGCTCCTCAGCGCACAAAAAGGTAAGAAAAACTCCATTCTTTCTTGAGTGTAGATCAAACTGTGACACCACTTAAAACTCCAAGCAATGTAATCTGTTAGTCCTTTCTACCTATTCTCTGGCACCCATCTTTACAGTCAAGCAAAGTATATGACAGTTTTCACAAGTCCTTCTATGATCATGAAAAGTACTACATTAGCGCTCCAACAATTCTTTACTAGTCAATATGGATGGTCGTAGGATAGTAGAATACATCATTAAATGTCATAGGATAGTAGAATACATCATTAAATGTCATAGGATAGTAGAATACATCATTAAATGTCATAGGATAGTAGAATACATCATTAAATGTCATAGGATAGTAGAATACATCAATAAATGTCATAGGATAGTAGAATACATCATTAAATGTCGTAGGATAGTAGAATACATCATTAAATGTCGTAGGATAGTAGAATACATCATTAAATGTCATAGGATAGTAGAATACATCATTAAATGTCATAGGATAGTAGAATACATCATTAAATGTCGTAGGATAGTAGAATACATCATTAAATGTCGTAGGATAGTAGGATTCATCATTAAATGTCGTAGGATAGTAGAATACATCATTAAATGTCATAGGATAGTAGAATACATCATTAAATGTCGTAGGATAGTAGAATACATCATTAAATGTCGTAGGATAGTAGAATACATCATTAAATGTCATAGGATAGTAGAATACATCATTAAATGTCATAGGATAGTAGAATACATCATTAAATGCACATGCGCATTGTTTTAAGTAATCAAAATGAACCACGAATGGTAATACAAGTATAGAACACAAGGCTAATGTTGAAAGGAAACAATAATAACCTTGAATGAAAAAAGTGACAAACAGTCCACAGATATGGTGTGGTTGATGAACGAATAATTGGCTAGGTTAATATATTTCTGGATATTTAACTTCAATTATAATTGAAACACATGTTAAAGTTAGTCATATTTATTTTGACATGAGTTAATATTTTCCGGAAGTTTTCATTTAGATTCATTTCAGCCAGAAAGGGTATCATATATAGGTCACCATTTTGATAATGAAAAATATTGAAGCAAACATTAATCAGTTAAATATTTCGGGAAAAGTCCATTTATTTGCTCACTGATTTTTAATGCCTCGGGTGAGTCATCTTTGCAGTTTGGGTACATATGGCCACCACAAGAGCAATTGAGAATTTAATTGAATTTAAATTAAGTTATATTGCATGTCTAACCTGATTGTGAATATATATATTTTACTTTGTCTCCTATCTGATTTTTAAGATGCTTATAAGTGGTAAGCACTATGTATATTACAATTTAAGCTGGGGGCCTAAACACTATGTATATTACAATTTAAGCTGAGGGCCTAAACACTATGTATATTATAATTTAAGCTGGGGGCCTAAACACTATGTATATTACAATTTAAGCTGGGGGCCTAAACATGTGTAATTAGATTGAAGATTCTATTAAAAAATATTATTGAATCATAGGTCAGGTCAATATATAAAAGAAATCGGGTAAAAAAATATGTTTTAAGCTCAGTCTGTGGAATCAAATACTGCGGTAGTCAAATATAATTTAAAATAAATCATTTATTTTCATGATTCATTGGAATTACAAAGTGCTCATTGACGTTTTGACGTAGAAACTACCTAAAAATTAATGTCAATTCATAATAGATATTCTGTATCATGTTTATGTGATTCATCAAGATGACTTGGACATTTAACATTATTGGAATTCATTTAAAACATTATATATATATATATATATATATATATATATATATATATATATATATATATATATATATATATATGTATATATATATATATATATATATATATATATGGACTTGTGACATAACATTTAGTTTTATTTGAGATTTAATTCAAAATAATGAAAGTGTCTTTAGAATTTCACTTTCTAATTTCTAAAAGTAAAATGGGTGATGAATTTGACTCAGCTTGGTTTTTTTTTTTGGGGGGGGGGGGAGGGGATACTTTTAGACCACATAGACATAATAGTAAATTTGATGATTAGTTGTATACATAATATTAAATTACAAAACAAATGATCAGGACAGAAACTAGCAACAGAATACCTTTTAAGGTAGTTTGAAAGATTACATTGGTCATATTGCTTGGACCTAAGGAGTTACTGGCCGACATGTATATACTGTACATTGTGTTGGGCATAAGGTCTTCTAATGCATAAGTTCCAACTTTCCCATTTCCTGGATCAGGTGCATCAAATCTTCTTGTGGTGTCACCGGTTGTGATCATGATATGGAATGTCTGATTTTGTCCACCGTCATATCCCGCAATCCACTGTACTATCAGGCTTGTTTGCTTTATATCTGTAACTGTCACATTAGATGGAACTTCAGGGACATCTACAAGGAGAGAGTATAAATGCACAACACATCGTCCTGAGAACTTCCGTGTACTACAACACTGGATTTAAAAAATGACAATTTATCAATGCTTTGTATCATAACATTTTTGTAGAAACAACGTCAATTGTGGCGTTAACAAACTCATCATTTGAATATCTTTTTAACTGTGTGATGGATCTTATAAAATATCCTTCAACAAAATTATTAATAAAAACTGAAAATGGTACAACTACTATTTACAACAACCGCTGTTTAAAGAGTATCTAAATCTAAGTATTAATATGTAATCAATAATTTTGTATTAAACATGTATACAATAATGTACAACAAGCTGGATTAATTTATATGAATCAAGTTCTAACTCTGATAGTAGGCCTGTTGTATTTAGAAAATTTACATCCAGATTAATGATTAGAGAAAGATTAAATTCAAATACTAATGAGGAGAGACAAAGGTTAGGTTTACCTCCAAAAATGGTGGAAATATATTTCAAAGACATACCACAAGGTTTAGGTTTACCTCCAAAAATGGAAATATATACATACGCATCTAGCAAACGAATATTCTTACGTTTAGCTTCTTAACAAAAACAACAAGAAAAGAGTGAAGACAACAAGCTTTATACAATTTAACAAACAATTTATAGAAAATAAACAAGGAAAAAAATGAGAAAAATAACTTACGGTTCTACGAATCAAATTCAAATATAATTCAAGAATTACCAAATAATTAAAATGTAAAAAACCTAGAAATAAAAAGTCCTAATTGAGTTGATGTTGAAGTCCTGATAAAAACTCTAAGATGGAGGATGATCACATCAGTTTCAACCATCGAAGTATTGTTATTCAACAGTTCCTTATTGAAAGACAGAAAATAATATTCCAGGTTTGAATTCCAAATAAAATTTCAATAAATGTCTTTGTCCGAGAATTATGTGTGAGCTTTAAACTATATCCAGAGACAATAATTAATAATTCCATCGAATAGAATTTTAACTCCACTGGTTCTCCATGGTATGGCAGTGTTAGAGACCAGAGTCGCACTGCTAAAATGCATCATTGTAAAGCAGATGGGCTTTGATTTTCCACCAGACACACTATTCATAAATATATATGTAGCAGCTAAAAATAAAGTCACAAACATAGTCAGTTTAGCCGAATTATTCCACTAAAGTACTAAGATCACGGAGAGTTCCAGCAGCAAATAGCTCTTTGAGATAATTAACAAACTAATGTCAATGAACAAATGTACACAATTTCCAACTACCTCTCTCCAGTAGACCCCCCGCCCCCAGCACCTATTTGCAAATTTCTTCCATGACAAGTACAAACCATTAGAGATACGCTTGACAACACAATTTAAATTGACTCGATGTCACCATACAGTTACGATACAGAATGTCAGTGACAACCATTAGGAGCATTTGATCCAATCTCTATGGATTTAGTACGGACATTCGTGATGAAGAGTGCACCAAAGTCATGTGCACTTGATCCAATTCCAACATCACTGTTGATTGAGTGCTTAGACCCAATATTGCCTTCACTAACTGATATTAGTAATATCTCATTCTCATCTGAGAAATTCCCATCATTTTGCAAAACTTGAATCTTAAACCCTCTGCTGAAGAAACCAACACTTCACCATAACGATTTAAAGAACTACCTCCCAGTTTCTAATCTCCAGTTGATATTTAAAAAAATCTCTTACAAAAAGTTGTTCTAACCCAACTTGTATCTCATTTGAATTCAAACAGTCTTTTCAGCAATGTACAGTTTGCATATCGCCCTTGCCACAATAATGAAACTACTCTTCTGAAAGTTGTTCTTAATGACATTATCTCTGGGTTTTCTTTTGGATAGCAGGAAAAATACAGTCAACATCCTCTTTGATTTGTCTGCAGCATTTAACACAAACCGTTGTTTTCCCATGACATCACAAAACGTCTGTACTTCTATATCCGCCATTTTGACTCCCAGTCCCCCATAACCGGCACCATCTAACATTGTTCTAACCGCATAATTACGAAGATGCGTTTTATGTTGTGAGTAAGAATATAATAATACATCATATTCTGTTGTGCATGTCAATTGCACGAGATCAAATATGTGACTTTTCTTCGTGTTTTCTTCAAGCATAATATTTAAATTTCAACCATTTTTGTTATTCTTTCATAAACAGATTGGTCAAACAATAAACACACTTCTTGCATAAAATACAAACTATGTAATTATAATACGTAACTGTTATTGTGTCAAAAAAAATCATTATCTGGAAATAATCTTTCAAGATAACAAGCGTAGGGATATGATACGAATGACTTTTTAAAAATATCAATATTGTCTGTTTGTAAAACAAAATAAGTGCTTATCTATCAGATATCAATAAACACGATTACGGTTCAACTTTAAAATTCTATCTTTCGATATAAGCATGTTAACTTACAGCTTTATTATTTTGTTGTTATAGGGCACATAATTTCAAGTATAATGTATGTATCGTGTCGAAGAAGTTAATATCCTTATAGATAGTTAAATCAGATTATTATCTTAAAGATACATGATGACTAATGTTGACAACAGTTTGTTAGGGACTCAAAATGGCGGCAGAAGGTGTGCACACATTGCATTGTGGGTATTCGTGTACTTAATAGTGACGTCTGTGAAAATATCCAATAGACTATGATATATTACTTCACTGTCTCCAGTATGTATTTGGCATTCAGAATACAGCATTACTGAGGTTCAAATCCTACTTAGCCACAAGGACACAAATTGTATCTGCAAATGGAAGAAACTCCAGCCTAGTTGATCTTTTGTTGTGGTGTTCCACAGTTGTCAGTTCCTGGACCTTTTCTTGGCATTCAATACACTTAGCTGCTCTCAAGTGTTATAGATCATCACCCAATGTCTCACCAATTGTACGCTGATGACACCCAACTATACAAGTCTAGCCACCCAACTGAAGTTGACGCTACCATCCAAGGATTAGAGAGGTGTGTTTCTAATGTAAGATCATGGATGACATGTAACAAGATGCAGATGAATGATGATAAAACCGAGGCCATTCTGATCACAACACAAAGGCGTTCTCATTCATATCCATTGTTGCCCAAGTAGGACTTTATCCACTGTAAAGCTGTATCATGAATGCCAAATACATGCTGGAGACGGTGAAGTAATACATCATGGTCTATTGTGTCAAATGGTGCAGAAAAATCAATGAGGGTGAAGACAGTAATATTTCTGTTATTCCAAGCAGAGAGAATGTCATGTCATTAGGTACTTTTAGAAGTGCTATGGCAAGAGCGATATGCCGACTGTATATTGCTTAAAAGGCTGTTTGAATTTTGATCAGATTTGTATAAATGGGAGATTAGTAACTTGGCGGTAATTCCTTAAATAGTTATGGTCGAGTGTTGGTTTCTTCAGCAGAGGCTTTCCAATGACAGTTTTGAAACATGATACGAATACCCCGAATGAGGGTAAAGGTAACACTGGATCTAAGAACTCAAGCAGCAGTGATGTTGGAACACTCTTCGTCATGATTGTACAAATTTATTCCATAGAGACAGGTTTATATGCTGCTAACGGTTGTCGCTGAAATTCTGTATCGCAACGGTATGGTGACGACGATTCAATTGAAATTATGTTGTCAAGCTTATCTATAATGGTTTGTACTTTGTCACGGAAAAAAATTGCAAACAGGTCAAGAATGGCGACTGGAGAGAAAGTGGTTGGAAGTGGTGTACATTAGCAGCAGAGGGGACGAATCCGACAACTTTTATAGGCGTCGATTCGGCAAACTAAGGCTTCCTCGTAAATCGTAGAAAAAGGCGTCCACGGGGCAAACCGAGGCTTCCTCAAAATCGTAAAACAATAGAAGCCAAGTCGTTGTCGTGCCCCCTCTGCTGCTATGGGTTAACAATTTTTTAATAGAATCCGATACGATATCGTGTTTTCGGATCTGATAAATTTATAGTTACAAATCCGTGCGGTTTTGCCCGAGCATTATCAAATAAATTTCTAAATCGATTATAATCCATGTCACCGTCACACCAATATTGATAAATATTTTGCAGTGTGTATTTTCCAGTTCCGTTAAACACACATACTAAATTGTAATTTTCTCTGATTACACTTGGAATCTGTACGTATTTTTGAGTGACATATATCACGTCTGTGTTTTTATGTCGTCCTCGAGAACATATTTTGGCAGGATTCTTTTGATTATCTAACATGATATCATCATATACGACTAAATTGTTAATACTTCCATCAATATCATCAATGCTCGGTGCTTTTTCGATATCGAATTATAAATTCAATGATACTCTCGCCGGTGATTTCTATTGTCTTTTCGTTTAAATCCTTTAACACTTCGTAGCATCGCTGATCGGCTACACTAGGAGCAATAAAATATAGTTTATCTCATTTCATCCATCTCATTATTAAATTAAGTAGCAGTTGTGTTTTGCCACTCCCAGATGGTCCGATAATAATCGCGCGAATAGAATTCGGTAGCGCTGCATGATGCTTAACTGGTTTTCGTGTTTTTGTCGCTGAGAAATCAGTTACATTCATGTTATTATACATATTTTATGGATCTAATATATTGTGCGAAATGTAAGAAGCGTACTGGCACAAACGACTTGACAACGATTACAACTAGCAATAACAGATTGGCACTTTCAGGTAAGTGTGTACAATGTAGTACAAAGAAATTTAGATTTGTTTCCCTTGATAAAATCAAGGATTTAAAAAAACAAAACGAGGAGGTGATATTGCAGCCAAATTAGTAAAACTCCCAGGAACACCAAGGGCAAAGTATCCAGGGGAAACACACCTTTCTGGGTATAGTTATTGTGGACCAGGAGCACGATTAGATATTCGACTCGACGATCAGGATAATCCTAACCCGGGAGAAAATCCGATAAATGCAATTGATGAAGCGTGTCGGGTACATGATATAGCTTACCGGAAAGGTGATTTACAACAACGTCATCTCGCAGATGTGAAATTAATTCATGCGTTGAATTCTATCACTGATAAATCCTTCAAAGAAAAATTGGCTTCATGGTTAATAAAATCGGCAATGAAAGGTAAATTGATGTTAGGTGCGGGTAATTAATAACAAATGGAATCTATTTATTATTCTCCAAGAGGTTACTGGAGAGGCAAGGCAGCAATTGGTAAACCCGCTAGCGCCGCAAAGGTGAAAAATATCACTGCAGCGGATTGGTTATCCAAACAGGCGATATGGCAAATTTATCTACCGCGGCCTAAATAAATTAACTACTCGCATTTTGCTGTGACCGTTCCTAATGAAGTTCATCAAGCTGATATATTATTTCTGCCGCATTATGGTCTCTACAAGTATGCGCTAACCGTAGTTGATGTTGCGAGTCGATACAAACAAGAAAGAAGAACCGCTGTAAACAAAATCATCAACTGAAGTCGCTTCTGCGTTTGAAAAGATTTATCGGCGGGGTCCTCTGCGCTGGCTGCGTTACGACGGGGACATACTGCATTACGTCGCGATCAGGCAATTGTTGAACGATTTAATCGGACGCTTGCTGAGCGGTTATTTGGAAATCAATACGCGAAGGAATTCATCCAGGATAAAGGATCGCGTGAATGGGTAGAGAGATTACCAGCTGTGATTACCGCGCTGAATAATGAGATTACTCGAACAATCAACATGAAACCTATCAACGCTATTAAAGAGAGGTATATACCTGAAAAACCGCAAAAAGATTTTTCAAAACAACCAATACTCGGCAATGTCACTGTTAGGTATTTATATGAACCAGGAGAGCCCGAAGGTGGCACAAAAAGAGCTACGGATCCTATTTGGAGTGTCACAGTGCATAAAATATCTAGTATAACACGATCTACGGGTAGACCAGCAATTTATAGATTGGATTCAACTGCTCCTCAGCGAGGATTTACTCGTGAACATCTGCAAGTGATACCCGATGATACTCATTTACCACCGCGTGGTCTTAACTAGCGCCTCTCCGTCTGTTGCACTCAAGACAGGTCAGCATCACATTATCTCTGGTATGACCTACGCTGCTATTCTTTCTGTCTACGGTAAATTGGCGAGGATCTTTATCCGACCAACACCAACTCATTATACAATTGCAACTCGCACAGTGATTATTCTGTTGTTGTTTCAACGTAGTTATTAATTCAGCATCAATATCAAATTCTCTATTATTTTTTATCCTGTTGTTTATAACCAGATAGTTTTTTTTTCTGATTAGATCATCGCTGACAATATCACTTATTGTAGTGTCATTAGCGTCTAGAACAACTCTTCGAAGTTGATTTATTCTTCGTACTCTGGATACTGCAAGATAAACTAAATTTGACCACTCGATGTGATTATCTATGATCCAAACAATTGTATCTGATATAGTCAATCCCTGCGAAGAATGTATTGTTGCTGCGTAACCTAGCGTCCACGGGGATTTATCAGCGCGCAATGCATCTTCGACGACGCTGATATCAACTAGCACAATATCATTTAGCAAGAGAATCTGCTTTTCACTTTGTCCTGGAATATCAACTCGATATTTTGTCGCCGTGATTCCTTGGGCCAATAACACAGCGGCGTTGGAAGTGTTGCAAATTTTTCTTTGTGCGTTTCAAATAACTTCATCTGAAGTGTGTCTCTGACTATCTTTCTACTTGCTACTATTAAATCGTTTGGTCTCCACGCTTCCCAAAAATCATTTAATGGGGTTTCTGAAATTATTTCACGGGCTATTTCACATTGGATTCTACCCAGTTGTAACCTGATTAGTTTCTTGAATTCGCGTAATTGTTCATCAAGTGCTCTATGATCAGTATTAATTTCTTCATAATAGTCTACAAAATTCTTTAGCCAATCATGTGGGGATAAACCGACAAATGGACGTGGTTGGATACGATCGCCTCACATTATCACCGCTGTATTCGCTAGCAATAACCACTCGAGAAACTTTTGTAATACATCTAACGACACCGTGCATATGTCATCCCAAATAATGACTTCAGGAATAAATTTTTCACTCATTCGATCAGGAGTCCATTGGTCACGTTTCCATCGAAAGAAACTGTGATAAGTGCAAGCATTAATTCCTCGCTGTTTCATCTCTCTTGCAAGCCTGTGGGTCGGTGTTAGCACAATCATGTTTGTAGGATTTTTCCCACGAAATAATTCAATCGCACGAGTCGTCTTTCATGACCCGCCACAGCCGTTCAGGTAAACGGTTTTATGTCTGCATATTGGATCAGATATCGGCGGTGCATTAGATAGTTCTGGTATCTGATTATTTTTCAAGTAATTATCTTCAATCGTAACATCTGCTGAATTGGAATAATCATGCAGTATTTCCCTCTTATTTCTCCATGATCCCCAACTCTCGTCACAATTAGTGAATTCGGCCACTGCGCTGCTGTGTTTCATGTCTATGTAAAATGAATCAGTGGCTACTCTAACTGCGGTGTCAGGAAATTTATTTATCATTGAAAATAAATTGATGGAAGCATTAGTCAGCATAGACGCCCTCAAATGTGTATACTGAAGACTGTATCCATCGTTGTAAGTAACAATTGTACCCAATTTAGTTCCATTGGACAAGAAAGCGTCTTTACGATTGACGTATATACCCTTAGATGTTACATCCGTGATTATAAAATCGTATTCAACGCTATCTATAATCAACCGCGAAGAATATCTTGTATTGTCATATTTTCCACCCTGAGTGAATTTACCAACTATTCTTCTACCGAGTTCTTTTGCTTGTCTATTTGCAATTTCAAATAGCTGTTTGGACCATTTCATGATATTTTCTTCGTCGAGGGACGGGAATTGTTTTCTATTTTCGCTGATTATACTATTTAGATTAGGTTGTGGTAACCAGACTTCAGTCTGCGCGTGATATGATATAATTGCTTCACTGACAATCAGCGATATCAGCATGCTACAATCAATCATATATCGTAATAGCACTATTAGCATCCAGTTTTTTTCAGATATATGTCTACCAATCCAAAACATAACAGCACGGATGAAGCCCTGTAGCCAATTCAAATGATACCACACGAGCGAATCCGGTTAAATCAAAATCAGGCAATGGTCCATTAATCGCAACACGGGCCATTTCATGTGTGGGATGTCAAAATCGCTTGAAGCACTCAGCGCATTCTCCGTACCCGAGAAGACTCCCGGGATAACACTCAACCATATCAACTGAAATAATATTTTCGCGGTCGTATTTTGTATTCCATAATCCAGCATGACCATATTCGATGCAGCTTGGTTTGATATCTGATAAAAATTCTGCTTTTGTTGGTTTCCACGTGTTTTTCTTTCTCGCATAATGAGCTGCAACCGACGAAATTGTAAGTCAGTTTGTTTGTAATTGTTCGTCGTGTTCTGTTGAAAAACTACTAGCTAGTTTTTTCATCACGTCATGGAGGGCTTCAGTGCGGTATAATTCGCCATTGGGTCTTACAAATTGATCGAATTTGCCCTCCTCGTTTTCAAAACTGTGAAGTAACCACACTGACACATGATCGTTTTTACATAACTGGTGAATAAAATCAAAAAGTTTCTCCTCCGGGAAGAATTCCGGGGAGAACTTCGCGGTTATATATTTTATTGTTCTATCTCACGGAAATATTGTTACCGCAGGTGTCCACGCGTGTTCGTTATGATCAATAATTTTGATTGGGGCTCCATTTGATTTATATTTCGATTCGTGCAATACTTCTCCTGTTATCGTCACTACGGTTATTGGAAATCTTAATGATGTTTCTAATTTGATTATATCCTGAATTGTTGCCCCGTGCTCCTTCACTGTTAGTCCGCATTCATTTATTTTTTGCGTCTTAGATCAGTCAATTTGTTTCCACGCATAGCATTTGTGAAGTGTTCTATTATTCGTTGTGCTACACAATTCATTCTTGACGAAGTAACCAATGATATTTTCTTTGGTTTTAGTTTTTCAATACTCGGTTTATCATTTGACGGATAGTGTTTTAAAATCCCACTGTGATATTTGTAGTCCAGTATCGACGTTTTGATCACGACCCATATAAGACTACAATCGATGATAAACTCATCCTATTTCATTGTTACCGTAATCAATAAGAAGTTGCTCTGCTGGTTCTTGCTGACTACTTACTCGCAATGATACTTCAATGATATCACATTGATCAAATGTCATATGAGACCGTAGTTGTAGACTATCTGCGGCTATTTTTTTAGTTTATTAACATTTTGCAATGCAACAAAGACATGTCTTGGCACAGAAATATTTTTTGTAAGTGCAAATTGCCAGGTGAAAGTCCCAGTATCGTTGCTGGTTATCGTAGATGTTGTAACATCAGCCCAGCTCAGTAATGACCTTCCTACCTTATCCATAAAAGATAACAATCGCGCTTCAACAGCCAACGATGGAGTCATAACTGGCATCCATAGCACTAAATTTGTCAATTCTAAATTACCATCTCGGACAGGATCAGCACCATGCCAAAGAGCATAATCATCAGTTGATCTTCGTGTTAACACTACAGTATGACTAGCACCAAAGATAACTTTTCTCACATCTCTACAAAATCCAAATATATGAGATAGTGGAATCACACATGAAAATCTACCAAAGTTATCTATGTTCTTTTTTTCGTGCTGTAAATCCTGCGTTGTAATTAGGATTATTACCCACAACAAGAGGTTCAACATCAGCGTCAGTATCATCATTCGGAGCAGTTCTCTTCTTTGGTCGTCTTATAACAAATGGATTATTTATTATCCGCGTGATTGGTAGTATCCTTTGCAAACATCATTGAATGACCCGCAGATTTAATAAAATCATCAGAGTATCTAGCTAAACCTATTATTGTGGTTGCAACATCAACATCGTTATCCATGGATTCGATTCTAGTAGAATTGATCATATACTGCGCGCTGCTAAATAGCGCCATTATTCCATTGTTGACAAACCCGATCGGAACATTTTCGAGATTATCAGCAGCAGCAAATGGAGTATTATCATGCTTTTTTAGTTGTCCCTCTACTTCGATGTACGCTTCACACGGCAAGGAGTATTTAGATGTGTCATCAAATCTAAGTTCAATTCGTGATCTTGTATTTGCATTTGGGGCTCTTTATGGTTAGGCGTTTGTTTATAACCAGAGGAGACACCTAAATGTTAGAGTTCAGCATCAGGGAAGAAATAATAACAAACTACCTAATTGTTGCTGCAGGCCACTTTCAGTGACTTCATTATATATTATATATAGAAATAAAACATAATTATAGTCAAAAGATATACAAATGCATACTTTACATACATAAAGAAACTCAAGTGCTTGAACTTTTGGGCTCCGATCGCCCTTACAGACATATTAAAGATCAAGTACTTGAAATTGTATACGTATAAAAACGATATTATGCGAAATTATAAAATGTGAAACTACAACATATATGATAACGATCAAATGCTTAAAATTGTAAACAAATACAAGATATATTGAGAAACGACTACAATTGAACATGAACCAATATATAAACTGGTTGGTTGTATAGGGGCGGAGGTGGGACTTAAAATACTTGAAATTGTATACGTATAAACACGATATTATGCGAAATGATAAGGCTATAGTCAAAAGATATACAAATGCATACTTTACATACATAATGAAACTCAAGTGCTTGAACTTTTGGGCTCCTACCGCCCTTACAGACATATTAAAGATCGAGCACTTGAAATTGTATACGTATAAACACGATATTATGCGAAATGATAAACTGTGAAACTACAACATATATGATAACGATCAAATGCTTAAAATTGTAAACAAATACCAAATATATTGAGAACCGACTACAATTGAACACGAACCAATATATAAACTGGTTGGTTGTATAGGGGCGGAGGTGGGACTTAAAATACTTGAAATTGTATACGTATAAACACGATATTATGCGAAATGATAAGGCTATAGTCAAAAGATATACAAATGCATACTCTACATACATAATGAAACTCAAGTGCTTGAACTTTTGGGCTCAGACCGCCCTTACAGACATATTAAAGATCAAGTACTTGAAATTGTATACGTATAAAAACGATATTATGCGAAATGATAAAATGTGAAACTACAACATATATGATAACGATCAAATGCTTAAAATTGTAAACAAATACAAGATATATTGAGAAACGACTACAATTGAACATGAACCAATATATAAACTGGTTGGTTGTATAGGGGCGGAGGTGGGACTTAAAATACTTGAAATTGTATACGTATAAACACGATATTATGCGAAATGATAAGGCTATAGTCAAAAGATATACAAATGCATACTTTACATACATAATGCAACTCAAGTGCTTGAACTTTTGGGCTCCTACCGCCCTTACAGACATATTAAAGATCGAGCACTTGAAATTGTATACGTATAAACACGATATTATGCGAAATGATAAACTGTGAAACTAAAACATATATAATAACGATCAAGTGCTTAAAATTGTAAACAAATACAAGATAAATTGAGAAACGACTACCATTGGACATAAACCAATATATAAACTGGCTGGTTGTATAGGGGCGGAGGTGGGACTTAAAATTCCGCATATAAACTGGTTGGTTGTATAGGGGCGGAGGTGGGACTTAAAATTCCGCTTCAAATAATTCCCTGGAACCAGGATAGCGTCTCTACAGCCTTGCAGTTAAGTTGAAAAGGACGCTAATTACGATTCTAGTAACTTTGCGCGTTTGCAGGCCCTGACCCCTGATTGGCCAATGAACCCATGTGACCAACAGGGGGCAATTTGATTGACCCTTCCCAGCCCAGCTCTTTGTTCCCACATAATAAGGTAAAGTCTAGACCCAACCTCATCACACCACCCATAAATGTACTTACGCAGGCGTAAGTAGTTTTATGGTTAGGCGTTTGTTTATAACCAGAGGAGACACCTAAATGTTAGAGTTCAGCATCAGGGAAGAAATAATAACAAACTACCTAATTGTTGCTGCAGGCCTCTTTCAGTGACTTCATTATATATTATATATAGAAATAAAACATAATTATAGTCAAAAGATATACAAATGCATACTTTACATACATAAAGAAACTCAAGTGCTTGAACTTTTGGGCTCCGACCGCCACCACACAGAGAAGGCCCGCCACATCAAGCGCTCTCTGTGTAGCCCAAAAGGAGGAGAGAGAAAACCAAGGGGGGTGGGGGGTGGGTGGGACCTGCAGCAAGCCAACAACAAATATGTAAGGAAATTACAGTATAATGTTATAAGACAAGAACTTATAAAATTAAAAATAAAACAAATTACAAGAATTAAAAGAAAAACAACATGTATCAGTATACAGTTTAAGTAAACATTTAAGCATAACAACCGCATATGTCATATGTACAAGTATAACTTAAAGTCCAATCCGACAAAGATGGAAGGAAATTTAAGCATAATGTTATAAGAAAAGAACTCTGCAAAAAATCAGCCAACATAGTCAAACCTTCAAATACAGATATAAAGTAGATTACACAAAATTACAAGAAACAAAAGAAAAAAAAAAAAAAACATGTATCAGTATACAGTTTAAAGTAAAACATTTAAGCATAACAACCATATATGTCATATGTACAAGTATACATTAAAGTCCAATTTGTGTAGCCCCAATGTGAAGTGCAGTGCTCTTCAATGAACCCATATGAAGAGCAGCAACTTGGCACATAAGGACCACGGAAAGTGAAATGCTCTCCAATGAACCCATATAAAGAGCAGTAACCGTAAGATGTGGACAGCTGTATTCATTGTTCTGTGCACCCACGAGACCTGATTGGAAAAACAACAATCAGAAAACAGAACCCGCGGGAAGTGATTAAAGTCTATATTCCTAAATTAGAATATAAAGTAAAACAAAGTAAACATGAAACGACCTAACCATCCTATAGACAAATAAACAGATAACGCCGTATTGTGCACCCCACACTGCAAAAAGAAGATATTACATATCGGATGGGGCATTGGTCTTGTAACTTTTGGGGCACGATGCTTAAGCGAAAAATTTGACCATTGGAGTGTTTGTAATTTGCAAAGTAAACCACTAAACCGCTGTCATTGATAAGAACCTGAGAGAATTAAAGCCAGTCGGGATTGCCGCAACCCGTCTGTCTAACAGTAATTTATCCCACCCGTAGAAAAGCATGAACTGCCAGAAGAAACATAGATTTAAATAAAGCCGCACGAAAAGCATTGTGGGTAAATGTCGGCAGGACTAGCACGAGTTTGTCTAACATACATTTATCAATTGATAGTCTAGCATCTGTTTGTGGTAAATGTTTATGAATCGTTTGTAGTAGTTTGTTAATAAGAAAGGAATTGGTTGGGTCAGGAATATTTCTTAGTTTGTGCACTTAACCAAGAGCCGATACAGATGTAGATATGGTTGACGGTACGTAGTGTTTTTCAAAAAGGTACGAGTTTGGTTTCTGTCGGCAGCCTTGTAGCAGTTCATGACATGTTGCAAGTTTGTCAAGCGGTAGACGCACTTCCATTATCTCTGAATCCAATTCATAATTCAAGAAAGTCAACGCAGGGGCAGGGAGGAAGGTTTTTTTTTTTTCTTTCTTTTCTGCCATAGGAATGCCAATGTCTTTACAGAGTCGTAAGAAGTCGTTGAGGTTCTGTAAACATCCATCGTAAGTACTATCTAATATGAGAAAATCATCCAAAATAAGAACCATGTGATATATCCCCAATTTATTGTTGGCTATAATCCAGTGCAAAGCCCTGCTAAAAGTTGCATAAATACTACAGCTCTGACTGCACCCCATTGGTAAACATTTATCAAAATAGAACTTGTTTTTCCATTGAAAGCCAAGCAGGTGATATTGGGAAGGCATGACCGGTATGGTTTGAAAAGCACTGGCTATATCAGTTTTGGCCATATGACACCCTTTTCTTAACTGTTTAATAAAAGATATAGCAGCTTCAACCGTAGCATACTGGAGTGACAACTTTTCTGAAGGAATATTATCGTTGACCGAGTGTCCTAGCGGATGTGACAAGTGATGAATGAGACGGTAAGTGCCACTAGTCTTTTTCTCAATCATTCCAAAGTGAAACAGACCCCCCTGGGATATCGAACTCCTGAGGAATTTTGATGTTGAAATTGTGCAATTCCTTGCACATCGACAACCGACTGCAGGTACAACTCTAAGTGTGATGTGACCCATTCGGCTTCATGGCGACTGAACAGTTGTCGGAACTGTTCGTCATAGTAACGCCAGTTAGCCGTTTTGTTGTGAAGAGTCATGACTGTCTCCATATGTTGAGACAAACCCGCAATAGATGCAGAGTTAGTCCTGGCGAGAGTTGCCACAAAGCTATTCCAAGCGAATAGCCATTGGTGTAGAAAAAGAGGGGTTTTCTTCTGACCAGGGACCAATCTAATTTTGGGGGGCATCGTGATTGATGTCAATCTGCATTTTGAATGTCTCCTCACTCCTATCAGGGAGAAGCAGGGACAAATCAATGTATTGACCTTCTAAAATGAGATCCTTGACCTTAACAGGGATAGCAGATGTTATTTGGGTGGAGGCACTAACAAATTTAGACTGGTTAATACACAGCTGTGCTGACTGAATGTGATTATTCATAGGGGTGCACAAAGCAGCATTACCTAACCCTGTATTCCCCACCAATGCAGATGTTGCGATATCGACGGCCTGGTGGACCACCTCGTGATTCCCCAGCTGCGACGCAGATGCCGCCGGTGAAAGATTCCCAAGTTGTGACGTCGATAGATTGGTGACTTCACGGGTCCTCTGCTGGGATGTAGATGCCACCGGTGCTGGATCAGCAGTAGCAGCCGCTCGGTGTATCGGTTGCATGCAGTATAAAATGTTGGCCAGTCCGCCGTCCACGTGTGCTTTGATGGTTTCGGTGACTTCTCTCGTTATATTTCTTATCGTTTCCGTGTCGAAGTTGAAAGCGCCCGGAGATGTGGTCGTAGACGTTCTCTGCCTGATCTTACTGGTGTTCCCCACATGCTGCACCCCTTTTGGACGCTTTCCGTTGCGGATGCGCTCTTTTTCGTGCAGTAGTCATCGATTCCACTACCCTCTGCACCCCCTTTGATGCTGTTCTCTGTGAAGCCATGCTAAAACAAAAAGAATCAGAGCAGTATTGCCGTTCTGTGAGAATATGAGCGAAATTGTTACCTGGTGACAGCAGCACCCACTAGGTCAGAGTATGAACTTCAGAAATTGAAATAATACAGTCAGTGAACTATGATCCATTTGCAAGTCTGTAATAATAGTTATTGTCGAGTGGAATTACTCATGTGCTAACTAAAACTAATAGAATCCAGTATGAGGTAGAGTAATGTGTAAGTATACGCTTGATAACTTGTAATAATATGTAGAGACAATTGTATGTAAACACTTGATAACTTGTACAGAGTATGAACTTCAGAAATTGAAATAATACAGTCAGTTAACTATGATCCATTTACAAGTCTGTAAGAATAGTTATTGTCGAGTGGAATTACTCATGTGCTAACTAATACTAATAGAGTCAAGTATGAGGTAGAGTAATGTGTAAGTATACACTTGAGAACTTGAAACAAAAAGAGTAAAGTGCAAGTAGACACTTGATAACTTGTAACAATAAGTAGAGTCAAGTGCAAGTAGACACGTGATAACTTGTAACAATAAGTAGAGCCAAGCGCAAGTATACGCTTGATAACTTGTAAAAATATGTAGAGACAATTGTATGTAAACACTTGATAACTTGTAACAATAAGTAGAGTCAAGTGTAAGTATACACTTGATAACTTGTAACAATAAGTAGAGTCAAGTGTAAGTATACACTTGATAACTTGGAACAATAAGTAGAGTCAAGTGCAAGTATACGCTTGATAACTTGTAATAATATGTAGAGACAATTGTATGTAAACACTTGATAACTTGTAACAATAAGTAGATTCAAGTGTAAGTATCCACTTGATAACGTGTAACAATATGTAGTAAAATGTAAGTAAAACATGACAAGTTGTGTAATAGTAAAGTGATATGAGGAATCTATAATACGAGGAAAACATTACATACAATGACAAACGGCACGCGAAATTGTAGCATCATTTAAAGCGAAATTGTTACCTGGGGACAGCAGCACCCACTAGGGCAGAGTATGAACTTCAGAAATTGAAATAATAGAGTCAGTTAACTATGATCCACTTACAAGCCTGTAAGAATAGTTGTCGAGTGGAATTACTCATGTGCTAACTAATACTAATAGAGTCAAGTATGAGGTAGAGTAATGTGTAAGTATACACGTGAGAACTTGTAACAATAGGTATATTAGATTGTAATTAAACCAAACGGCACGCGAAATTGTAGCATCATTTAATCGTTGAATAAGCTTGTGAACTTGTAATTGCAGAATGCAGATTGCAACTAAAGTAGGGCTCGTTATTCAACTAAAGGAATGACGCTACAACATTGTTACCTGAATCAGGCGCTAATCCATGACAAGCTGGAAAACGTACCATAAAGATGCAAAAGTTATGCTCCCATATCGAGTAAATTAATGTTGGAAATGGAATGACATGTAACGAGAACCAAATACCGACATAAAATATATAAATATATAATGTAGTGAGAACTCATGATTTCAATCGTGTAATCCACTTTCGCAAATACCATTGCCCTTTGTTCGACAAATGCACGCAGTCTGCCCGGAATATATCCCTGCAATTCCCGCCGTCGACGGGAAAAGGAAATTTACCATTGTGTTCAAAGAATGTAATGTATGGATAAGAATTTGACTTCTGTCCGCTAAATTTCATTCAATGATCGTGCAACATCGCAAGAGCTATAAGGTGTATAACTGCTAATTATGAAACGTGGAAGCATCTGACATAAACTAATATGATGGACGTGGTACACACGATGTAATTGAGAGGCGAGTGAAATAAGTGTGAAGGCTAGTGCGTGCGGGTCAGGATTAACCCTTATATCATTTGCTCCCAGAAGGAAAACAACAATATCAGGATAAAGAAAATAAAGTGAGAACATGTCGAAATTCCTCCATTTCCCCACAGTTCTACCTGCAACTCCGCTTAACCTCACAGAAACGACGTTTCCCAAATTAACATCCAATGCAAGACGATAGGCAGTGCCGGAGGCAAGATAATGAGATAGCCATGTACAGATAGAATGGCCCGTAATTAGAGCAAGAGGCATATACAAATAAGATAAAATTAAATGACAAAAGAATAAATAAATTTGTACTCACATATAGAAAAGCACAAAAAGCTGCAAAGCAATATAAACTGGTTGGTTGTACAGGGGCGGAGGTGGTACTTAAAATTCCGCTTCAAATAATTCCCTGGAACCAGGATAGCGTCTCTACAGCCTTGCAGTTAAGTTGAAAAGGACGCTAATTACGATTCTAGTAACTTTGCGCGTTTGCAGGCCCTGACCCCTGATTGGCCAATGAACCCATGTGACCAACAGGGGGCAATTTGATTGACCCTTCCCAGCCCAGCTCTTTGTTCCCACATAATAAGGTAAAGTCTAGACCCAACCTCATCACACCACCCATAAATGTACTTACGCAGGCGTAAGTAGTTTTACGAATAATACTGATAATCGCGTACAGAATCATGTTTTACTACTGGAGCATCAACATCAAAATCATCATCGATTTCTTGTTTAAAACATTTTATACTATAACGTCGTGGATCTAAATCATTAATTGTTTCAGACCGGAACCAGCAATTGATCTCAACCTCGCTTTTGCTATTTTATTAATTGCGCTACCTATCTTAGGTGGCATTTGATTCGTAGATTGTAATTTTACTGGTTTTCTCTTTGAAGTAAAACCTCTCGCTAACAACATAAGCTTGTCTCAGACGGCACTTAACATGTCAACGGCCTTATTACCAGCTGCTGTACCAACCTTATCACCGATAACTCCAATAGCTTTTGATGCTATTTCTTTACCGATTGGTAGCAATTTTGGAGCAACTCGAGCAAATAATCCAGTAACAATATCACCGAGTCCATTTCCATACGTGAGTTTGTAAACTGGTAATCGTGAATTTACAACAAAAACAGGTCTTGCTCTGTTCATACTACGATGTACTATCATTTTATTTAAATGCTATATATCTAATCGGTGATCAATCGCGGAGATTAATCGCTGTAATAATCATCAATAAGTTCATCGATGAAACTACGATATAGTTGTATATCCATTACACGACCTTGAAATAATCGTTGACAGATTTCAGCAGCTTCGTTAATTATCTCCGGAGAATTATTTCCAGCTCGTTTTTCTCCGATGAGAACTTCTAACCGTGATATATCATCGAGGATACTTCTTGAACAGGGTATATTACCACCGTGATATCCACTACCAATTTTGTCTTCGAGGGGTTCTTCTTGGGATTGAGGATCTTCCACAACAGGGTCTTCTTGTTTTCGTGGTCGTCCTCGTCCTCGTCCTCGTCCTCGTCCTCGTGGACTTGGTTGTATACGTTTTCGTTCTTCTGCTCTTTCTTGTATTAATCGTTCTCGTTCTTCTTTCTCTCGTTGTGTTTGTTCGGTTTTTAGTCGTTGTTGTTCAGATACTAATAAATCTCTTTTTTGTTGATCTTTAAGATCCTGTACATCAACCTTCATTACATATGTCTGATACTCGGAATCAAAATTATTAATTTGTGGTAGTTGATTTTTAATTTTGTAAACTGCTTTAGCCATATCACCTACGCTTTTGATATAACCGGATTTTCCAGGTTTCAAATATCTTTCTTTAGTGTAATACCCCCGCGCAGCAAACCCTACTAAATCATCTATATCAGTTTTATCGATATATGCTAAAGTCTCCTCTGTAAATTTATCTCGGAGCTCTTGAACTCGTTCATCACGTTTTCTTGGAGGTTTCACCTCTGGTTTTACCTCTGGTTGTTTCTCTTTTATCGCGGTTACAACTTCTCCAATTGACGCAGTAATATGCTTAAATAACTGTTCCGTATCAGCGGTAAAATCTAATTTTTGTTGTTGTCGAGCTTGCAAATTATCTCTGAAAGAATCTCTCACCGGGAGAAATTTCTTGATTGCAGCCAACCGCTCTCTAGTTAATCTAGTTATTTGTACTTCTCCGACGTTTGCCATTTATATAAATGAAAATCGAAGATTTTCAATTGCTAATTCATCATTGTATCTATAGCTAATTCGGTTAACCCGTTAGCACCAACGGGGCTGCCGATTAAGCATTTACGAACAAGCCTTTACTTGCCGAATAGAAATCACAACAACGAAGATTTTCCATGCAGCAACACATGGTGACAATAACCCGGCGTCTTCCCTTTTTAAAATTCTGTTTTACCGAATGGAGGCTTCTATTAAACATGTACGAGGAAGCCTTTAATGCCGAATTGAAGCCTTGTAAAAGGTCGTCAGATTCACCCTCTCTGCTGCTCACGTAGTAGAATTTTTCGATTGTAGTTTTTTTTATCTGACCAGGTGTCAGGGTAACATTAACATGACTGTACGACATTTTATTTAGATAGTGATCATCTAATTGTCCCATTACATATTTTCTATTGGTGCGTCAACGACTCGCATTTTTCCACCACCATCTTCGAGCGTCATAGATTTTTCATTGAGAATAACAGCAACTGCTCTAAATCCTCCAAGAGCATCGCCGATACGAGACTGAAATTTTACATCAACGGTCGAGTGTTTAGATAGATCAAGATGTTGCAACGAAACGTAATGAATTGGATACAATTCTTTTAAATCCCATTGTGATATTTGTAGTCCAGTATCAATGTTTTGATCACGACCCATATAAGACCACAACAGATGATACACTACCTATTTGATTGCTACCGTAATCAAGAATAAGTTATTCTGCTGGTTCTTGCTGATTACTTATTCGCAATGATACCTCACTGACATTACATTTATCAAATATCATATGAGACCGCAATTGTAAACTATCATCTGCAACCCCCGCTATTTTTTGCGTTCTATTTACATTTCGTAGCGCAACAAAGATATGTCTCGGCGCGGAAACATTTTTCGTTAGCGCAAGCAGCCAAGTAAAAACACCAACAACATTACTAGTTATGGTAGCTGTTGTAATATCAGACCAACTCAGTAATGATTTTCCTCCATGATCCATAAAAGATAGCAACCGCGTCTCAACAGTCAACGACGGAGTCATAATTGGCATCCACAGAGCTAATTTTGTCAATTCTACATTACCATCAGTAACAGGAGCAGCACCACGCCAAAGAGCATAATCATCAATTGTTCTTCGCTTGAGCACTACAATATGACTAGCACCAAAGATAACTTTTCTGATGTCTCGGCAAAATCCAAATATATGTGGCAACGGAATCGCACATGAAAATCTACCAAGGGGGTCTATCATCTTTTATCGCGCTGCAAATCCTGCGTTGTAACTAGGATTATTACCGAAAACAACAGCTTCAACATCAGCATCATCAGCAGCAACAGTAACCTTTTTTGGTCGTCTTAGCGTAAACGGATTATGACCAGCGCTATTGGTAGTATCATTAGCAAACATCATCGAATGACCCGCAGACTTAATAAAATCGTCAGAGTATCTAGCTAAACCTATTATTGTGGTTGCAACATCAACATCGTTATCGATGGATTCGATTCTAGTAGAACTGATTATTTACTGCGAGCTACTAAATAGTGCCATCATGACATTGTTGACAAACCCAATCGGAATATTTGCGAGGTGATCAGCATCAACAAATGGAGTATGATCATTTTTTACTAGTCTCCCCTCTACCTCGATGAATGCTTTACATGGCAAGAAGTATTTAGATGTGTCATCAAATCTAAGTTCAATTCGTGACCTTGTATTTGGATTCTGAGCATTATACGAAAAATATTGATAATCGCGTATAGAATCATTTTTTTTTCGTACAGGAACATCTACATCAAAGGTGTCATCTATCTCATGTTTAACCATTTTATAATATAGTTGTTGATCTAAATCATTAACCGTTTTAGACCGGAACCAGCAATTAATCTCAATTGTTGTTTTGCCATTTCGTTGATTGCCCTACCTACCTTAGGTGGCATTTGATTCGTAGATTGTAATTTTACTGGGTTTTTTTCCCCCTCGCCAACGACATAAGTTTTCTTTTGCGGAATCAAACGCGCCAATAGCAAGATTACTAGCCCTGTTACCAACTTCTGTACCAATCTTATCACCGAGAACCCCAATAGTTTTTGACGCTATTTCCTTCCCGATCGGTAAAATCTTTGGAGCGACTCTAGTACATAATCCAGTGAAAACATCAACTAACCCATCTCCGTATGTCACCTTATACACTGGCAACCGTGAATTTACGACGTAAACAGTTCTTGCTCTGCTCATACTACGATGTACTATCATTTTATTTAAATGCTATTTATCTAATCGATGATCAATCGCTGTAATAATCATCGGTAAGTTCATCAATGAAACTACGATATAGTCCAATATCCATTACACGACCTTGAAATAACTGTTGACAGATTTTAGCCGCTTCGTTAATTATCTCCGGAGAATTATTTCCAGCTCGTTTACCTCCGATGAGAACTTCTAACCGTGATATATCATCGAGGATACTTTTTGAACAGGGTATATTACCACCGTGATAACCCAGACCGGATTTTTCAGGCATATCTTCAACTTCAGCTTTTATATTAATTTCCTCAGGAATAGGTTCTTCATATGGTGGAAGACCTCCTTTTATTTCCAAAACCTTGTCTTCATATGCGGAAAAATTAGAATATCTTCTTGAAGTTGTAGTTCCACCATGTCTCGCTAAATACATTTTTTTGTACCATTGTATAAAAGTTACACCTCCATCAAAACTAGTTATATATCTCTCCTTTTTTTCCATGCTTCAACTGCATATCTAGCTAGTTCAACATCCGATGAAATATTATTAATTTCATCCAACGTTATTGCTGAAAATAATTCATTGGGTTGAATAATTCTCCTTTCTAGAAGTTGTTGGGGGATTGGGATAGGTTGTGCAGCTACTACATCACAGAGAAGAGTTTTTAATCTTTCTTTAATCTTTCTTATTCTTTTTGCTATCTTTTCAGTTTCTGTGTCAATCTTTGCAGTTGTTGTATCGACTTTTGCGACCTCTGTACCAATCTTTTCAGTTGTTGTACCAACTTTTACAGTAGCGGCAACAACCTTTTCGGTTGCTGAAGTTACCGGTTTAAATAATTGTTCAGTATCAGCAGTAAAATCTAACTTTTGTTGTTGTCAAGTTTGCAAATTATCTTTGAAAGAATCTCTCACCGGGAGAAATTTCTTGATCGCAGCCAACCGTTCTCTAGTTAATCTAGTTATTTGTGCTTCTCCGACGTTTGCCATTTATATAAAAATTATATCGCTAATTAATCATCGTAAATTGCTAGCATGAATCTCAAAGAGATTCCAAACAAGGATTGTTAACCCATAGCAGCAGAGGGGGCGCGACAACGACTTGGCGTTTATTTTTTTTAAGATTTTGAGGAAGCCTCGGTTTGCCCCGTGGACGCCATTTGTTTTACGATTTACGAGGAAGCCTTAGTTTGCCGAATCGACGCCTATAAATGTTGTCGGATTCGCCCCCTCTGCTGCTACATTTGTTCATTGCCATTAGCTTGTTAGTAATCTTGAAGAGGTCTTAACAATGCAGTTGGGTGATGTCACTTCATGGACTATAGTTGTGACGTTTTTTTTAGTGGCTTGATAGATTAGTTTATGAATATTGAGTCTGGTGTAATGACATAGCCTCTCAGATTTTCAGCGAAGCTGGTGCCTAAAACTGTTATAAGACGAATAACACTTTTGAATTATACTCTGCGCAATAAACGCAGGCAGTTATCGAGTTGTTCCGTTGTATATGGGAAATCAGGTTGTTAGGTTTGCTTGGATATCATTATTAGTTTGATTTTATTTATAATACGGAGGTTTCTCTTATTAGCAAACAAAGGTGGATAGTTAGGAACTGATGCGTCAAGAAGATATATAATGCAGATGTGATCTCATGCGTGTTCGCGGGAAAACAAGGGAGGAGCATATAATATTATCATCAGGTTTATGAAGAATCCAGCTTAAAATATAACCATGTTTGTCGGTGGGTTGGTTAACTGAATGAGGTTGAAAACAATATAGGAATCTATGACTTTTGATGCATATGGTATTCCAAGACATTCAAAGTCAAAGTTAAATTGACATCTCCAAGAATATTTGGGTTGCCACCTATTAAATGTCCATAGTCCAGGAGATTAATAAACTTCTCTGAAAATAAACATTCAGTCATCTTGCTTTTCTATTAGGTGGAGGGTGGTAGAGGCAAAATAAAATGGATGAGTGAGGCTTAGACTAGTTAAAACGATGTGTGGTATAGATTGATGGTTTGGGTTCAGTAAAGACGTTTTATCATGGATTGTTTTCTTGTTGGATGATTACAATTCTATCTGCGCAAGAGTGGCGGGGGAACGACTTGATGGAGTAACTAAAGGGTGTTCGCTATGTATTTGTCAGGATAAAGACGTTGTTATTCTTCTGATCTTTGATAAACTTGATTATTCATGTGCGCTTTTCCTATGGTCCTACTGATCGGGCATTGAATAATACCATACGCAGTGTTATCTCTTGGATAGTTGTCACAAACGTTGACTATGAAATACAAGTTGGCATTGATCAGATTCATATTCGGTTGGAATACAACTATAAAAGGAAGATGTTTACTGTGTGAAAACGACAGTGTGGAGGACAAACTGAATGAGGACAGGAATCAAAGATAACAGAACATGCATGCCCAATCACTTTATATAGGAAAATTAAGGTTCAGAAATATGAGTTTGCAAAACTAGAAAGGCAAAAGGTTTTACCTATAAGAGACATGTACTGAGAATACGCATATACGCTTGTAGAATACGCAAAACTAGAAACATCATTCCATTGACTGTTTGTATGCAAAATCTGAAAGGCAACATATTTTAATAGCACAAGGAAGGTACTGAGACTAAACATAAGCGTGTACCAGACATATAACTGGACACAACAGTCCTTAGATTACCTGTATGACAAAGTCAGACATATAACTGGACACAACAGTCCTTAGATTACCTGTATGACAAAGTCAGACATATAACTGGACACAACAGTCCTTAGATTACCTGTATGACAAAGTCAGACATATAACTGGACACAACAGTCCTTAGATTACCTGTATGACAAAGTCAGACATATAACTGGACACAACAGTCATTAGATTACCTGTATGACAAAGTCAGACATATAACTGGACACAACAGTACTTAGATTACCTGTATGAAAAAGTCAGACATATAACTGGACACAACAGTCCTTAGATTACCTGTATGACAAAGTCAGACATATAACTGGACACAACAGTCATTAGATTACCTGTATGACAAAGTCAGACATATAACTGGACACAACAGTCCTTAGATTACCTGTATGACAAAGTTGTATTTTGTGTGATATAATCTACCGTTGTGTGATTGATTTGGATCTGGGAATGAAATCATAACAAGGTAAACTATTAAACATTATTTATATGGGTTTATTAAAAGTCCTGTTAACGGATTTATTGAGTATGTAGAATGTCATTTAGATGGATTTATTGAAAGTTCTTTTGATAAATTGACTGAAAGTCATTTACATGGATATATTAGGACAGAGTGTTTAGTAAAAGTACTAAAATAGACATTTTCTCTAGATCTCTAAATTGTATTAAAGTAATTTTTTCATTTGTGCGATTATAAGCAAGGCGCAATTGGCTTGGATTTTAAATTACTCTTGTAATAGTCAGCAAGAATAATATGCTCGTTAAGCTACGTGATCGCGGACGAAGCAGCCCGGGAATTACAATTGGGTTAGTGACTTCAATTAGATGCACCTCTAGAATCCCAATTTGGAGAGTGATTTTAATTAGGTGAGTGGGTTGCTGATGCGTCAAACTTTCCGACACTCATAAAATTCAAATTAGGTAAGTGATTTTAATTAGGCACGTGAGCTGCTAACGCATTAAACTTTCGGTCGAATGACGTAAACAAACATGTACGTCTCTGTGATAGGGATGAGGTTCTTTTTCTGGCTAGAGTGAATTGAACATCAACATGTGTTGCACTACCATAACTGGTCACGTGGTTGCGTCCGAATTGCGTATTAAAACAGGTGCGATACTCGCTTATCATTCTGAAGCCAAAACAGACTATCTCTATTACAGTATCCCTGGACCTATCGCACTGCTAATGTTCCCAAAGATGTAGCCGTATCTACACCGTTATGAGTGACAACCTTCGTTTAAGAGAACCTAAACTCTTTCTTCTCTTGCTCTCTTTTACCATGGACACTTACATTCCTTAACTTATGAGTAATTCCTTCTCATATCACAAAATGAGAAGAAGGTCATGATAAGTCACCACTGAAACTTATATAACAGATTTATTGAAAGTCCTTTACATGGATATATTGAAAGCCATTTAGACTGATTTATTGAATGTCTTTTTTCTGGATTTATTGAAAGTCCTTTAGATGAAGTTATTTAATGTCTTTTACATGGATTTTTTGAAAGTTCTTTAGATGGATTTATTGAAAGCTCTTTAGATGGATTTATTGAAAGCCCTTTAGATGGATTTATTGAATGTCATTTAGATGGATTTATTGAAAGCCCTTTAGATGGATTTATTGAATGTCATTTAGATGGATTTATTGAAAGTCATTTAGATGGATTTATTGAATGTCCTTTAGATGGATTTATTGAAAGACCTTTAGATGGATTTATTGAAAGTCATTTACATGGATTTATTGAATGTCCTTTAGATGGATTTATTGAAAGTCATTTAGATGGATTTATTGAATGTCATTTAGATGGATTTATTGAAAGTCATTTTGATGGATTTATTGAAAGTCATTTACATGGATTTATTGAAAGCCCTTTAGATGGATTTATTGAAAGCCCTTTAGATGGATTTATTGAAAGTCATTTACATGGATTTATTGAAAGCCCTTTAGATGGATTTATTGAAAGTCCTTTAGATTGATTTATTGAAAGTCCTTTAGATGGATTTATTGAAAGTTCTTTAGATGAATGTATTGACAGTCCTTTAGATGGATTTATTGAAAGTCATTTAAATGGATTTATTGAAAGTCATTTTGATGGATTTATTGAAAGTCCTTTAGATGGATTTATTGAAAGTTCTTTAGATGAATGTATTGACAGTCCATTTAGATGGATTTATTGAATGTCATTTAGATGGATTTATTGAAAGTCATTTACATGGATTTATTGAAAGTCCTTTACATGGATTTTTTGAAAGTCCTTTAGATGGATTTATTGAAAGCCCATTAGATGGATTTATTGAATGTCATTTAGATGGATTTATTGAAAGTCATTTACATGGATTTATTGAAAGTCCTTTACATGGATTTATTGAAAGTCCTTTAGATGGATTTATTGAAAGCCCTTTAGATGGATTTATTGAATGTCATTTTGATGGATTTATTGAAAGTCATTTACATGGATTTATTGAAAGTCCTTTAGATGGATTTATTGAAAGCCCTTTAGATGGATTTATTGAAAGTCCTTTAGATGGATTTATTGAAAGTCATTTACATGGATTTATTGAAAGTCATTTACATGGATTTATTGAAAGCCCTTTAGATGGATTTATTGAAAGCCCTTTAGATGGATTTATTGAATGTCCTTTAGATGGATTTATTGAAAGTCATTTTGATGGATTTATTGAATGTCCTTTAGATGGATTTATTGAAAGCCCTTTAGATGGATTTATTGAATGTCATTTACATGGATTTATTGAAAGTCCTTTAGATGGATTTATTGAATGTCATTTAGATGGATTTATTGAAAGCCCTTTAGATGGATTTATTGAATGTCATTTAGATGGATTTATTGAAAGTCATTTAGATGGATTTATTGAATGTCCTTTAGATGGATTTATTGAAAGTCCTTTAGATGGATTTATTGAAAGTCATTTACATGGATTTATTGAATGTCCTTTAGATGGATTTATTGAAAGTCATTTTGATGGATTTATTGAAAGTTCTTTAGATGAATGTATTGACAGTCCTTTTGATGGATTTATTGAAAGTCATTTACATGGACTTATTGAATGTCATTTAGATTGATTTATTGAAAGTCCTTTAGATGGATTTATTGAAAGTTCTTTAGATGAATGTATTGACAGTCCTTTAGATGGATTTATTGAAAGTCATTTAAATGGATTTATTGAAAGTCATTTTGATGGATTTATTGAAAGTCCTTTAGATGGATTTATTGAAAGTTCTTTAGATGAATCTATTGACAGTCCATTTAGATGGATTTATTGAATGTCATTTAGATGGATTTATTGAAAGTCATTTACATGGATTTATTGAAAGTCCTTTACATGGATTTATTGAAAGTCCTTTAGATGGATTTATTGAAAGCCCTTTAGATGGATTTATTGAATGTCATTTAGATGGATTTATTGAAAGTCATTTACATGGATTTATTGAAAGTCCTTTACATGGATTTATTGAAAGTCCTTTAGATGGATTTATTGAAAGCCCTTTAGATGGATTTATTGAATGTCATTTAGATGGATTTATTGAAAGTCATTTACATGGATTTATTGAAAGTCCTTTAGATGGATTTATTGAAAGCCCTTTAGATGGATTTATTGAATGTCATTTTGATGGATTTATTGAAAGTCATTTACATGGATTTATTGAAAGTCCTTTAGATGGATTTATTGAAAGCCCTTTAGATGGATTTATTGAAAGTCCTTTAGATGGATTTATTGAAAGTCATTTACATGGATTTATTGAAAGTCATTTACATGGATTTATTGAAAGCCCTTTAGATGGTTTTTTTGAAAGCCCTTTAGATGGATTTATTGAATGTCCTTTAGATGGATTTATTGAAAGTCATTTTGATGGATTTATTGAATGTCCTTTAGATGGATTTATTGAAAGCCCTTTAGATGGATTTATTGAATGTCATTTACATGGATTTATTGAAAGTCCTTTAGATGGATTTATTAAATGTCATTTAGATGGATTTATTGAAAGCCCTTTAGATGGATTTATTGAATGTCATTTAGATGGATTTATTGAAAGTCATTTAGATGGACTTATTGAATGTCCTTTAGATGGATTTATTGAAAGTCCTTTAGATGGATTTATTGAAAGTCATTTACATGGATTTATTGAATGTCCTTTAGATGGATTTATTGAAAGTCATTTTGATGGATTTATTGAAAGTCATTTACATGGATTTATTGAAAGCCCTTTAGATGGATTTATTGAAAGCCCTTTAGATGGATTTATTGAAAGTCATTTTGATGGATTTATTGAAAGTCATTTACATGGATTTATTGAAATCCCTTTAGATGGATTTATTGAAAGCCCTTTAGATGGATTTATTGAAAGTCATTTACATGGATTTATTGAAAGTCCTTTAGATGGATTTATTGAAAGTCCTTTAGATGGATTTATTGAAAGTCCTTTACATGGATTTATTGAATGTCATTTAGATGGATTTATTGAAAGTCATTTAGATGGATTTATTGAAAGTCATTTACATGGATTTATTGAAAGTCCTTTAGATGGATTTATTGAAAGCCCTTTAGATGTATTTATTGAATGTCATTTAGATGCATTTATTGAAAGTCATTTAGATGGATTTATTGAAAGTCATTTACATGGATTTATTGAAAGTCCTTTAGATGGATTTATTGAAAGCCCTTTAGATGGATTTATTGAATGTCATTTTGATGGATTTATTGAAAGTCATTTACATGGATTTATTGAAAGTCCTTTAGATGGATTTATTGAAAGTCATTTACATGGATTTATTGAAAGTTCTTTAGATGAATGTATTGACAGTCCATTTAGATGGATTTATTGAATGTCATTTAGATGGATTTATTGAAAGTCATTTACATGGATTTATTGAAAGTCCTTTACATGGATTTATTGAAAGTCCTTTAGATGGATTTATTGAAAGCCCTTTAGATGGATTTATTGAATGTCATTTTGATGGATTTATTGAAAGTCATTTACATGGATTTATTGAAAGTCCTTTAGATGGATTTATTGAAAGCCCTTTAGATGGATTTATTGAAAGTCCTTTAGATGGATTTATTGAAAGCCCTTTAGATGGATTTATTGAATGTCATTTTGATGGATTTATTGAAAGTCATTTACATGGATTTATTGAAAGTCCTTTACATGGATTTATTGAAAGTCCTTTAGATGTATTTATTGAAAGCCCTTTAGATGGATTTATTGAAAGTCCTTTAGATGGATTTATTGAAAGTCATTTACATGGATTTATTGAAAGTCCTTTAGATGGATTTATTGAAAGCCCTTTAGATGGATTTATTGAATGTCATTTAGATGGATTTATTGAAAGTCATTTAGATGGATTTATTGAAAGTCATTTACATGGATTTATTGAAAGTCCTTTAGATGGATTTATTGAAAGCCCTTTAGATGGATTTATTGAATGTCATTTTGATGGATTTATTGAAAGTCATTTACATGGATTTATTGAAAGTCCTTTAGATGGATTTATTGAAAGCCCTTTAGATGGATTTATTGAAAGTCATTTAGATGGATTTATTGAAAGTCATTTAGATGGATTTATTGAAAGCCCTTTAGATGGATTTATTGAAAGTCCTTTAGATGGATTTATTGAAAGCCCTTTAGATGGATTTATTGAAAGTCATTTTGATGGATTTATTGAAAGCCCTTTAGATGGATTTATTGAAAGTCATTTACATGGATTTATTGAAAGCCCTTTAGATGGATTTATTGAAAGTCCTTTAGATGGATTTATTGAAAGCCCTTTAGATGGATTTATTGAAAGTCCTTTAGATGGATTTATTGAAAGTCCTTTAGATGGATTTATTGAAAGCCCTTTAGATGGATTTATTGAATGTCATTTTGATGGATTTATTGAAAGTCATTTACATGGATTTATTGAAAGTCCTTTAGATGGATTTATTGAAAGCCCTTTAGATGGATTTATTGAAAGTCATTTTGATGGATTTATTGAAAGTCATTTACATGGATTTATTGAAAGCCCTTTAGATGGATTTATTGAAAGCCCTTTAGATGGATTTATTGAAAGTCCTTTAGATGGATTTATTGAAAGCCCTTTAGATGGATTTATTGAAAGTCATTTTGATGGATTTATTGAAAGCCCTTTAGATGGATTTATTGAAAGTCATTTACATGGATTTATTGAAAGCCCTTTAGATGGATTTATTGAAAGTCCTTTAGATGGATTTATTGAAAGCCCTTTAGATGGATTTATTGAAAGTCCTTTAGATGGATTTATTGAAAGCCCTTTAGATGGATTTATTGAAAGTCATTTTGATGGATTTATTGAAAGTCCTTTAGATGGATTTATTGAAAGTTCTTTAGATGAATGTATTGACAGTCCATTTAGATGGATTTATTGAATGTCATTTAGATGGATTTATTGAAAGTCATTTACATGGATTTATTGAAAGCCCTTTAGATGGATTTATTGAAAGTCATTTTGATGGATTTACTGAATGTCATTTAGATGGATTTATTGAAAGCCCTTTAGATGGATTTATTGAAAGCCCTTTAGATGGATTTATTGAAAGCCCTTTAGATGGATTTATTGAAAGTCCTTTAGATGGATTTATTGAAAGTCATTTTGATTGATTTATTGAAAGCCCTTTAGATGGATTTATTGAAAGTCCTTTAGATGGATTTATTGAAAGTCCTTTAGATGGATTTATTGAAAGTCCTTTAGATGGATTTATTGAAAGTCATTTAGATGGATTTATTGAAAGTCCTTTAGATGGATTTATTGAAAGTCCTTTAGATGGATTTATTGAAAGTCCTTTAGATGGATTTATTGAAAGTCATTTAGATGGATTTATTGAAAGTCATTTAGATGGATTTATTGAAAGTCCTTTAGATGGATGTATTGAAAGTCCTTTAGATGGATTTATTGAAAGTCATTTAAATGGATTTATTGAAAGTCATTTTGATGGATTTATTGAAAGCCCTTTAGATGGATTTATTGAAAGTCCTTTACATGGATTTATTGAAAGTCCTTTAGATGGATTTATTGAAAGTCCTTTAGATGGATTTATTGAAAGTCCTTTAGATGGATTTATTGAAAGTCATTTAGATGGATTTATTGAAAGTCATTTAAATGGATTCATTGAATGTCCTTTAGATGGATGTATTGAAAGTCCTTTTGATGGATTTATTGAAAGTCCTTTAGATGGATTTATTGAAAGTCATTTTGATGGATTGATTGAAAGCCCTTTAGATGGATTTATTGAAAGTCCTTTAGATGGATTTATTGAAAGTCCTTTAGATGGATTTATTGAAAGTCCTTTAGATGGATTTATTGAAAGTCATTTAGATGGATTTATTGAAAGTCCTTTAGATGGATTTATTGAAAGTCCTTTAGATGGATTTATTGAAAGTCCTTTAGATGGATTTATTGAAAGTCATTTAGATGGATTTATTGAAAGTCATTTAAATGGATTTATTGAAAGTCATTTAGATGGATTTATTGAAAGTCCTTTAGATGGATGTATTGAAAGTCCTTTAGATGGATTTATTGAAAGTCATTTAGATGGATTTATTGAAAGTCCTTTAGATGGATGTATTGAAAGTCCTTTTGATGGATTTATTGAAAGTTCTTTAGATGAATGTATTGACAGTCCTTTAGATGGATTTATTGAAAGTCATTTAAATGGATTTATTGAAAGTCATTTTGATGGATTTATTGAAAGTCCTTTAGATGGATTTATTGAAAGTTCTTTAGATGAATGTATTGACAGTCCTTTTAGATGGATTTATTGACAGTCCTTTAGATGGATTTATTGACAGTCCTTTAGATGGATTTATTGAAAGTCATTTAAATGGATTTATTGAATGTCCTTTAGATGACATTATTGCCTTTATAATAGATAATGTTTTCTACGATTAGATGAAGATAATATTGTGCTTACCCACTGGAATAAGTTCATACACTTCTGAAGCTGATGGCGGAAATGAATTGTTTGCCTCGACTTTATAAAATCCGAAGTCATTGATATTCAGGTTGTTTAGTTCGAGTGTAGACTGCAATCCATTATCTCGTTGCTTTGCAGAGTCAGGCAAAGGCATGTTTTCACTTCCATTTCCAATAAAAGACCAGGTAAATGTTGGTTTTGGGAACGAAATAACCGTGTAAATCAAAGCTACATTACCACTGGGCTTGCTGTTAACCTTGGTCACTGGAGGTGAGCGAAAATCAGTCCGAGGATGACCTATAACATTAATGTTTATTTAAATGTATTAATTAAATTTCTCAAACATTAACAGTGTTGATTGTCATCAGCAGAAAACATATGATTAAGGCTGTGCTGAAAACATTTGTAAAGTAGCGATCTAACATGAAAAGACATAAATACTATCAATGCGAGATTAAGACGCAAAAAGGGTGCAATGTATCTTAAACTTGGAGGGTCGTATGTTGGTAGTATCACGAGGAATCATTTGTGTGTTTAATTTGCCCCTAATACACTTTATCCTAATGTCACTATCACTGCAACCTTATCACTTTATCCTAATGGCACTATCACTGTAATTTATCACCTTATCCTAATGGCACTATCACTGTAAGGTTATCACTTTATCCTAATGGCACTATCACTGTAACGTTATCACTTTATCCTAATGGCACTATCACTGTAATTTATCACTTTCTCCTAATGGCACTATCACTGTAACGTTATCACGTTATCCTAATGGCACTATCACAGTAACGTTATCACTTGATCTTAATGGCACTATCACTGTAACTATATCACTTTATCCTAATGGCACTATCACTGTAAGGTTATCACTTTATCCTAATGGCACTATCACTGTAACGTTAACACTTTATCCTAATGGCACTATCACTGTAATGTATCACTTTATCCTAATGGCACTATCACTATAAGGTTATCACTTTATCCAAGTGGCACTATCACAGTAACGTTATCACTTTATACTAATAGCACTATCACTGTAACGTTATCACGTTATCCTAATGGCACTATCACAGTAACGTTATCACTTGATCTTAATGGCACTATCACTGTAACTATATCACTTTATCCTAATGGCACTATCACTGTAAGGTCATCACTTTATCCTAATGGCACTATCACTGTAACGTTATCACTTTATCCTAATGGCACTATCACTATAAGGTTATCACTTTATCCAAATGGCACTATCACAGTAACGTTATCACTTTCTCCTAATGGCACTATCACTGTAACGTTATCACTTGATCCTAATGGCACTATCACTGTATCGTTATCACTTTATCCTAATGGCACTATCACAGTAACGTTATCACTTGATCCTAATGGCACTATCACTGTAACTGTATCACTTTATCCTAATGGCACTATCACTGTAACGTTATCACTTTATCCTAATGGCACTATCACTGTAACTTATCACTTTATCCTAATGGCACTGTCACTGTAACTGTATCACTTTATCCAAATGGCACTATCACTGTAACGTTATCACTTTATCCTAATGGCAATATCACTGTAACTGTATCACTTTATCCTAATGGCACTATCACTGTAACTTTATCAGGGCATCTTGTTACTTGCTTTTGGCACATAATGGACCCAAGGAAACGTATTAGGTTGTCTTCAGTGGCGTTGTATTTATTGTTCATTACTTCTAATGTACATGTTGCTAAAATTAGCTTTAATTTGAATATAATTTGATTTCATGTTAATGAGTGCATAAATAGGCGATATCCCGAGGCATCTTGATAAAAATCATCAGTTTCTCTAATTAAGCAAGACTAGTTATCGTAACTTTGTTAAATGCGGCAGTTTTGTGACGTGTGTTAAAAAACTATTAATTTTATTAAATAGTTTAATAATATAGGCTTTTAATTTTGCTGTATAAAACAGGTCCTAAAGTCACTAGTATCTAATTTACCAGCAATAGACTCATTTCTTTCACATGAACAAATCGAGTCTTGTACAAATTGGTAATTGATGCAATTGTTTTGTAAATTATTTACGCCGTTTACACATCCTGAACTAAAATGGTTGCTCTTATTATTATTCAATGTTTGCGTTAAAAAAATGGTGCCAATTTGACTATCAACTAAAATATTTAAGAATCAGGCTTGATTGAATTAGTTCACATGTAATTGAAAAACATGTTTTTGACCTCATTTAAAAAAAAGGAGTCAATTTCATGAATATTTGCCAGAAACTGTTCTTTCTAGTACTTTTGTTTTGTTAAATAATTTTTCAAAAACGTTTTAATTAGTCTGAATATATTGACTTAAAAGTAACATGACGTACGTGTAACATGATTTACGTGTAACATAACTTACGTGTAACATGATTTACAAGTAACATGACTTACATGTAACATGACTTGCGTGTAACATGACTTACAAGTAACATATATTGGAATCGACTGCTCGACAGGGTCACTTAAGCCATTGCTTGCTCTGCAAGTGTAGTTGCCTGTATCTGTACACTGGACATTCTGAAGAATTAGCTGACTATGGTGCACATACCAATTTGCTTTCAAGGTACCCTCAGCCCCTTGCTTGGTCCAGTTGATGTTAGATTCTGGATTACTGTCGATTTGGCATATGATGGTAGCGGTGCTATTTTCATTAAGAGTACTGTTCCATTCAACTGAAATGTTAACTATCTCGGCACCATCTACAAGTATATAAGAATATTAGTAAATCTGTCCATGTTTATCAGCCTGGACAAAAACGTAATCATTAGTATAAATGAAACACTCGTTATAGCTAAGGTTATGCTGATTTTGCTCAACTCCTTGAATGAATGCTAAATAAATAAATCGTCCATATTTATGTAGTGAACTTTACAATTAATAACGGAAAGTGTAGAGATTTTGAATATAATTCTTGTGGTGCGTATCTCATAAAACATACTTCTAACTGAAGATACTATTGCCTTAGGAAGTATTAAACAATATTTAATAACTAATTGCTAAATATAAGACATCATTATTAAGGGTGTCACAGTAGTAAGAACCCTTTGGTCTCAGAGAGGTTGGATATTCCCACGCATCCCATATAAAAAAGCGAGAAATGGAGGCATGACAAAGTGAGTAGCAAAACACTGAGCTTGAAATTGAAATATGCGGATTTGAACCTTGACATTGAAAGATCAGCATGTGTCACGTGGTGAGTACATTGGCAAGGCACTACACTACATCAGTTAACTGAATTACTCTGCTGAAAAACAGCAACGAAACCCAAACTCATTTATCTGGCTATACTCTAAGACTCGTGCCTAAAATGCTTAACACAATTTGGTACATGTTTAACACAATTTGGTACATTTTTAACACAATTTGGTACATGTTTAACAAATGGGTGGTATTAAGTTACCACATTGCCAGAATGTCTCTCTGCATATCAGTGTATGCATCGATCGATCGCTTTCTCGCGCACTCCCTCATGACAAACGCTTACATTGGTCCATAACACGAGCCCCGGGACACACACACACACACACACACACACACACACACATATATATATATATATATATATATATATATATATATATATATATATATATATATATATATATATATATATATATATAATAAACATATTTTATATCAAGAAAATCTGGACAACACCATGGCATCACTATATGATCGACGTATTAGCAATAGAACAGCATATTTAAAAGCGACAATAAAAAGATTAGAGGAAAAACAAATGAAAAATGGACTACATGCACGCTTTATTGAAAATTGCCTGGAAGACAATCTTGTGCCGAGGGAGATTACTTTTAAAACTAAAACTTCACAATGGGAATGATACAGCAGCCAAGAAGTTTCAAGAATCTATTGACTCCCTGTTGGAAAAAGTATCGTTGGAAATATGTGATAGGCTAAAAGAAAAACATCAAAGGAGAGTGATCAAGATAGGCAACGAACTAGAAGAACTTAGAGATGAACTAAAATCTTTGATAAAAAGGCAATACTGGAATTTTTGATGAAGAACTTTTTAAGAAAACGGAATCTAAGAAAGACGAGCTACTGGCATGTCAAATTAAAAAGTTACAAAATTTACAGAGAGAGAGAAAAACAATTATCAATGACAAAAAGAAACGACTGCATTAAAAAGTACTAAAGAGAAATCAAAAAGAGATACTCAATAAGCAAAGGAATCAGCAGAGGCAGATAATTTCATAAGTGTCAAAACTAAATGTGCAGTAACAAAAAATCACACACGCAACAAACAACCAAGAAATGAAAATGAAATACAAGTATCGCAAACAGCAAGAATAACCTATGAACCAAATCACAAAGAAAAATTCAATAGATACTGTTACACGCACAGGGGTATTCACTTGACCGAGCGGTGTCAAAACCCTGGCGCGAGTCACGCTGGAAGTCATAAGTTTTCCCCAAATTTCCAAAGACTTCCATACAACTTGAGTTGTAAAATGGAAAGAAAGACGTGTCTGCTATAACTAATAATCTTTGCTCTAATCAATTGGCGACCCAGAGGAGACAACTTGCCCAAACGTCCATTAACTGCACCTTTGTATGGTTTTTATTCATTATCATCCGTTTTCCGTACCGATAGCTTGTCATGCCATAGAAATTACACCAGTATTCCCTTACTAACTGGGAAATATTTAACTGCGCGACCCTAGGCCAGTCAATCCACAGAATTTCCGGCGTATCACGCTCATATACATACGCCCATTTTCCACTATGGCCACATAAACGGTACCTACCAAGTTCCAACTTATTGATTCCATTCTATAATTTACTGATTTCCAACCATAAATGCTGCCTTTTCAATCACAATACTTGTATACACCGCTGAATTTTAATAAGGACTATGTTACAAAAAGGGACAGTCATTCGGCTTGTACCCAAATTCACTACTAACGACCCCAGCATGGTTTAAATTCACTAACACATACTCCAAATTTATTACAATACGTTCAAAACAGTTCCAAAAAAGATCAAGCAAAACACGTGATAGACCCAGGCACACAAAAGGTAACCTATGCAGATGCAGTAAAAAATGGGGCGAAGAAAATTGCACAAGAATCCAGCAACACCAACATCACCATAATAGCTACGATTAAAGGAACTAATGGGAACACTAACAACTTTATTGCAGACAACAAAACATAGCAAAAAATAGGAGATTTATTAGAATGCAAAACAAGAACAGATGGGGGAAAGAAAAGAAAAGAAAAAGGGAAATCGAAAGAGGAAAAGAAACTGTATTAAACCTTTCTAAGAGAATACTAACTAAGAGTGATTACATTGGTCTAGGTAAAGGGTTATCGTATTGTCCGAGAACCAAAGTGCATGATAATATTAACATAGCAGAAGCATTTTTCAAATACACAAGATCATTTAAATTAAAAGAATTTTTCTCACAATCATGTACATATTCACAATATGAAAGTAGTTTTCATCTACAAAATAAGCCCTTTCTCAATAAAAAAAGAATCATCATTTACAACTGCTAGTGGACGAGATATATGTTGAAGCAACTAAACAAGAAATTTTAAATAGCAGTCCTAAAAGAAAACATTTTACAAACATATCTAAAAAAGAACTAAATTCTGTACGTACCTTATCACAGGATGAAAGTATTATTACTAAAAAACCTGATAAATCTAGTACCATAGTTATAATGAATAAAGGAGGATTATATTAAAGAAGTAGAAAGACAATTAAATGATGAATCATATTATGCAAAACTTTCCTCTAAGCCTTCTGAAGAAATTAAAGAAAAAATAAGCAAATGTATCAATGAAATTGCTTTACACAATTGTTCCATATATGATGAACTATATATCTTCCAAAATAAAATACGCACACCTCAGTTTTATATTTTACCCAAGATACAAAAAACTGCTGTCAAAGATACTTTTGATTTTATTACCAAATTGAAATTATTACCGAAACTAACCGAAAATTCGTTTCTAGTTACACTTGATGTGGTTTCCCTCTACACGAAAATACCACACAATGATGGTATCGAAGCGTGTAAAATATTATCTTGAAGAAAATAAATCTACATGTAAACTATCAAAAGAACATGTTTGTGATTTGATAGAACTTGTGCTCGAAAATAACTTTTTTTCAATTTGGCAATAAAAACTATCTCCAAACGTTGGGAACAGCAATGGACAGTCCTATGGCACCTTTTTATGCTTCTTTATTTATGGGGAAATTAGAAAATGATTTTCTAAATAAATGCGTTTTAAAACCAGATGTTTGGTTAAGATTTTTAGACGATATCTTTATGATCTGGAGTCATTCATTGGAAGACCTTCACTATTTTATAGACTATTTAAACAAATTACATCTAACATTAAAATTTACATTCAATATGTCTAAAACTAAAATATCTTTTTTGGACATTGAGGTCATGAAAAATGAAAATAATGACATCACTACTATTGTTCATGTTAAAAAAACGCATATTCATCAATATGTTGAATATTCTTCATGCCATCCTAAATCATGTAAAAACGGGATACCATATAGTCAAGCGAAAAGATATAGAAGAATTATATCTGATGACACTGTTTGTAAATTATCTTTAACAGAATTAGGTCAGCATTTTTTAAATAGAAATTACCCAATTGATAACATTGATACTGCTTTTCAAAAAGTATCTTCTCTTACACAATTTGAATTATCAGAGTGTAAAATCAAAGCTAGACATGATGAAATCATTCCTTTTGTTATTGAATATAATCCAAGGTTGCCAAACATAGATAAGACCATTAAAAGAATGTTGAGATTTATTAAAATTATCAAGTAAAGCAAGCGTTAAATCGCTACACAAAAAAAAAACAAACCCACACTTGCTTAAAAAAGGGCTAAAAATCTTAAAGATTTTCTAATTAATTCTAAATTAGAAAAACATCATATTAGAAAGGATCATCTACTAAATGTAATAGACCTTGATGTTCGCACTGTTCTTTTATTAATGAAAGTACTTCTTTCAATAGCAATAATACAAAAGCAACTTTTAATATGTGTTGTGATACAAATTGTGCAACATCAAATGTTATTTATTTGATCACATGCAAAAATGTGGCATTCAGTATATTGGACGAACCAGTCAACAAATATCTAAACGTATGAACCAACATAGATCAGACATAAAGAATTATATTGATCAATCATGTTCATCACATGTTGCCACATTTTAACAAGTTCTCATACTGCACAAGATTTCTCTTTTCAACCTATTGCCATAGTTAATTCTGAAATGGAACGTCTGCAAAAAGAAACCTATTGGATTCACCGTCTTAATACGATATATCCAAAAGGACTAAATTCTAAAACTCTATTCGACATTATATATATATATATATATATATATATATATATATATATATATATATATATATATATATATATATATATATATATAATAGGAAACGCTAATCTGTAATCAACTAGTGGATTTCCTGAAAATCATTATCACAACCTCTTACAAGGTCGTATTCTCAAAATAGGCAAATTTTATTTCTACCAGGAGCTGCTCTGACTAAAACCCGACCAACTTGAATGTCATTATGAATAAAGATAATTAGGTTAATTGCTCTAAATAAAAATAATAAAGACAAAAACTCAAAGCTTGCAACTTACATTGAACATTGAGATAAAACTCTTCCGTATCATTGATAGACTCTTCAAAATACCCACTGGGATGAATCAGGTTATTAGCTGTACACTTGTACGTCCCACTGTCATATCTGCTGACTTGATTAATAGTCAACACGGATGAGTTACAGTGGAAAGTTTCGTTGTTATCTTTTGTCCATGATACAGAATATGGAAGTGGGTTGGCATCAAATTTACAAGTTACTGAAAACGATTTGCCCTCAATGGTTGATTTATTTCCAATAGGATATATCATTGGCCCATCTGAAACAAAAACAATATGTATTTAATTTAAACATAATTAAAGACTGCTAGCCTTACGCAAACATTTTAAACAACATTCATCGTGATACGATGAAGTCGGTTAATGTGGCTTTGACCTTTGATACCTTGACCTGTGATTTAGGCATACCATAGTTATATTTAAACAATCTGCTTTCAATATATGACAGTTGTAACCAAGGAACCCCTGCGGACTTTACAATGTTGAATATACATGATGCGCCCTCTTGCGTGTCATCTTGGCATAACAAAGGAAGGCGCCGTTCTGATGTGCCCAGTGGTGAATTGTTTTAGATAAGAATAGCTGTTACATTCTTAAAGAGTTTGGATTACATTTCATAGAAAATGGATATTGTATTTGAAAGATTTTACCCTAATTTCGCTTTGAATTATTTGTATGTGCCTTTCAAGAGACATATCCTGCGATAAGGCTGATACACTCCACGCATACCCACGTGTACAATATCGAGGAATTTTATTTTGCTAGTCATTGCTAACATACCAGCAATCTGTTACAAAAAGAAAATATCATTCTCCATCCCTAGCAATCCCATTGCCAGGTGACAATAACAGCTTTGGGTAATTTTGGAATAACACATGTAGGAGCAGCATTTCAAGATCGGTTTATATTTTGTGTACATCGTTTGACCGAGTCATATGAGTAGCTGAAAGCTGCATAGTCTGGCGATGTCAAGTATTTTTTATTTGACTTAAAATTTGGTCCATATTGTTAAAGTGATGGATATATTATTGTGACATGATGACTAATAATGCATATTATTAAGATAATGGTTTGATATACATTATTATTGTAGTAATTCAGACTATTATTGTAATAATACAATACTGATTTGGGTGTATCTAGTGTCCTGAGAGGGGGTAACACCTCTGGCTTGCTAAGTAGTCGTAATCATTCGGGGGTAGCTCGCCCATGTTTGGTCCCCACATGGCAATCAACTCTCGCCTGTGGCTCCAAGAAGCTGTGGCATGCTCAGCGGCCTTATGCCGGAAAACGTCCTCGACTGACTGGCTAAAACAAGCTGAGGGTAGCCGACGGGTCATAAACCTCGGTGAATTAGGCATTGTCTACGTAGCATGTGAAGACTTGATTTGGCAGCCTGCGCTGAGGAACCACCATCTGGTCAACGGGCAGAAACGCAATTCCCAGCACAGTGCTGTGGAGCGCTAAGACCACGACGAGACACGTAGGACGTCCTGGTCATCCACTGCACTCAAGTCAAGCTCCGGCCGTCTCGACATTATCGTGCTGCTGAACCCAGACGGTTTTGCGCGAGAGGGTGAGGTCGACGGAAACTGCACAACTGTTCCTCCCTTAAAACAAAATCAACGCGCAGATCATTCTTGTCATCCACCCATCCCGTATCATCAGAGACTAAAGTCTTATGGCGACAGGCAAGCGATGAAGCGGTAGGTGTGGGTACACTGGCAGCCATAGACGCAAACCTGCACACAGGCGGCTCAGGGCTTCAGGGTCTTTCACCACTGACATGGAGCAGCAGTTGAGCCCGGCAGCCCCCTGAGCGTCTAAGCAGCCTTATTTATAAACGCACTACTCACCTCCCTGACACGAGGAAGGAGCTCGAAGCGGTGCCCTAAATATTCTCAGCTCTAAACGTCATAGCCAGCATAGCGCGGCTGGCGGAGACACTACTTCATCGGTCAAAATACGAAAAAGAAAATGAGGATTGTTCCTCTCTTATTTTACATATGGGATCTGCGCAACGTAATGCGTATAGACGAGGAAAGACCCCAAAGGAGAACCGCCCTAATAAAAAAGGAACTCGCCAGATACAACGTGGACATTGATGCCTTGAGCGAGACTCGGCTTGCAGGAGAAACCGAACTCTGTGAAAAGGGCTCCGGATACACTTTCGTTTGGAGGGCCAAGAAAGTGTAGAGCGCCGTGAGGATGCCATCGGCTTTGAAGTGAAGACAGCACTTGTGTCTCACATCTTTGGGCAATTCGTTACACGCAGCTCAACCTTGGTAAACACAAGAACGTTTTCCGTATGATATAGTTTTAACACGGGGAACATTGAGAATGCGAGTGTTGGAATACAAGCGCAAGTTTCTATAAGGGGTATATTCATAGATGAGGAAGTATAGATCTACTGAGCAGGAGCCGGTCATTGAAATGTAGCATAGTGAGAAGAGTTGAGTTTGATTTAGGATCGAACGGTTAGCCAGTGAAAGAGTACGGAACAAGGATATTTGTTCAGTTCTTTATGATCTAAGAATCATCCGAGTAGTCGTGTTTTGAACTTTATAATATTTTTGTAATTGATAATGAAGGGAACGAGACAGAAGTGAATCACAATAGTCTAATTTTGAAAATGCCAAGGAACACACGCATGTCTAGATGCGTCAACCGAACAAAATTGCGAATGGAGTTGTTACGTCTCAGTTCCAAATAAGCAGCGTTGCATGTGTTCGTTATATGCTGATGTAATGAGAGTATACTGTCGGTATTAACACAGCGGCATAGTACAGACTGTGTAAATTTAATGATTACTTTGCTGACTCCTTGTATTTGAGGTTAAATTTATAAATGAGAAAGTTTTTCATCAAGATGGCTTCATTATCATCACCATGCATCTACAGCCTATTACACGTCAACCATGACAATATATAGGAAATAAATCTCTCTATTTATAGCTAATTAAACGACATCCATGACAATATATATCAAAGAAATCTCTCTATTTATAGCTAATTACACGTCATCCATGACAATATATAGAAAATAAATCTCTCTATTTATAGCTAATTACACGTCATCCATGACTATATATAGGAAATAAATCTCTCTATTTATAGCTAATTACACGTCATCCATGACAATATATAGAAAAAAATCTCTCTATTTATAGCTAATTACACGTCATCCATGACGTCATATAGGAAATAAATCTTTCTATTTATAGCTAATTACACGTCATCCATGACAATATATATCAAAGAAATCTTTCTATTTATAGCTAATTACACGTCATCCATGAAAATATATAGGAAATAAATCTCTCTATTTATAGCTAATTACACGTCATCCATGACAATATATAGGAAATAAATCTCTCTATTTATAGCTAATTACACGTCATCCATGACAATATATAGGAAATAGATCTCTCTATTTATAGCTAATTACACGTCATCCATGACAATATATAGAAAATAAATCTCTCTATTTATAGCTAATTACACGTCATCCATGACAATATATAGAAAATAAATCTCTCTATTTATAGCTAATTACACGTCGTCCATGACGTCATATAGGAAATGAGTCTTTCTACGCCTTAAATGGTAGCCCCAGCTTCATTTAGACAGCTATATTTGGATATTGGTATCATCATCATTCAACTGGCGCGACATATTACACTTGAGGGTCGCTGAGTGTGTAGAATGAAAAGTAGGTCGTTGGAAATGAAGTACAGTCATTCTTTTATATTAATTAGCTTGTTCGTAATCTCAAAAAGCTTTTTGTATTTGGATATCTCAGTGATCTTTGTACTACAGAAGGCGGATTTTGTTGTACAAACTGTCATATTCTTTGTACTGCAGTAGGCGGATTTTATTGCATAAACTGTGGGATATTCTTTGTACTGCAGTAGGCGGATTTATATATATATATATATATATATATATATATATATATATATATATATATATATATATATATATATATATATATATATATATATATATATATATATATATATATATATATATATATATATATATATATATATATACACACGCATATATGCTCATGCATAGTGATTCTGGTAGAAAATCAAATCCTCTCAGCCTTACTGCGTTATTTGTATAGCAGTGCTATCATTACTATACCATAGATATTTCATACAAGTATAATTAACAGTATTATGCAAAAGATATTTAATTTAAGTATAATTAACAGTATTATGCCATGGATATATCATATAAGTATAATTAACAGTACTATGCCATGGATATTTAATATTAGTATAATTAACAGTACTATGCAATGGATATTTAATATAAGTATAATTAACAGTACTATGCCATGGATATTTAATACCAGAATAATTTACAGTACTATGTCATGGATATTTCATACAAGTATAATTAACAGTACTATGCCATGGACATTTGATATAAGTATAATTAACAGTATTATGCCATGGATTTTTCAGACAAGTACAATTAACAGTATTATGCCATTGATATTTCAGACAAGTATAATTAACAGTATTAAGCCATAGATATTTAATAGAAGTATAATTAATAGTATTATGCCATAGATATTTAATACAATTATAATTAACAGTACTATGCCATGGATATTTAATAAAAGTATAATTAACAGTGTTATGCCATGGATATTTCAGACAAGTATAATTAACAGCATTATGCCATGGATATTTCAGACAAGTATAATTAACAGTATTATGCCATGGATATTTAATATAATTATAATCAACAGTATTATGACATGGATATTTAATATAAGTATAATTAATATTATTATGCCATGGATATTTAATACAAGTATAATTAATATTATAATGCCATGGATATTTAATGCAAGTATAATTGATATTATTATGCCATGGATATTTAATACATATATAATTATTAGTATTATGCCATATATATTTAATATAAGTATAATTAATAGTATTATGGCATAGATATTTTACATAAGTGTAATTAACAGTATTATGCCATGGATATTTAATACAAGTTTAATCAACAGTATTATGCCATGGATGTTTAATACAAGTATAATTAACAGTATTATGTCATGGATATTTCATGCATATATAATTAATAGTATTATTCCATGGATATTTAATACAAGTATAATTAACAGTGTTCTGCCACATATATTTAATACAAGAATAATTAATAGTATTATGCCAAAGGTATTTAATATCAATAGAATTCATAGTATTATGTCATGGAGGTTTAATATAAGTATAATCAAAAGTATTATCCCATAGATATTTAATAAAAATAAAATTGACAGTATCATCACAAGGATATTTAATAATAGTATATTCAACAGTATTACGCTATGGATATTTAATATAAGTATAATCAGCAGTATTATGCCATGGATATTTCATATAAGTATAATTAACAGTACTATGCCATGGATATTTAATATAAGTATAATTAACAGTACTATGACATGGATATTTAATACAAGTATATTTAACTGTATTCTGCCATGGATATTTAATACAACTATAATTAACAGTATTCTGCCATAGATATTTAATACAAGTATAATTAACAGTATTATGCGATGGATATTTCAAACAAGTATAATTAACAGTATTATGCCATGGATATTTAAAACAGATATAATTAACATTATTATGCCATGGATATTTAATACAAGTATAGTTAACAGTGTTATGCCATGATATTTCATGCAAGTATAATTAACAGTATTATGCCATGGATATTTATTACAGGTATAATTAACAGTATTATGCCATGGATGTTTAATACAAGTATAATTAACAGTATTATGTCATGGATATTTATTACAGGTATAATTAACAGTATTATGGCATGGATGTTTATTACAAGTATAATTAACAGTATTATGCCATGGATATTTATTACAGGTATAATTAACAGTATTATGTCATGGATATTTATTACAGGTATAATTAACAGTATTATGGCATGGATGTTTAATACAAGTATAATTTACAGTATTATGTCATGGATATTTCATACATATATAATTAATAGTATTATTCCATGGATATTTAATACAAGTATAATTAACAGTATTATGCCATGGATATTTATTACAGGTATAATTAACAGTATTATGCCATGGATGTTTAATACAAGTATAATTAACAGTATTATGCCATGGATATTTCATACATATATAATTAATAGTATTATTCCATGGATATTTAATACAGGTATAATTAACAGTATTATGTCATGGATATTTATTACAGGTATAATTAACAGTATTATGGCATGGATGTTTAATACAAGTATAATTTACAGTATTATGTCATGGATATTTCATACATATATAATTAATAGTATTATTCCATGGATATTTAATACAAGTATAATTAACAGTATTATGCCATGGATATTTATTACAGGTATAATTAATATTATAATGCCATGGATATTTAATGCAAGTATAATTGATATTATTATGCCATGGATATTTAATACATATATAATTATTAGTATTATGCCATATATATTTAATATAAGTATAATTAATAGTATTATGGCATAGATATTTTACATAAGTGTAATTAACAGTATTATGCCATGGATATTTAATACAAGTTTAATCAACAGTATTATGCCATGGATGTTTAATACAAGTATAATTAACAGTATTATGTCATGGATATTTCATACGTATATAATTAATAGTATTATTCCATGGATATTTAATACAAGTATAATTAACAGTGTTCTGCCACATATATTTAATACAAGAATAATTAATAGTATTATGCCAAAGGTATTTAATATCAATAGAATTCATAGTATTATGTCATGGAGGTTTAATATAAGTATAATCAAAAGTATTATCCCATAGATATTTAATAAAAATAAAATTGACAGTATCATCACAAGGATATTTAATAATAGTATATTCAACAGTATTACGCTATGGATATTTAATATAAGTATAATCAGCAGTATTATGCCATGGATATTTCATATAAGTATAATTAACAGTACTATGCCATGGATATTTAATATAAGTATAATTAACAGTACTATGACATGGATATTTAATACAAGTATATTTAACTGTATTCTGCCATGGATATTTAATACAACTATAATTAACAGTATTCTGCCATAGATATTTAATACAAGTATAATTAACAGTATTATGCGATGGATATTTCAAACAAGTATAATTAACAGTATTATGCCATGGATATTTAAAACAGATATAATTAACATTATTATGCCATGGATATTTAATACAAGTATAGTTAACAGTGTTATGCCATGATATTTCATGCAAGTATAATTAACAGTATTATGCCATGGATATTTATTACAGGTATAATTAACAGTATTATGCCATGGATGTTTAATACAAGTATAATTAACAGTATTATGTCATGGATATTTATTACAGGTATAATTAACAGTATTATGGCATGGATGTTTATTACAAGTATAATTAACAGCATTATGCCATGGATATTTATTACAGGTATAATTAACAGTATTATGTCATGGATATTTATTACAGGTATAATTAACAGTATTATGGCATGGATGTTTAATACAAGTATAATTTACAGTATTATGTCATGGATATTTCATACATATATAATTAATAGTATTATTCCATGGATATTTAATACAAGTATAATTAACAGTATTATGCCATGGATATTTATTACAGGTATAATTAACAGTATTATGCCATGGATGTTTAATACAAGTATAATTAACAGTATTATGCCATGGATATTTCATACATATATAATTAATAGTATTATTCCATGGATATTTAATACAAGTATAATTAACAGTATTATGCCATGTATATTTAATACAAGTATAATCAACATTATTATACCAAGAACATTTTTTATAAATATAACTAAATCAGTATAGAAAAAACCATCACCGCAGCCAAAGCATGCATGAATTTTAGTGCCAATTAATTTTTCCCACACAACTTACTGGCAATTTGTTAAAAGATATTGATAAGTTCGGAATTCAGTTGGTATATACATCACGCATGCTTCCATTTATTTGAGTTAGAAGAAGAAAAAAAAACATTTTCAATATTTTAAGCACGTTTGTTTTGCTGCTTTTGACTCGTACTCCTGAAATTGAAGACCCCCCTTGTGTCTACCTAATAACAGCCTGTCACTTAGAGTCCATGTGATATTTTGTTATTAGCAAATTATATATAGAATATCAAAAATTAACTGCCTTATGTCTGCCGAATAACAGCGCTGGACTTTGAGTCCAAGTGATATTTTGTCATTAGGAATTAAACATTGTGTTGCCATCTATAGTGCAGAGAATGAAATATACAATGATATTATTATGTTGCCAGCTATAGTGCAGAGGATGAAATATACAATGATAACAAGTAAATCATTTTACTATCCAATTGATTCATCTCAAAGTATTTAGCAATCGATTCGATATTCTCCCATCAGTAGACTATATTTAACAATCGATTTGATATTCTCCCATCAGTAGACTACATTTTGTAACTACGAGGTTCAGTTTGTATCACCTTTTGCATTAAGAGTGTAAGTATCTGATACCAAGGGCGATAAGTAACTGTAGCCAGACTCTCATCTGATATTAATTATCTGGGCGCAAATAAATAATATAAACAGTGCAAAATATTGCTTAAACAGTGTAAAATAGATAATCTAATCAAACTTTTCAATTTAAATCATAAATTATAATCGTATTTTAGTATAAAAAAATTACAACAGTAAAGAGGAAAGCCAAAAGTGAGAAAACAAAATCATAAAATGATGTCATAAAAATACATAAACATATATTTGGTAGGAAAGTACAATCGGCATGGGAAAGAATATAAAGTTTTGGTGCAATGCAAGTTCCTATGGCGGACTCAGATAAAAGTGATAAATTACAGGAACTCTTAACAAAGGATGTAAAGATAAATTCATCACTATTCAATCTTATTTTAAAAAGACAATAGTATTCCGTTTAATTTTCTTGCATCTATTAATTCAAGAACTAAATCATGTAAGCTAAAATTGAACAAACAATGGTAAAAAGCTAGGTGCATCTCAGTATATTTATTATTACCTTTTTTATTCTCCCACCAGTAGCCTGGTTCTTTGGATATAAAATAAAGAGTGGTCCGATACCTAAATCGCAGATTTGCATGCATCCACTAAGCAAATTAGTTAAAGATCACTAGCCACATATATTGCACAACTAGTTAAAGATCACTAGCCACATATATTGCACAACTAGTTAAAGATCACTAGCCACATATATTGCACAACTAGTTAAAGATCACTAGCCACATATATTGCACAACTAGTTAAAGATCACTAGCCACATATATTGCACAACCAGTTAAAGATCACTAGCCACATATATTGTACAACTAAAGATTACTGACCACATATATTGTACATCTAGTCAAAGATCACTGACCCTATATATTACACAACTAGTTAAAAATCACTAGCCACATATATTGTGAAATAGTTTAAGATCATTGACCATATATTGTTACGTCTATTGGACTTAAATTATTTATTTTTAATTGTCAAATTCAAATTTGTCATTAAAATTCATTAATTGGGAGATATATATTCTGGAAAATTCAGGTTGACCTAGACTCTATTTGTAAACAACGGAGGTTGACCTCAGTTCTGACCCTACTTCAGAGAGTGTCAACAAGCTTCTAAAACGATTGGTTAATTTCAAGGACAACTTTTTATTTTTAGTTCTTGGGGGGTGATAAAGGGTTGATTTTCATCTAGATCATTCTAAGTGTACGTTTTTTATGATCGTATGTTCTTTCTGTGACCTTCTATAAAATCACGTGATCCTTTGTTTACGTAACATCAGGTATTTAAATTATTGTTTGGGAGAGAACAATTCAGTAGAATCTCTGGGCTTTATCAATAGTTGTGTTTGGAGTTTTATTGGAAATTGTGTCAATTCGTTGGAGCAAGAGGAATTATTTTATTTATCTGGAAAAGAATATGTGCTCATAGATTTTAATTTGGATTATTATAAAAAAAACAAGAACTAAATCACGTGACATCGTCGTCAATATTGGATTACATCGTCAAGATTCGAACTTGGAACTATTAGGACATTTATTTATCAGGACTCTTGCAATTCCATTCGTGGTTTATTTTTTGTGAATTCTATATTGGATTATTTTTGGATTTGATTCTCTAAAACCGTAAGTTTATTTATGTTCTCTTATGAAATCATTTGTACTTAATAAATATGTTTTTAAAGTTTTACAAGCTTGTTATTTTCACTTCTTTCTGTGTTGCTGCTTATTCGAGACTAAGCACGTAACAATATATTGTATAAATAGTTAAAGATCATTAGCCATATATATTGTACAAGTGTCTCATTGAAGTAATAACAAAACGCATTTCTTATGCAGCACACCATAAAAATGTTTAATTAGACTTTTTAAAACAAATGAAACAATTATTCGGAAACCTCTGCAGCCAGTCTTCAGTTTCCGGTTGCCAAAAACAGATACAGGTGCATTTATCCCTTATATTTAACCTAGCCATTCAAGTGTTTAATTTCCCCCACGTAAATGTCTATGTGACATATATCTTACGATCGTGTTTTGGTACAGCAAATATGGTGCACTGTGTAACCGAAATAGTATTGATGGGACAAATGTGTTCTTTCTTTATCCGAAAGACCCTGTATCGAGACATATACCGCATAAACCGACATGAAGGACGGCATCAATACAAATACCTCATACACCGACATGAAGGACGACATGGAGACATGTATCTCATACACCTACACGAAGGACGGTATCAAGACAGATACCTTATACACCGACATAAAGAACGATATCAAGACAGATACCTTATACACCGACATGAACCACGGCAACAAGACAGATACCTTATACACCGACATGAAGGACGATATCAATACAAATACCTCATATACCGACATGAAGGATGGCATCAAGACAAATACCTTATACACCGACATGAAGGACGATATCAATACAAATACCTCATATACCGACATGAAGGATGGCATCAAGACAAATACCTTATACACCGACGTGAAGGACGATATAAATACAAATACTTTATACACCGACATGAAGAACGATAACAAGACAGATAGCTCATACACCGACATCAAGAACGATAACAAGTCAAATACCTCATCAACCGACATGAAGACCGGCATAAATACTATACACCGACATGAATGACGATATCAGTACAAATACCTTATACACCGACATGAAGGACGATATCAAGACAGATACCTTATACACCGACATGAATAACTGCAACAAGACAGATACCTTATACACAGACATGAAGAACGGCATGAAGCCAAATACCTTATACACCGACATGAAGGGCAGCATCAGGCCAAAAACAATATAAACCAAAATGAAGGACGACATCAAGCGTTACGACACAAGTAACTATCGAACCTAAGTGTGAAATACACCAGAAAAGAATAAATAGATACCCGTAGTTTCAAAGATGAGTTAAATAGTACAATAATGAAAGATTTTTGTGGGATGATACGGTATGGTGATGTATACAGAGGAACAAAAAAAAATTACAGTTTGAGAATACAAATTACATCACTTCAGTTGATTTAGCTGGTGTAATGTTAGATCTGAAATTCTGTTAAAAAGCATATATTAGGAACGGACAATGATCATTTAGTAAATGAACGTTGAGTGAAATCATAAACTTATTTCCTTATATTTTATAACCTGTATAGTTTCGACACCAATGTTTTGATAGTTACCAGCTAGTGATTCTAACTTCCTTATTTTTTTTTTCATTCACAATACCTAGCTCAGTTGTATTTATTATAACCGATACAGGTAGAAATGTATATCTGTAACATTTTCCAGTAGTTCAGCTTGAAAAGATAATTGCTTCCATACGGTACGGTTGCATCCTACCTTAAATATTCACACCTCGACTGCTTGCACCCCTTTTCATCTTTGTATCCGATAACGCTAAAAACACTTTTCCATGTACACATATCGTATTTGGGCTTAATAATGCTAATAGTGTAATTAACAATAAAATGTGTAGGACGCTTATTAAGAATGAGTTACAGTACCTACCGTAAATATACATTTATGCTATAAAACCGTACAGAAACAAATATGAAATGCAGATAGAAACACGCGTCATAATTGCTTTGAACATGTATTCATATCTTGCTTGTTCCTTTGACGGTTGTTAAATAATACTGTGTATCTTATCGTTCTTTTTCAAGTTTGAGCTTACGTTGAAGAGTATAGAACGAAACCCTGTCCATATTGTTTAATTAGTTTGCGATCAAGCTTTGCTCTTTCAACCTTTTGTTCAAGTATCCATGCGTCTTGGCTCTGGTTTCACTAAAGTCTTCGTTTTGCTTTAGTAATCATCCAGTATAGGTTGTAACGAAATGTCAAAGACTAAATTAACATATTGTGCCCTCCATTATTACTTGGCGGAGTAGTCACGTGGTGTAATTAATAATACCAATTTGATTAATAATGTTGCTAGTTTTAATCATTCGTATCCAATGAGTAATGCATTAGTCGCTTCCATATAGAATGCATTTTTTTAAACTCGAAAATCGCTATAGACTGACTTAAGTTCCCTGTAATTATTTGTACAATTACGTAACATGTTTCATTAGTTAGAAAACACTTTCATTTTAATCTGTAATGGTTGCATACAGTTCACATTATATTTTGTCATCTATATAATAATCTTTTTTTAATCTTTCATTTTTTTCCAATCCAGGTTGTGTTTTAATGTCAGCTGTGATCTTGCTATTTAACAGTATTTGCTGTGTTCAGAATATTCGTTAGGGTTCTAGTCTAGTGATCGTAACGTTCTATTTCTCTAAAAAGGCATCTGAGCAATTATCAAAACTAGAGTGTAATGCATCTACTAACTCAATCCCACTCTTAAATGCATCTATTTTCCAATCCATCCATTTTCTCCATTCCACTCTCGAATCCATCTATTTTCTTCATTCCATTATCCAATCCATATATTTTCTTCATTCCACTCTTCAATACATCTTTGTTCTCCACCCCACTTTCCAATCCATATATTTTCTAAATTCCACTTTCCAATCCATTCATTTTCTTAATTCCAATCTTCAATGATATATTTTCTTAATTCCAATCTCCAATCCATCTATTTTCTCCATTCCACTCTCCAATACATCTAATGTCTCCACTCCAATCTCCAATGAAATATTTTCTCCATCGCAATATCCAGTGCATATGTCTCCATCCCACTTCTTTCTAATACACCCATTTTATCCACCCCAAAATCCGATGCATTGATTTTCTCCACCCCACTCCTCTCCAATGCATATTCTTTATCCATCCCACTCTTCACTGAATCTATGTTCTCCATTCCACTCACCAGTACATCTATTTTCTCCATCCAACTCCTCTCCAGGGCATCTATTGTATCAAAACCATCTATTTTATCCATTCCACTCCTCTCCAGAGTATCTTTTTTTCTCCATCCAACTCCTCCACAATATATCCATTTTATCCAAACCATCTATCATGGTTGGATATGCACTCATTTCCAGTGCATATATTTTCGCCATCCCACTCCTCTCCAGTGCATATATTTTTGCCATCCCACTCCTCTCCAATGCATCTATTTTCTCCACCCCTCTCCTCTCCAGTGCATCTATTTTCCATCCCATTCCTTTCCAGTGCATATATTTTCGCCATCCCACCCCTCTCCAGTGCATCTATTTTCTCCATCCCTCTCCACTCCAGTGCATCTATTTTCTCCATTTCTCTCCTCTCCAGTGCATCTATTTTCGCCATCCAACTCCTCTCCAGTACATCTACTTTTGACATCCTACTTATCTCCAACGCATCTATTTTATTCATCCCTCTCTTTACTGCATCTATTTTCTCCATTCATCCGATTTCAAAGTTATTCTACAAATGAAGATATCATTTAAAACTTTTTAAACAATGCATGCGTTCGATATATTAAATCTCGTGAAGTTTACTGAAGATACGAAGAAGCTGTTTCGTTTGCTTGGATGGCATGCAATGGTTGGATTATATTCATTATACCAAGGTTTCCCTTAGTAACAATCAGATATGACGTATATTTGATCTGATGGAAGTTTGAGGGACACCAATGAACGCTAGAATATTATCATCAGAGCTGTAAAAAATCCAGTAACAAAATGTAACCGTTGTTATTAGCAGATTAGCTAATTCACTTTAAATAGAGATTAGCAAGCTTGTTTTCTCGACTAGGAGGAGGATGGTAGTCATAAAAAAATGAACTGCCCATTGTTCAATTGTGAATGGCGTTTGGTCCAGTTCAAACGATGTGTGTTCAAAATTGAAGTGTTTTAAGGACACCAATAAAGACTAAAATAATATCATCAAGGCTGTGAAAAATCCAATAAAAAATGTAACCGTTGTTATTAGCTGATTAGCTAACTGACTGTCACAGTGACACTTGAAATCTCCTTGAATGCTAAGACGATGAATTATGGAATTATTTTTGCGAATTCCTGCCTGAGAACGACAACAACGAGAGAGAATAATAAATACCTCGTATTGAAGTGTTTATGATATTTACTTCGCTAGATAAATCTTGTAATTTATGTTGGCAAAATTAATGCTATATTAGCAATACATTTTTCATTTCTATTTCGACCGTATGTTATTAAACATTGTGTCAGATGAAAGTCAATGTGTAGCCTGTGAGTTATTAAACATTGTGTCAGATGAAAGTCAATGTGTAGCCTGTGAGTTATTAAACAATGTGTCAGATGAAAGTCACTGTGTAGTCTGTGAGTTATTAAACATTGTGTCAGATGAAAGTCACTGTGTAGCCTGTGAGTTATTAAACATTGTCAGATGAAAGTCAATGTGTAGCCTGTGAGTTATTAAACATTGTGTCAGATGAAAGTCAATGTGTAGCCTGTGAGTTATTAAACATTGTGTCAGATGAAAGTCAATGTGTAGTCTGTGAGTCATTAAACATTGTGTCAGATGAAAGTCAATGTGTAGTCTGTGAGTTATTAAACATTGTATCAGATGAAAGTCACTGTGTAGTCTGTGGGTTATTAAACAGTGTGTCAGATGAAAGTCAATGTGTAGTCTGTGAGTTATTAAACATTGTGTCAGATAAAAGTCAATGTGTAGCCTGTGAGTTAATAAACATTGTCAGATGAACGTCAATCTGTAGCCTGTGAGTTATTAAACATTGTATCAGATGCCAGTCAATGTGTAACCTGTGAGGTATTAAACATTGTCAGATGACAGTCACTGTGTATCCTGCGAGTTATTAAATATTGTATCAGATGAAAGTCAATGTGTTGCCTGTGAATTATTAAACATTGTCAGATGAAAGTCAACGTGTAGCCTGTGAGTTATTAAACATTGTCAGATGAAAGTCAACGTCTAGAATGTGAGTTATTAAACATTGTGTCAGATGAAAGTCACTGTGTAGCGTGTGAGTTATTAAACATTGTATCAGATGAAAGTCAATGTGTAGCCTGTGAGTTATTAAACATTGTATCAGATAACAGTCACTGTGTAACGTGTGAGTTATTAAACATTTCATCATATGAAAGTCACTGTGTAGCCTGTGAGTTATTAAACATTATATCAGATAAAAAGTCACTGTGTAGCCTCTGAGTTATTAAAAAGAGTGTCAGATGAAAGTCAATGTGTAGCCTCTTAGTTATTAAACATTGTGTCAGATGAAAGTCAATGTGTAGTCTGTGAGTTATTAAACATTGTTTAAGATGCCAGTCCCTGTGTAGCCTGTGAGTTATTAAACATTGTGTCAGATGAAAGTCACTGTGTAGCCTCTGAGTTATTAAACATTGTCAGATGAAAGTCAATGTGTAGTCTGTGAGTTATTAAACATTGTGTCAGATGAAAGTCAATGTGTAGCCTGTGAGTTATTAAACATTGTGTCAGATGAAAGTCAATGTGTAGTCTGTGAGTTATTAAACATTGTGTCAGATGAAAGTCAATGTGTAGTCTGTGAGTTATTAAACATTGTATCACATGAAAGTCACTGTGTAGTCTGTGAGTTATTAAACAGTGTGTCAGATGAAAGTCAATGTGTAGTCTGTGAGTTATTAACCATTGTGTCAGATGAAAGTCAATCTGTAGCCTGCGAGTTAATAAACATTGTCAGATGAACGTCACTCTGTAGCCTGTGAGTTATTAAACATTGTATCAGATGCCAGTCAATGTGTAGCCTGTGAGTTATTAAACATTGTCAGATGACAGTCACTGTATAGTCTGTGAGTTATTAAACAGTGTGTCAGATGAAAGTCAATGTGTAGTCTGTGAGTTATTAACCATTGTGCCAGATGAAAGTCAATCTGTAGCCTGCGAGTTATTAAACATTGTATCAGATGCCAGTCAATGTGTAGCCTGTGAGTTATTAAACATTGTATCAGATGCCAGTCAATGTGTAACCTGTGAGTTATTAAACATTGTCAGATGACAGTCACTGTGTATCCTGCGAGTTATTGAATATTGTATCAGATGAAAGTCAATGTGTTGCCTGTGAGTTATTAAACATTGTCAGATGAAAGTCAATGTGTAGCCTGTGAGTTATTAAACACTGTCAGATGAAAGTCAACGTCTAGAATGTGAGTTATTAAACATTGTGTCAGATGAAAGTCACTGTGTAGCCTGTGAGTTATTAAACATTGTGTCAGATGAAAGTCAATGTGTAGCCTGTGAGTTATTAAACATTGTATCAGATAACAGTCACTGTGTAACGTGTGAGTTATTAAACATTTCATCATATGAAAGTCACTGTGTAGCCTGTGAGTTATTAAACATTATATCAGATTAAAGTCACTGTGTAGCCTCTGAGTTATTAAAAAGTGTGTCAGATGAAAGTCAATGTGTAGCCTCTTAGTTATTAAACATTGTGTCAGATGAAAGTCAATGTGTAGTCTGTGAGTTATTAAACATTGTTTCAGATGCCAGTCCCTGTGTAGCCTGTGAGTTATTAAACATTGTGTCACATAACAGTCATTGTGTAGTCTGTGAGTTATTAAACATTGTGTCAGATGAAAGTCACTGTGTAGCCTCTGAGTTATTAAACATTGTCAGATGAAAGTCAATGTGTAGTCTGTGAGTTATTAAACATTGTGTCAGATGAAAGTCACTGTGTAGCCTGTGAGTTATTAAACATTGTGTCAGATGAAAGTCAATGTGTAGCCTGTGAGTTATTAAACATTGTATCAGATAACAGTCACTGTGTAACGTGTGAGTTATTAAACATTTCATCATATGAAAGTCACTGTGTAGCCTGTGAGTTATTAAACATTATATCAGATTAAAGTCACTGTGTAGCCTCTGAGTTATTAAAAAGTGTGTCAGATGAAAGTCAATGTGTAGCCTCTTAGTTATTAAACATTGTGTCAGATGAAAGTCAATGTGTAGTCTGTGAGTTATTAAACATTGTTTCAGATGCCAGTCCCTGTGTAGCCTGTGAGTTATTAAACATTGTGTCAGATAACAGTCACTGTGTAGTCTGTGAGTTATTAAACATTGTGTCAGATGAAAGTCACTGTGTAGCCTCTGAGTTATTAAACATTGTCAGATGAAAGTCAATGTGTAGTCTGTGAGTTATTAAACATTGTGTCAGATGAAAGTCAATGTGTAGCCTGTGAGTTATTAAACATTGTGTCAGATGAAAGTCAATGTGTAGTCTGTGAGTTATTAAACATTGTGTCAGATGAAAGTCAATGTGTAGTCTGTGAGTTATTAAACATTGTATCTCATGAAAGTCACTGTGTAGTCTGTGAGTTATTAAACAGTGTGTCAGATGAAAGTCAATGTGTAGCCTGTGAGTTATTAACCATTGTGTCAGATGAAAGTCAATCTGTAGCCTGCGAGTTATTAAACATTGTCAGATGAACGTCACTCTGTAGCCTGTGAGCTATTAAACATTGTATCAGATGCCAGTCAATGTGTAACCTGTGAGTTATTAAACATTGTCAGATGACAGTCACTGTGTGTCCTGCGAGTTATTTCATATTGTATCAGATGAAAGTCAATGTGTAGCCTGTGAGTTATTAAACATTGTCAGATGAATGTCACTGTGTAGCCTGTGAGTTATTAAACATTGTCAGATGAAAGTCAACATGTACACTGTGAGTTATTAAACATTGGGTCAGATTAAAGTCACTGTGTTGTCTGTGAGTTATTAAACATTGTGTCAGATGAAAGTCACTGTGTAGCCTGTGAGTTATTATACATTGTATCAGATAACAGTCACTGTGTAGCCTGTGAGTTATTAAACATTGTATCAGATAACAGTCACTGTGTAACCTGTGAGTTATTAAACATTTCATCATATGAAAGTCACTGTGTAGCCTGTTGGTTATTAAACATTATATCAGATTAAAGTCAATGTGTAGCCTGTGAGTTATTAAACATTGTCAGATGACAGTCACTCTGTATCATGTGAGTTATTAAACATTGTATCAGATGAAAGTCAATGTGTAGCCAATGAGTTATTAAACAGTGTCAGATGAAAGTCAATGTGTAGCCTGTGAGTTATTAAACATTGTATCAGATTAAAGTCAATGTGTAGCCTGTGAGTTATTAAACATTGTATCAGATGAAAGTCAATGTGTAGCCTGTGAGTTATTAAACATTGTCAGACGACAGTCAATGTGTAGCCTGTGAGTTATTAAACATTGTATCTGATGACAGTCAATGTGTAGCCTGTGAGTTATTAAACATTGTATCAGATGAAAGTCAATGTGTAGCCTGTGAGTTATTAAACACTGTCAGACGACAGTCAATGTGTAGCCTGTGAGTTATTAAACGTTGTATCAGATGACAGTCAATGTGTAGCCTGTGAGTTATTAAACATTGTGTCAGATGAAAGTCAATGTATAGCCTGTGAGTTAATAAACATTGTGTCAGATGAAAGTCAATGTGTAGTCTGTAAGTTATTAAACATTGTGTCAGATGAAAGTCACTGTGTAGTCTGTGAGTTATTAAACATTGTCAGATGAAAGTCATTGTGTAGCATGTGAGTTATTAAACATTGTCAGATGACAGTCTCAGTGTAGCCTGTCAGTTATTAAACATTGTATCAGATTAAAGTCACTGTGTAGCCTGTGAGTTATTAAACATTGTGTCAGATGAAAGTCATTGTGTAGCCAGTGAGTTATTAAACATTGTCAGATGACAGTCTCTGTGTAGTCTCTGAGTTATTAAACATTGTATAAGGTGAAAGTCAATGTGTAGCCTGTGAGTTATTAAACATTTTATCAGATCAAGGTCAATTTGTAGTCTGTGAGATATTAAACATTGTGTCATATGAAAGTCAATGTGTAGCCTGTGAGTGAAATAGGATCTAAGTGGGTGTGAATGGAATTTATATTCATTCAATGACCATAACTGGTAGCGGAATAATCGTAGAATTATTGCTTTTCTTCGAAAGGTATACCGATTGCTGACTGGTTTTTATTTATTAGATGCCAGAATTCGTTAGCTGTAGAAGATGCTTAGTACACGTCCTGTAGTTTATTGTACACAATAATGGTTACATCGCTGTTATTGTTACGTTCGTTATCATTATGTGCGGAGAAGAGCCTCTATTTTTTGAGCAAGTGAACTAAATCCCAAAGAACGTGCACCTCCACATATGAATTAGTCATGCTACTAATTTAGTTTGTTGTTTGAGCGCTTTCGTTTTTCTTTTTTTTTGTTGTTTTTTTTTTTCGTTTTGTGTTTTTTCACTTGGTGTGATTTTATTATAGAGTGACTGGTGACTCGGTTTGGTCCATGGACTTTTTCCAAGCTGTCTATGAAGTTCAGCTATAGTTAGATCTTGTATCATTTTGGCTCATTAACGTGTTACAAAGTTGCTTATGAATTTCAAGTACAGTTGAATGTTGTTTGCTTTTGGCTCATGAACGTGTAACAACTTACCCAGGAAGTTCAAGTTAGCTGGATCTTTAGTTTCTTTGCCAAATAACCTTCTTTGGACACTGTTCGGGATTTTTATTTCACCCTGTTTCTTCTTCCACTTTATGTTGATCACCTTCTATTTGTTTTACAATTCAGTTTGGAAGTCATTAGAAACGTTATGCACATCATGATTTACAATGTACTTGCTAGTATAGAAAACATTGTCAAATGAAACTGCAAATAAGACATTGCATATGAAAATGAAGAGATCAGAATAAGACTTACTTTAAATGTAAGGGTCACACGACGAGTGAGTGAAAATGAAGGAATAAGAATAAAACTTACTTTAAAGGAAATAATGAAACTCTTTAGGCATGAAAACAAACATTTGCGTCAATCTAGAGTGTTAAAACAGTTAGTACTGAGCATCCGGAGATAAGAGTACAGTTAAACACTGGTGAGTGGTAACCAGAATCATTGTATATTTAGATATTTAAATACTAATTACAGGACTCCAAGGATCATTGTATATTTAGATATTTAAATCCTAATTACAGGACTCCAAGGGATCATTGTACATTTAGATCTTTAAATCCTAATTACAGGACTCCAAGGGAGCATTGTATATTTAGATCTTTAAATCCTAGTTACATGACTCCAAGGGAGCATTGTATATTTAGATCTTTAAATCCTAATTACAGGACTCCAAGGGAGCATTGTATATTTAGATTTTTAAATCCTAATTACAGGACTCCAAGGAAGCATTGTATATTTAGATTTTTAAATCCTAATTACAGGACTCCAAGGGAGCATTGTATATTTAGATCTTTAAATCCGAATTACAGGACTCCAAGGGAGCATTGCATATTTAAATCTTTAAATCCTAAGTACAGGACTCCAAGGGAGCATTGCATATTTAGATCTTTAAATCCTAATTACAGGACTCCAAGGGAGCATTGTATATTTAGATCTTTAAATCTTAATTACAGGACTCCAAGGGAGCATTCTATATTTAGAGCTTTAAATCCTAATTACAGGACTCCAAGGGAGCATTGTATATTTAGATTTTTAAATCCGAATTACAGGACTCCAAGGGATCATTGCATATTTAAATCTTTAAATCCTAATTACAGGACTCCAAGGGAGCATTGTATATTTAAATCTTTAAATCCTAATTACAGGACTCCAAGGGAGCATTGCATATTTAGATCTTCAAATCCTAATTACAGGACTCCAAGGGAGCATTGCATATTTAGATCTTTAAATCCTAATTACAGGACTCCAACGGATCATTGCATATTTAGATTCTTAAATCCTAACTACAGGAATCCATGGGATCATTGCATATTTAGATTCTTAAATCCTAATTACAGGACTCCAACGGATCATTGCATATTTAGATTCTTAAATCCTAATTACAGGAATCCAAGGGATCATTACATATTTAGAGCTTTAAATTCTAATTACAGCACTTTAAGGGATCATTGCATATTTAGATATTTAAATCCTAATTACAGGACTCCAAGGGAGCATTGCATATTTAGATATTTTTAATCCGAATTACAGGACTCTAAGGGAGCATTGCATATTTAGATCTTTAAATCCTAATTACAGGACCCCAAAGGGGCATTGTATATTTATATATTTAAATCCTAATTACAGGACCCCAAAGTATTATTGGATATTTAGATCTTTAAATCCTAATTACAGAACTCCAAGGGATTATTGTATATTTATATATTTAAATCCTAATTACAGGACCCCAAAGGATCATTGTATTTGTAGTAAATCTGGAGTATGCGCATTTGGTTATAGCGTTCCGTTTTAAGGAATTCTTAGATTAATGTGATCAAATAAATAAACCATTCAAATCCAGACCATGCTATATATATTTTCAAAAACAATTGATTTAGTATTCATTAAGAAATAAATTGATAGCGACAGCTTTGCATCCTGTCACTTAAGATCAAGGATCCAAACACATGATAAGCTGACAGATATACGTACGCATGGAGTGACATAGATACAAAGCTAATATGCCCGTAATATTTTCTGAAAGCAGTCATAATTATTGATAAATCTGAAAACTATTTTCACTTCCTGTCTATTGTTTTCTCAACCTCGAATTTAAACTGCATATTCTTCATTTAAATATTAGTAATATTAAAGCAAGGTATATATTATGATGCTTGCTGTACGGCAAATACGAATCAGAGTAAACATTAAAGAAATATGATTAGTTTCTGAATCTTTTTCTATTTTTATATGTATCAACAATTCGCAATGGAAATCAAATGGCAGACATGAATTTAAAAGTAAGCAGACAGTCTCTAATTTTCTTTGCCCTATATCACTGTTGCTCGAGGGTTATATTCCTAGGATAAGGGTTATGTCCCTGATTGGGGTTGTGTGATCAAGAAGTATAAAGCGTTTGATTACAGTAATTACAGCTATTATTATTATTAGTAGTAGTAGTGGTAGTAGTAGTAGTAGCAGATGTAGTAGTAGTAGTAGTAGTATAAAAATTAATAATATAATATTATTATTATTATGATTATCATTATTATTATATTAATTTTACTATTATATATATATATTTATATATATATATATATATATATATATATATATATATATATATATATATATATATATATATATATATATATATATATATTAATTATTATTATTATTATTTACATGAGACTTATCCAGAATAATGCTTGTTATAGAAGGATAAAATATTAGTCATTTACATCATAGCACACGTGAATTATGTCTTTGTTGCAGCAATACCAACAATACATTTAAATACCTTTCAAATGTATGTATGTATGTATGTATGTATGTATGTATGTATGTATGTATGTATGTATGTATGTATGTATGTATGTATGTATGTATGTATGTATGTATGTATGTATGTATGTATGTATGTATGTATGTATGTATTTATGTATATATGTATGTAGGTAGAGGTGTGTGTGTGTGTGTGTGTGTGTGTGTGTATGCATGTATGTATGTGATTGTATGCAGCTCTAAAAGACTAATACTTGGTAAAGAAATATGAGCTGTTGTTTACCCAATTCTATGTTTTTGTACGTACACAATTGTGATATTACCCTAAACAATGCGAAACAAACAGTTTAACACAAAACACAATGTGCTGTTAATTAAGCTGTGTTTTCTATTGAAGTGTTTTTTCATGTATATCTAATTTGTATTGTTTGTTAGTTTTAGGACCTTAAATTGTGTTAATTTTGATGTTATGTTGTTGATAATGTAACATTATGTATTGAACTTGGCCTTTTCTGAAATTAAGTACATATTTATTATCATTGAAAACCTATCAGGATTGTTATTTTTGTCTTAGGCAAGGTTATTGTATTTATATTTATGTTATAATTAGATTTTTTATTTTGTAAACATTATAGAGCTTCAAGAAGGTAATAAGTTTTTTTCAAAACTGTTATGACATGAGGACTCGTAGAGAACTATCTAAACTTGTTTTTTTTTTCAGCCATTATTCAGTTTTGCATTAAGATCTTTGCAGAATCAATTTTATTTTTGTCGTGTCCATAAATTCATCTGGGCTGGAATTCATTTATTCGAATTATTTAATTAAAGTTATTCATCTTTGAAAATACAAACTAATCAAGCAATAATATTCTTGGAATAGAGACTTGAATTTATAGTGAAATTTCAAAAGTTCGAGTTTATTTTTGGATTGTAGCATTGTGATCCACAAATACTTTTGGCACATCATAACGATACGGGACACCACATACATATCAATACTTTTAACGTTTGATTTAGTTTGAATATTCGTTACGTTTATTAGACATTTAATCATTTGGACTTGTGCCCGTAATTTTAGGATTATTTTGGATTTTCTTCTCAATTCCTTATGTTCCTTATTTACATACTTGTGATCGGGGAACACAATTATTTGCTGATTTTGCTTGTTACTGTTAGTTGGAATGGAAACGGTGATAGACTTTACACAAACAATAACTCAATAACTGTTAAAATAGTGGATTGGAGATTCCATACATTCAATATATATTTTGTATTTTTCATAGACTACATAAAGAGCTTAGAAGGGATAACATTTGTGTCCAGTAAGAAGGTTTACATAGACTATGTCTGTGCGTGTATCATTATTGGAAAGAGGAGTTTGGTGTTGTCGGAATTAGATCACTATACTTTCACAACCCTTGAACTTATTGGATCAATGCCACTCTGGGATAAAAATATATTAATATAAATGTTAATGTTTTATATCTGAAATCGTGTGAAATATCCGCATTGTTTTTACTAATGATATTATACACCTTATGTAATGAGTCTAAAAGAATCTAGTTTCTGTACAGTTTTGATTTAGTTTCTGAAACTTTTGACAAATGTATGTCGAATTTAGAAATAGAATTGACCAACGACACCATTAAGGTTAGGGTTAGGGTTAGGATTATGTCTTGGTTTAGGGTTATGTCGTGGGTTAGGGTTAGGGTTTTAAATATAATTCTCATATTGTAATAATTTATTCCCCAAATATGTATGATCCATTACGATAAATGAACAAATTCAAAATAACTGCTAAATCCTGTGTAGAATGAACAACCTGCAATGCTAAACCATTTTGCGACACATCTCAATAATATTTATTATGTTTTCTTAAAACCCAGCACACTCATCAATAACGACAAATTGTACAATAAAGAAGTGGCCACCTCTTTTGTGTAATGTTCAACTGGCATGCTGGAAGAAGGAATATTACGATAATTTCAATCTACTCGATTTTCCCATGACTGGCGTTTATTTTTACATTACATGCAAACAAATTAACTTTTGCTAAACAGTTTTACCTTGGAGAATGGCAATGGTATTGCGACTGATGCACGGAGTGATGCTTGTACATGGTCCACCTGCATTTGAAACCATGGAACACCGCCAGGTTTTGTTGTGATCTTCATCATTGACGTCATGTTTTATCAATGTAAAATTCCTCTCCATGTAACAGACAGTAGTGTAATTATAACTATCGTTCTGAAATTTGTGTTTACTACAATTGAGAGATTCTGGTTCAAAAAACCCAATCTGTGTTAGTCCGTCTCTTTTAAAAAGAACAGAATTTAAGTACACATCCTGGTCAACTGTGCAAGTCATACTCAAATCACCGCCATTGGAAAAGTAGATTGCATCACCTGGAATAAGCGTTATCTGCGGTACAGCATCTGAAATAAAAACGCTTAAATTGTCAGTTTTCTTGGGTGCACACTCCAAAGCAAAACAATTATTACAATGTAAAATTAATACATTATAAAAGCAAGACGTCCAATTGGATATGACATTCTTAATCTATCTAATACATTGTTAACAGAAAAGGTCCATATGGATATTGTATCGCTAAACTCTATGAATGTATGTATGTATGTATGTATGTATGTATGTATGTATGTATGTATGTATGTATGTATGTATGTATGTATGTATGTATGTATGTATGTATGTATGTATGTATGTATGCATGTATGTATGTATGTATGTATGTATGTATGTGTACGATAAGGTAGAATATAGATGTTAACCCTATAAAATGTATATAATAAGCAAGATAAACGTAACACATGTAACATCCTCAAAGAATGTTTTAAAAATCTGTATAAACATTTTAATGTATACTGTTAAATGCATAACTGGAGCCATATGATCTTTAGCTGTTGAACACTCACCATTTTGAACTTCTACATGTTATATTTATTTCATTTGAATTATCTTTTTCCCCCCAAGATTATTTGTTAGGTATTATTGCAGTTTTGACTAGATCTTTTTATTATGTCTAAAGGTGGTGAATCACTGGTTAGTCATTATACCAACCCTATCCCTATTATAATGTTAAAGGACACAGAATATTCTCAGACTCTTGTTATTACGGCGATTTATGAACCATTCATGTTTTAAGGTTCTGAATCACTACTGTTTAGTCATTCTACAAACCCTATCCCTATTAAAATTATAGGGGACACTGGAGATTCTCAAATTCTTGTTTTACTAACAGGTACTTTTTCTTACTTTGAGAAGTCTTTTAATAAATGTAGTTTGATTCAGGGAGTAGAGTGTGCCTTTGTTAATGCTCCTCGTCATTGTATACATGTGTCATCAGACTTTAGTCTTATGACAGTCAGAACAGTGTTTTCTTTGCCTATTGAGGTTATTCATTTATTGCTAGGCAATTACCTAGCAAGAGATATGTTTGTTGATAATATACTTGTAACAGGAGTAGAAAGTATAATGTATTGAAAATAAAATTCCTGATTTATACCCAGCTTGTGTAGTTAACAGAGCAAAGACATTCAAGACTCGTTCTGTTTTTGATCAGGAAATTACTCATTTAGTTGACTTTTGTACTGGTCGGCTTTTAAGGAGGTCAATTTTAATCATGATATTAATCAATCAAAACGTATTTATCACAGTGATACTCTTTTAAATGCTCGTTCTCTTTATTCTAAGCACGATGACAATCACTTGTCGTGAATCATGTTTCATGGGTCTATTAGCAAACGTGAAGCCACATTAAAACCTGTGTGTTTATTTTTTTCTCAATAATAGCATTCTTATGAGTAATGATAGACCATCACCTGGGATACCCTTTGGTGACGAGTAATTAGTGAACAATCAAAGTGATGCTGATACGTTGAATAGACAGAATATTCATAGTATATCCCATGAAACACTTTAGGCTAGACATGTATAGGTCAATAAGACTTGTCACAAGATCTTAGATCATTTGTTTTGGCCAAAAAATAAAAGCATTCATGAAAATATTGTCATAAAATACATAATGCACATTCTGCAACATATTCTTGCATTTGACGAACTATTTAGCTGAATATTGTTAGACTGTCTCGGTCTCTTATATAAGACCAAGCCAGGTAACCACAAGACCAAGCCAGGTAACCATAAGACCAAACCAGGTAACCACAAGACCAAGCCAGGTAACCAATACCTGTGGACCATACTATGTGCGTCCACGAGATTCCTAGAGGAAATTTTCCTTTGAGAAATATGAAAACTAATATCATTGTAAAAGCTGTGATTTGTGTTTTTACACAATTTTGTCTTTATAAATATGTTTAATCTCATCATTCTCAAAGTTCTTTAGAAATATTCATTAAACAATGAAGAAAGATAAAATCATTTGTCATATTGTTTGATGCGGGAACAAATTCGGATGAATGTGTTCAATAACTGTTGTTTAATGTCAGAGAATCAGATGAAGAAGCGTTAGGATTTAACCCCTTTGAAATTGTGTACATCCTATCCGAGGACCATTGAAGTTGTTAAAAGAGAGACGTATTCATCAAATAAAGATACATACATTCATCTTGATGAATCTGTTTCTAATTTCAGATATAAATTTGAGGTTGCAATAGTTACTATGCACTCGACGCAAACATCAAATAAAGGCATGACAAAACCAAACAAAAATGAAAGGAGGTTTCAGCCCAGTGGGAATTTTGACTCTATCCGTTAGTATACAATCATCCTCAGGTTAAGTAATATGTTCATCACACAGGTGAAAGTAAGTTAATTACATTATGGTCATCACACAGGTGAAAGTAAGTGAATTACATTATAGTTATCACGCAGGTGAAAGTAAGTGAATTACATTATAGTCATCACACAGGTGAAATTAAGTGAATTACATAATGGTCATCACACAGGTGAAAGTAGGTGAATTACATTATATTCATCACACAGGTGAAAGTAAGTGAATTACATTATGGTCATCACACAGGTGAAGTAAGTGAATTACATTATAGTCATCACACAGGTGAAGTAAGTGAATTAAATTATGGTCATCACACCGGAGAAAGATTCGACATGGTGCTTTACTTGATTGTATGATTTTTTTCTAAATATTTTTACTTAAATGTTAACAGTAACTTCTATGATCCACTAGCTATGCTACGTTGTATGAGGTGTATCTGCATGCTTGTATTATCCACTAGCTATACATTTTGTGAGGTGTATATGTGTGCTTGTATCATCCACTAGCTATGCTACGTTTTGTGAGGTGTATCTGTATGCTTGTATCATCCACTAGCTATGCTACGTTTTGTGAGGTGTATCTGTATGCTTGTATCTTCCACTAGCTATGCTACGTTTTGTGAGGTGTATCTGTATGCTTGTATTATCCACTAGCTATGCTACGTTTTGTGAGGTGTATCTGCATGCTCTTACTAGATAAAGATCATGTCAAACTTTTATCAATAATAGATTATGAGGCTCTTTGTCAGAAATTGCCAGATGTGTATTACATATATCACACAAACGCGCACGCAAACACACGCCAATGAAAGAGAATGGATCATCTGGGCAAACATCGCACCATTCTTAATATTCAGTCTATCCCTTGAAGTGGATAACTGTAATGTTCCCTTAATTAGGAGGGAGAGGTATGGGAATGGCAGGCCGTGCCCTCAAGTAGAAGAGAGAATAGGTTATTAGGAGTAACCGATAATAGGAACAGAGAGATATGCCGTAAACGAATCTGAAAGGTGTGCAATTGTATGGGTTTGTATGTGCGTGAGTATGCGTGAGCTTGCGTGCGTAAATAGAAATCCACCAATCTGGAGATTTCAGAAGTTTGAATAGCAGTGAATCAATCCATCAACGTATGTAAAAATTTAATAAATACCCACCCAAGTCAAAATTCTGTTGTATTGATGTATTTATTTATTTATTTATTTATTATTATTAGCAATAGTAATAGTGGTTGTAGTAATACTACTACTACTACTACTACTAATAATAATAATAATAATAATAATAATAATAATAATAATAATAATAATAATAATGATGATTTTGTGAAGAGCCTAATCTTTAGACGCTCGAAGCGCTCGACAACGTCTATAATGATTTGACTACAAAACAAAACATATAACATGAAACTAGAAAACTTATAGGAATTCTGAACATATTTAACGTATGAAAAATTATTAGTAGTGGTAGTAGTTGTAGTTTTAGTGGTAGTTGTAGTGGTAGTTGCTGTTGTTTAAGTAGCAGCAGCAGCATGGCTGATATTATCTATCAGATGCAGCAATATATAAATAAGTATCACGATAGAAATTCTCTAAAGAAGCGACGGCATCTCCAGGGTTCCAAACAATTTCTAATGTGTGCTTCACAATAAATAGAAGTGAAAGAGGCGAATTACGTCTCTATAACAATTTCCTTGTGTACATCGTTATTTCGACTTCTCACATAAAAAAAAGTATTTGAATAGTTACATTTCGTAACTGATCTGCTCTGCATTAACATTCTCGCTTGATTAAATTTTTGGAAAGACAAGTAAACAGATAATTCAATGTTGAAAGTTTATAGAAAGTGTAGAGTACATACCTGATAATTTCAAAGACAAGACTTCCAAAAATGTAAGTATCAAGACTGGTACCATTTTGAAATGTGAGAACATTTGATTTTGGGCTTATTGTGGACAAGGAAATTATTATGAAACTCTGTATGACAGTAGTTTGACATGAATAGATTAAATACGCTAGCAACAGGTATTCGGACCATGCGGTAGTACATGAGATCGACATAAACAGGTTTAATACGTTAACAACAGACAATAGTCGTAAATGTCCAGATAAACGCTATTTAGATATCTGAGGGAAACGGATCATTTCTAAAGGTATTACCGTATAATTACGTTTAATTTTCCGTGTAAGGCATGGTACGTATAAAACATTATGGTGCAGTTGACCTTCACCATTTTTTAATTATTTCTTTCGTAAATTTGGTTTTCGTACTTAATATAATTTTTAAAATAATGAAAAAGAGAATGAGAACATTTTAAAAGTAGTCTTTAAATGATGCATTTAATTCATTTTTCTTAAACTATTCTGTACTGTCTTGGCCGCTTTAAAAATATTTTACAAAATTATGAAATTATATAAGCCTCATACTCTTTATAAAATACACTGTGATAGGAACGATTCATTACGAAATTACCGTCCTTGATAACTAAAAACAATTACAGGAAAGGTTCGTAACGAAATTATCGTCCTTGATAACTAAAACAATTACTTGAACGGTTCGTAACGAAATTACCGTCCTTGATAACTAAAACAATTACAGGAACGGTTCGAAACGAAATTATCGTCCTTGATAACCAAAACAATTACAGGAACGGTTCATAACAGAATTACCGTCCTTGATAACTAAAACAATTACAGGAACGGTTCATAAGGGAATTATCGTCATTGATAACTAGAACACAATTGTAGGAACAAACAATAACGAAATTATTGTTTTTGATAACAGAGACACAGAAACCAAAATAGAAATTATCGGTCCCAAACCAAACAAAAAAGATAAAAAAAAGGTCTGCAATAGAAAATATAGCTTACTTTACAAGATGGTAACTAGTTCATTTGTCTTATTTACTAAACAGTTAATTCTGCCGAGCGTCCTAAGGGAGATGTTTTTGTTAGTCTTGTCCGTGTTTTGTATTTGTCTTTGAAAAAGACTCTTTTCGATTTGAAAGTGCTCAGGTCAGGCTAGTTAGTTACTTGTTTCGCACTGTTTGTTATATATATGTAGAGAGAGAGAGAGAGAGAGAGAGAGAGAGAGAGAGAGAGAGAGAGAGAGAGAGAGCCTTCCGATTCCACTAGCAATACAAAATAATAACGATCTTTAAGTTTGCTTTCTATAAAAAAAGAGGAAATAGAATAATGAAATCACGCAATAACAAATGTGGTTTCCCGCGACATATACTTAGTTTGGTAGCATGGTTACTTCTCCATTTACCTTCATGATGCATGTTTACAAAGCCTCAAATATGCACTTAACATGTTTGAGAAAATAGAACACAGAGCTACAAAGATAACCTAGTTGCAAACAAGGCACATTTTTAATACTGAACCGTCAGCTGTCTCATTCGAGAACATTCATTGCAAGCAATATCAATACATGTGTAGAAACTAATCATGGAATCCCTGAGGTACGTTTAAAACACGGAGTTGTCATGTTGGTGAGTACAATCAAAATTGTTATATTTTTTCGGATTTAGGAGATTACAGTTTGGCGTTGTTGTTTTATTATTATGTACTGTAACTGAACATTTTACACTTTTGAGTTAATACGTCAAACAGTATTGATATAACTTTGCAGATCATTGTTATTTACTTATGCAACTGCCAAAATGTAATCCTCTATCCAACATAACTCGGTTATGCCTTACAAATAGTTTACTATTTTTCGTTCTGGTGAATAGATGTTTTTCCAGGTAAGCGATGGAACTAACATGTATCTCGCCGGAAATTACTTCCGACGAGAGACATTATCAGAATGATATGCACGGGTATTTTACCCTTAATATTACTCACTGTCTTATGGATTTAAATAAGATCAATTTATAACCGACACACTGGTCATTTTGGATCTCGTCGAGAAGTGTACATTTGCCATTGTGTTCTTAAGCCATAGGGCTGACGAGTTTAGCTGACAGTAGAGGTGGCGTGAAGAGCTGTCTATATGTATGTACGTGTGTCTGTACATGTGTTGGAGTCATGACTGTAGACGTAGCTAATACAAGGTGATGTATAATGTCTGTATGTGTGTATACATATGACTGTAAATGTGGTGGATCCGTGAAGGGTTCGAGCAGCCGATGCATGTCTGGGACAACACAAGGACTTGATATGTTTCTTTACTAATTAAAATTTCCATCTGTAATACAAGTGTGGGCCAACCCAAGGACTCGGTGAAATTGTGCGGTTTATCAGTTGATGAATCGTACGACTGTACAAGGGTCAAGAAGCATATTTTTGTTCCAATTGTTGTTTCAGTTGGGTACATTTTCGTTTACATGAGATTAGTTTGAATCTTAGTTGTATTCTAGAAGATTAATGTGAATCTCACTTACAGTGCAAAACATTTGAAACATATTTGAATATCTTGAGATTGGTTGAATCGTAATCGTAGTCTATACATGACATTATGTGAATATCTTACAGTGTATACCATTATTTGAAATGTATGTGATATCCATATAGTTTCTTGAATCTGTATTTCAGATTGATATCATAGTTTTTTCAATGTGTGAATGTTTGTATAGAGTGATTGGATCGATCATATGTTCACAGCGTGTGACACTCATTATATTACACATCATATATGTTTCTTTACTAATTAATTTCATACATTTCCATCTGTAACACACAGCAAACAAATTTAATCTCTTTGTCGTTTTTCTTGATCAATAGTTTCCTCCTGGAGTGAACGGCTAGTGCTGAAGAGGGCGTGCAATGCTTTGACCAGTGATTCAGGATAGATTCCCTGTCGTTGAATAGCTCTTAGCATCTGCGCTAACTAGGGTGCTCTGTGTTTGAAATGAAAGACCATACACTGCTTTCAACGCTTCATATAACGACTTGTAGTCACCAGTGTCAGCGTACAGCTGGGTTCTTACTGCACGTTTGTACACCACTTGTTTTGTATGTCTGGACTAGAGGGAGCTGCAGATAAGGCAAAGGCTGCTGCCTTCCGTGGACATGATGGCTGAGCGAGGTGGGTTTGGTACGCTGGTCTCATTTTGGAAAGCAGTTTCGTGGTTGTTTTCATCAAGCAAATATTTGTTTTTCTTAGTGGTGAATCCAAGAATTTCCTTTGAGGTTTGCAGGATAGCGGCCTTGATGTGATTCCACATCTACTCCGATGATATGCCTGACGGACAATTAGGTTCTTCAAGTCTAGACTGCATGCTATCTTGAAAATTTGCCTTGACGACAGCACACAAAAGGTTTTAATCTAGAGCTTCCTTCACATGGGTACCTCATTCTTGTCTTGGCCTGACCTTGAAGTGGAGGTCGAGCTTGCATCTGACAAAAAGAAGACCTGTGTGGCACTCTCCATTTGGCATCACAGTAGTATGAAAAACATTTGTTAAGTCCCCCTGGCGTACAATCATGTAATCGATTATGTGCCATTGTTTTTTTATTTAGGATGCATTCAGGTCGTTTTCAGACGTTCTGCTGAAATACGGTGTTGTTTAGCTGTACTTTTGCGCAATATTCAAGAAGGTGGCGCCAATTGTCATTTCAGACACACACGCCATGTTTCCCAAGAAAAAATTTCCAAGGCTTCTGAGTCTTGGCCCACCCTGGCACTGAAATCTTTGAGGATGAGTTTTTTGTCAGTCTCTGTGATGCTATTGAGTAGTCTACGCAGGTCAGCGCATAATTTAACCTTTTCAAAAGGATCTGCCTGGAGTGTTAAAGTATATATACTGAAGAGTGTGGCTTGTTCTTGCTTCCATAATTGGAGACGCATGGACATGATGCGATCGATGTAACAAGTGGGAAGGTTTGTTAACTTGATGGTTGCGTCCATGGTCACGAAACCGACTCCTGAAAGTCGTTGTTCAGTATTTGGTTTTCCTGACTAGAACAGAGTGCATTCAGCGCCTCTCAGACGTCCCTCTTCTGAAAGGCAGAGTTCACTAAATGCTTAAATTATAACAACTTGGCGAGAGTTCGTGTGCGAATAAGGCAGAGCGTCTTTTATGTTGCTGTCGGTTGAATCTATCATTGTTATGATGTTCCAGCAAACCAGTTTTAGTCTTTTCCCACGATGTGAGGCAGGTGGAGCATGCCTTGTTGTTTTTCTTCCTATTATGATTCGACCGCGTTGGAAGATGCACGGTGGCTGAGACAGGCCAACTGAGAGGCAGGGGCAAGAAGACGAGCTTTGGTTAAGCCATCTTTGTTCCTGCCATCTCCATGCAGAGTAAGCGATGCTATCTCTAGATAAGGCTGCCTGGTCGCCCAGTCTGTTGCTGAGTGATGGTGACTTTTCCGGATCAACACTAGATGGTCTAAGGCTTGAGTCTTCTGCATGTATAATTGGGAATGGGGCTTTCAGTGACCTGCCATTTGCGCCTCTTTCCTATCGCAGCAGGACTTCATAGAGTCAAACGTAAACAGTGGACAGCTCCTTTATGCCTGCTTAATAGAGTTTCGGGTGGAGGACAGTTTGCGCAAATTGGCCCTCACTTTAAACTTGGGTTTCGTCTACCATGGCCTAGGATGCCTGGACGGAGACTGCGAGGTCAGCCGGTCGTATATTTTATATTAGAGTTTCTCTCTCCTAGACACATGGTCATCAATGGCTGAAGAGATCTGCCGTACCTGCAATTTAGAATCATAGCTGGTCGCTACAGCCGTAATCCACTAATATATGTGATGGCCCTGGTCCCGAACAATTGACAGTTATTCTGTAGCGATTTTCCGCCCTATCATGATACTTAAGCGTTTAATTGTTATGTTACTATATTCACTATTGTAGCGCAGTTCCATTCATGTGAAGTATAGATGAAACTGTCAATTGTCCAATGGATAGAAGGGTCGCAACCAGCGTCTATGTCATTCAATTGTATTTAATCGGTCTTCATGCTGTAACGATATTAATTCTTGAAAACTCGAGCATGTCGGTCTTCATACTACAGTAACACTATTCATTCTTGAAAACTTGAGCATGTCGGTCTTCATACAGTAACCATATTAATTCTTGAAAACTTGAGAATGTCGGTCTTCATACAGTAACCATATTAATTCTTGAAAACTTGAGCATTAACTGAGCGAAGTCAAGAAAAGTCTGCAGTTGTATCAATCTGTCCCCAAATAAGGTGTCAGCAAATTGTTATACAGATTGTTTTTGGTGGCTTTCTTAGCTAATATGGAAGAGCGTTGATGTGCCATATTGACATACTAAGAGCACAACATCCCTCTGCCAAACTAAGAGCACAATATCCCTCTGCCAAACTAAAAAAAAATACAAATTGTGAATCAAATAGCCAGAACGCCAATTGATTTCCATTAACAGGTTACAAATGTAGTTTTATTAACTGCACTTGTGTCATAACCCATATTAAATAATGCACAATATTGCTAACGAAACAGTATGCATTCATTATATGAGCATCGATAATTTGCAAATAGTGTGTATGTTGGGGGGGTATATTGCCATACACATTTCAATATAAAAATACACAATGTGCATTATGAAAGCACTTATCATTTACTCTCAAGGTAAGAATCCTATATCGTTGGCGAAGACAAGAGCTTACATGCCCCTCATGTACAATCGTATCATTCAAACAATATTTCATTTAGGAACCTTTTCTAATGGTATTGTTCAGTATATTTTTTGTCAATGTAATTTAGCACAGTGTTGTCGTATACGTATTCTATTATGTTGTGGCTACGAAGGTCCATTTTGGAATAGATTTAAAGTTAAACCCTACTTAAAATAATATAAATGTATTTTGCAATTGACAGATATTGCGCACTCAGCTGGTAAACAAATGGAATTTTCCTCATGTAGTAAATATAACTCACTCATACATTGAAATTATGCAAACATTAAGGGACATATACAGCTTATCTGTACAGTCCCAAGAGATACTTTACGAACCTCACAATTAGCCCAGGCTAATAGACTATATGAAAGGAGATACACTCCGTCATCATTGCATTTTATTTCACCTCCACGGCTGCTCCACTTCAGCTTCACAGCTTCAAGTGTCTATTCCTGTGGTTGTTTTACAGCTTGCACCATGTCGACATCGATCACTCCGATAACTTGAAACCGTCGGGTCACTCTAGTCACTCTGAACCTTTCATACAGCTCTACACATTCTGGACACTGTAGACTCTGGAGAACTCTACGGCTGAAGATTTGCAAAGTCCTTATAGTAGACTTTGCTCAATGACAAGACTATCCGTAATGTAAAGCGCGTTACCTACAGTGAAGTATTTATATACATATATTGTCTGTGCACTAAAGGCGTTTGAGTTCTTCCCATCGAAAGCAGTTAGCACGTGCGGCAAAGAATGGATCGAACTCAAAACTTCGAAATATAGCATAATATACATTAATCACCCGCGGGTATCGTTCTACACAAAAACGAAACTCGAGTGCACGTATTTAATAAATAAATGGGTTTATATACTTCTGTGACAACATAATCTAATTTACTACGAAGTGATCAAATAAAAATTACATTATTAATTCTGAACACGAGCTAGCAATATACATAATTATATACACAATCATGGTCCATTTTTAAAATACGCGTGTGAATTGAACACTAGAAAGGTAATTCTACATACTAACGTTTCTAGTAATGAAGTACATGTACACATGCTGAACATAATTCCATTTGAACTGTAGTAATATTTTCCAACAATCGAGCAAGTACCTTACTGACCGTTAAAAACTGTATCTTTCTTAGAATTGTCTAAGTTTTCCCGCCAAATTACGTGTAGCTTCCTTTGAATATTGATTTATTATCTGTTGCAGCACTACAGATATTAAGTTAAATTCGGATTCAAAATAGTGACCACACCCTATCTCAATTCCGATTGGATGTCGATACTACCCTTTTCCATTCAACGTAGCAGACAATTCCCACTGCCGTCTGTCAACGTGGTGAGATTTAAGACACCAATACGGGTCCTTTGTTCTTAAATAAAGCTTTCGACGTCCACGTGTGACTTTCACACTCAACAAAGCTTGGTTCTAATTCAATTGACTTTGAACGTCATGACAACAGATGCCGATGACATCATTGGCCTCCATCGCCCGAAGAAGAAACCCTGAGTTACAGAAGAGATTCTGAATCTGTGTGATACACGAATATACCTAAAAAAGACCAGACACACAACAGGGGCAATGGAGTACTAAGACATAAACAGGAATATCAGAGGAAGAACAAACTTGAAGAAAGCAAAAGATTATGGAATTGAACAAAAGTGCAAAGCATTAGAGAACAGTCTGATGCAAAATAACATTATAACTGCATTACAAATTGTGAAAGATCTCACCAGACAAAAGCAACAATTGTCAGTACCATTTAAGATGAAAATGGAAAATGTCTCACATAAGCAAGTGACATTGCAGAAATATGGAATTAATATTGTAAAGAAATATAAAACCATCCGTGCACAAGAGACCCAGAGGTGCTTGAAGTTACAAACTCCACAAAAATGATGATGATTTTCCCATTCTCAAAGAGGAAGTGGAGTCAGCAATAGGAGCATAATAAGGCAGCAGGAGTAGACAACATCACAGCTGAATGTATCAAGAATGGAGGTGGCCCGTAGTGATAGAACTACTAAAAAATATTTGCAACAAGATCTTGCAGAGTGGTGAATAGCTGAGGATCATCTTAAATAGGTTGAAACCACAAGCAGAAGAAATAATCGCTGAAGAACAGGCAGAGTTCCAGAGTGGAAGAAGCACAACAGAACACATATTCAATCTCAGGGTTTTGTGTGAAATGAACTGGCAACAAAAACAAGACATCCATCATGTGTTCATAGATTTTGAAAAGGTTTTTGACAGTGTGTCATGAGGCATTGTGGGCCACAATGAAAAATTGCAACATCGGTCAACAGTTGACCAATACCATCAAGCAGCTGTATGTCAAGGCTACCAGTGCAGTAATTGCTCCAGGTTCTGTGGTGAACTGGTTACAGACAACAGTTGAATTACGTCAAAGCTGTCTCCTGTCACCCATTCTTTTCAACATTTGCTTAGAACGCATCATAAGCGAAGCCCTTGAAAATCAATTTGGGACAATCTGCAATGGACTTCGTAACTAAACCAACCTCCGCTTTGCAGACGACATTGATGGGCTGACAAGCATTGAAGACGAGCTTGCGACCTTAGTGATGAACCTGGATGAAACATCTTCCAGATTTGACATGGAGATAAGCGCCGAGAAGACAAAGCTGATGATAAATAGCCAAGATTAAAGTCAAAGGACGGGAACTGGAAACAGTGAGGTAGTTCAGATATCTTGGTCTCATAATCACCGAAGTCGGATCAAGAACAAAACTTTTGTCACGAGCAGCACATACCACGGCAGCTATGTCAAAGCTAAGACCAATCTGGAGAGATAACAATATATATCTTAAAACTAAAATCATTTTGTATTGATGTGAGGCCTAGACCCTGACAGCAGAATTACAAGTAAGAATCCAGGCACTTGAAATGAGATTCAACAGAACCATCATTAGTATCTTTCACATGGACCCCATCACAAATGACGAAGTGCCTCACACCATCAGGCACAAAGTAAGCACTTAAGAAGACCTCCTGACCACTGTCAAAAAGAGATAGCTGAAATAGTATGGCCATGTCACTAGAGCCAACAGTCTATCCACAACGGTACTGAATTGCATTATCCATGGTGGCAGAAGGAGAGATGGACAAAATAAAAGCGGACTGACATTATCACAGAATGGACCAGGAAAAGTTTTGCCGAGACACAGGCATTGGAATGATCGAGACAAGTGGAGAGAACTGGTCAGATGTTTAGCACACTAGATCAAGAGAGTGATGATGATGACGAACTTTCAACGATAGCCGCGGAGGTTTAACAGAAATACATGGCTTCCAGTCATTTATTTATTCCCGCGACATACACAATCGCGGTCAGGGTAGCATTACAGTCAAAATAAAAGAATGACATGAATATTTGCCATTCAGAATGCTCTCCATCGAATGCACAACTCTGTCAGTAAAACCAAACTCTTGCTTGACTATTCTCTTATATCATTCTTTATCAGTTTTTATGTATCCATCTTATTTTGCAGTAACTACATTGTGTTACGTATATTTGATTTAAGTCATTTTTTTTTGTTTGTCAGATTTAAATTTGATATTTTAAGTTTAAAATGCATTAATTGGGAGATATTTGTTTTATAAAGAAGTGGGATGATCTGTAAACACCAGATGTTGATCTCATTTCTGACCTTGCTTCAGAGTTTGTAAACAAGCTTTTAAAATGATTGGCTGATTTCAAGGACATCTTTCTATTTTAGTTCTTGAGAGTAAAAATAACTTATTCATATGGTGTGTACGTATTTTTGTGATCGTAAATTTGTTCTAAAAGATTATAGAAGATCATATGACCCCTTCCCTGTTTACGTAAAAACAGGTATATAAATTATGTTTGGCAGTGAGCTATTTAGTAGAGTCTGGCCTGTTAGAATATTAAGTTGTGTTATCTTGAGTTATTTTAAATTACCTTGTATTGGAAATTATTTCAATTAGTTTGGATCAAGAGGATTTATTGTGTTATTTATCTGGAAATCATTTGTGCTCATTGAATTCCATAAGACCAGAACTGACTTCATCACGTGACATCGTCTTCCATCTTGGATACTTCACAAAGATTCGAATTGGAATTATCAGGTCATTTTATTACCAGGACTTTTGCAATTTCACTAGTGAATTATATCGTAATATTTTTTTTTGATTAATATTGGAATTGATTCTTAAAACCGGAAGTTTATTTTTCTTTTCTGAAAAATATTTGTACTCAATAAATTGTTTATTAAGTTTATACAAGCTTGTAATTTTCACTCTTTCTATGTTACTGTTTATTCGAGCCTAAGCACGTAACAACTGCATTGTATCATTTTCCAATCTGTAAAGGATACAGTGCACAACAATCCTTATGTCGCAAGAGACTATTTCCAGCCTGATTTATCCGATTGTGTATAGGCCAAAATAATTAATTCTGAAAGTGTGAAAGTAAGATGGCCTCTTCAAAGACAACGGGTACCATAACTGGCACTTGAATGAAATGACAACACGTGTGTCATTTAGCTCTCTTTACGATGTAGACATGGTTTCTTTCAATTATTGTATGCAACACATATTTTTTTTTATCCTGACGATGGACAAAATGGAACAAACAACCATAATTAAGTAAGTGGAAATTAAGTGAACATTTTCTATTTATCTGGTTTTTTTGGGCCGGCTCTAGGTTAGAACGTCCGCCTCAAATAGGGGAGGATGCGGGTTTGAACCCTGGCCAAGTCATACCAAAGAATAATAAAAATGGTATTAGCAGAGCTAGGCGCTCAGTATTAAAATGTTAGTGTTAGTTCTGGTCCCCCTGGTGTCAGGAAAATGTGACGGGTGGGACAACATGCGACATGTTTGCGACATGATTCCCCAGTATAAGACATCACTATAAACTGTCACACTCACTGAGGACATCGTAGCGATATAATTGAAAAATTAAAGCTACATTAAATATCCAAATCACACACACACACACACACACACACACACACAATTTTGTAGCGGTGTTTCTCAGTTTACTTTCCGAATGTTAGGTTTGTTCCGTGTTGTTACGGTAAATAGATGGATCGATAAAGGACTATTTATATGACAGGGTATACCAAATCTATTAAAAGGTATGTCATCAGACTCACAAATACATTCGATGGGAATTTTTTGTAAAACAACTGAGCATCAGAAAACTGTGAGAAATAGTAACCAGGTGAGAACAGAGAGGATAACCAGGTGAGAACAGAGATGATAACCAGGTGAGAACAGAGAGGATTAAAATAAGAACATTATTTAATTAATGTAGATAGGGTTGGAGTGTTTGACATATTACATTATTAGAACTTTGAACTAGTTAATCAAATGTTATTTATATTTTAGTGCTACATTCCAGACGCCCAAAATATATATATCAGCGTCGAGGTCTTACATGTACGGCTAAGGTTTGTATCACCCCACCCCACAGGGATTCGTATCGTTAATTACAATTGACCTGTCACGCATGTACTAATATATACAAGTGTTAGTTTTTATTTAGTACATGTGTGACAGGTCGATTGTTAGAAATGACAGAAGTCCATTACCTGCGATGTGGTAGCCTAAACTTAATCTGTCTTGTCCACGACGTAGGAGTAAGGGCATTAATATTAGTACTACAAGTACAACATCACAGAATGGACCAGGAAACGTTTGGCAGAGACACAGGCATTGACACATGTTTGAGTCAAGTGGAGGGAACTGGTCAGATGTTCAGCAGCACAGTGCCTCAACGACCATACTAGGTCAAGAGACTGATGATGATGATGATGACTACGAGCCCATGTACCCCACCCCGACCCCACATACTACTATTCACTAACTGAGACTCTTAATTTCATTTGTAACGAGTCCCAGTGGGACTGAAATTTGGTTAGCATTGGACATTATCCCATTGGATCCTTATTTAACACTTTAATGTTATCATCAGACATAATCCCGTTAGATAAATATTTAACAGTTTAATGTTATCATCAGACATTATCCCATTAGATAATTATTTAACAGTTTAATGTTATCATCAGACATTATCCCATTAGATCCTTATTTAAAAGTTTAATGTCAGCATCATACATTATCCCATTAGATAGTTTTTTTAACACTTTAATGTTATCATCAGACATTATCCCATTAGATAATTATTTAAGAGTTTAATGTTAGCATCAAACACTATCCCGATAGACCCTTATTTAAGAGTTTAATATCAGCATCAGACATTATCCCATTAGATAATTATTTAACACTTTAATGGTATCATCAGACATTATCCCATTAGATAATTATTTAAGAGTTTAATGTTAGCATCAGACATTATCCCACTAGATCTCTATTTCAGAGTTTAATGTTAGCATCATACATTATTCCATTAGATCCTTATTAAAGAGTTTAATATTAGCATCAGACATTATCCCATTAGATAATTATTTAAGAGTTTAATGTCAGCATCAGACATTATCCCATTAGATAATTATTTAAGAGTTTAATGTCAGCATCAGACACTATCCCATTAGATAATTATTTAAGAGATTAATGTCAGCATCATACATTATCCCATTAGATAATTATTTAACACTTTAATGGTATCATCAGACATTATCCCATTAAATAATTATTTAAGAGTTTAATGGTATCATCAGACATTATCCCATTAGATAATTATTTAACACTTTAATGGTATCATCACACATTATCCCATTAAATAATTATTTAAGAGTTTAATGGTATCATCAGACATTATCCCATTAGATAATTATTTAAGAGTTTAATGTTAGCATCAGACATTATCCCATTAGATAATTATTTAACACTTTAATGGTATCATCGGACATTATCCCATTAAATAATTATTTAAGAGTTTAATGGTATCATCAGACATTATCCCATTAGATAATTATTTAAAAGTTTAATGTTAGCATCAGACACTATCCCATTATATCCTTATTTAAGAGTTTAATGTCAGCATCAGACATTATCCCATTAGATCCTTATTTAACAGTTTAGTGTTAGCATCAGACATTATCCCATTAGATAATTATTTAAGAGTTTAACGTTGGTGCTGTTTGAGAGATGTGTTGTTGGGGTTTTTTGTTTTGTTTTTGTTTATCAGGATATACATATTTCCCAGGTGTTATCTCTTGCAATTATCATATAAGGCCATTTATTAGAGTCCAAAGATTTGGTGGTGGTGAGGTAATCAGATTTAAACATTGCCAGGTTGTTATGGTGAGGTTTTCCCAAATCAACTGAAAGCAATAATCATGAGTGCATAAAACACGATTTTATGTGGCACGCAAAGGGCAGACAAAATTCTCGAAGTTAACAGTGTTACTCTTTTACTAATATTTCGCGATTGTTCAATTTTTAGTTAAAACATGACACTCTATGTAAGAAAGGTTGCCGACCACTGTCATAACCCATGTACTTTCCAACTGAACTTTCTTTTTAAATGTACAATGGAGTTTGTTCCTCTTTTAAATACATATTTGAATAACCATTTAATTCAAAATTACTAAATGGCGGGGACAATATTTATGCCATTTTTTTTCTTAAACATTTTAATTTAAATTATAATGCAAAATGTCATAAAATCACATCTTAATACAATTATTCAAGTTATTTAATGCTATATTATAAAAACAAAAACAAATATTGAATCGTTTTAGTCAAAAGCAAACAATCATCGCTTTAAATACTTTTGCACGTTATATCTTTGTGAAGAAAGCTGGAAAATTGTGATGACAAATTAAGCATTGACCATAACTTGGTTTTAATTTTGATTAAGTTAGTTAAATCAACTATATATGAATATATAATTTGCATTGTTAGTTATTTTTATTTGTTTTTATCTTTTTATTATATACTATATTCTGATGTTGCATTGTATGTTGGACTTAACCTTGTCCATAATCAAGTTAATGTGTATGTGACCTAAATTATTGATTCTTTTTATTATTCAGTAAACAACTAATGCATAGCTAAACTAGTCTCTTTGTGTATGGGCTTAATATCAAGATCGTTATTAATAGGAGTAAACATGTTTATTTGGGTCTGGGTCTAGGCTGTTGGAATTCCCTTACAAATTTACCTGACATATTCCAAGATTTAAATTATAATATTAGTAACAGACATTTTAACTATAAGTAACATTTTATCTTGTAAACATTTAGAACCTTCTAGTCTGAAATATACCATTAGGTAATAGTTATTTTTAGTAACAGACATTCTAATTATGACCTCAGGTCAGTTAGACCAATATGAAATTTTGTGAATAGATAAATTAGTTAATTGTGCTTTAAAATCAAGCTGAATAAATTGTATTATTATTGCATCCAGTAATTCATATGAGCTGGATTTTATTTCTTCCAATTTTTTGGGAAGTGATTTTATTTTGAAAATACAGAGAACTCATACAGAATAATATACTTTGACAGAGAAATTCACTTGGATTTATTGTGGATTCAAACTTAGAATTATATTAATGTGTTTCAATAAAAGGCTGTTGGTACAACACCAAGATACAGACCACAACAGGTACATCAACACTTCAGTGTTAGATTTATTTTTTAATTACATTGAGGTTTATTTAAAAGTTTAGTTATTAGGACTTCTGTCTGTCATTTTATGATTTTTTGCAATTTAATTCAGAATATTGTAAGGTTGTTTTTTATTTTTATTTTCACTCTGTATGCTAGGGATATACATTGATTTTTTAATTGTACAAAAGTTGTTGGCTGTTATGATCAACGTTTCTTCTAAGCGAATGGTAGATGTGCACGCAATGCTTGCTGCACTGTGCAAGCATTATGAAGATGAGCAAAATTTAATGTTGGACTGAGCAAATCTTGTCAATTCAGCTGTGCAGGAATACCTTAGCAGCTGCGCATACACATACATGCAGCTTAGAAGGAATGTTGGTTATGATAGCCATTAATTGTTAATATTAAGCAAACTATGGCATAACATAATTTTTGATGGGGAATATGAGTTGTTTAGAAACTGCTGTTGGAAGTAAACAAAGTGACATAAAGATTTTGTAATAAAATCTGTGATACAATACTTTTTCTGGGAGTAATCTGCACTGCATTTTGTGTGGGTGCAGGGCAAAATTAGCTGAGTAGTAAATACAGTTGGGTTTTGTAGAGGGTCATTTTGAACATTACACTTAAACTGAGTAGTAAGTTTGTTTGGGTTTGTAGAGAGTGATTTGAACATTAAATTACAGTTGATTAGTAATTTTGGCTGGCTTTGTAGATTGTCATTTGAACATTAAATTTAAACTGAGTAGTAAGTTTGTTTGGGTTTGTAGAGGGTTAAGTTTACATTATATTACAGAATCCTGAAATCTTAGAAAAGCAAAAGTAAAATTTTGGTACCATATCTGAACCCACATTGGAACAAATTGTAATCCTTTGTTAATTAGGTGATTACTGGCCATTGAATGGGACTTTAATGAAATTCAACTGAAATGGCTCGCAGGAATGCTGCTGTCTTTGAATTCAATGATGTGTCATGAAAAGAGGGAACAGTTTACAAGATATTGTCGAAATGTGGGCATGTCAGAAATAAAACTGCTAATATTGTCTCAGCACAGCAATGCAATTGGTTATCAGGTACTTTACTGGCCTGCCCAGGTTAATTTACTGACTTGATTGGGTTCTTTACTGACCTGACTAGATTAATCTTCTGAGTTGATTAGGTAAATTACTGACTTGACCAGGTAATTTACTGGCTTAATGAAGTAATTTACTGACTTGACCAGTTTTAAACTAAGTTGCATATATTCTCTGGTCAGAGTTATCCTTTTAAGTCCAACTGATGATATTATAAGCATGGTTAGGGTTGGTATTACAAAATAATCATGGAGTGAATTGGCTATGGAATTGTAATCAACAAATTTCTTTCTCTTGCCAAAAGAAGATAGTAGACAAGGTGTCCCATATGTGCCATAGTAGACAAGGTGTCCCATATGTGCCATAGTACACATGGTGTCCCATATGTGCCATAGTAGACAAGGTGTTCTATATGTGTCATAGTAGATAACGTGTCACACATGTACCATATTAGACAAGGTGTTCTATATGTGCTATAGGGGACAAGATGTCACATATGTACCTTAGTAGACATGGTGTCCCATATGTGCCATAGTAGACAAGGTGTCCCAAATGTGCCATATTAGACAAGGTGTTCTATATGTGCCATAGCAGACAAGGTGTCCCATATGTGTCATATTAGACAAGGTGTTCTATATGTGCCATAGTAGACAAGGTGTCCTGTATGTGCCATAGTAGACATGGTGTCCCATATGTGCCATAGTAGACATGGTGTCCCATATGTGCCATTGTCGACATTTATAATATTATGTTGGAAATCATATGAATTACTCAAAGAAATTCTGGATTAATGCCAATTTGACAACATCGTCGTTCTTGGAGGTTGAGGACATTTCCAGTTTATAAAGACCTTTTTATACCCATTTAGGACTTTCATAGGAAGTTTAAGAAAAAAAAAACTGTGGATTCACTTGATAATACTGTAAGTTCTTGTCATAATTGTTAAGTTTTACAAAGCTTGCTGATTCTACTTTTTCTGTTACTTAGTTTGTGACCATATAGTTGCAACAATCTCAAGAGTAATCATCGATCCTTTGTACTACTGACTCTGTGGCTTATATTTCATCACCATCAGTCACTTGACCTAGTATGGTCGTTGAGGCACTGTGCTGCTGAACATCTGACCAGTTCCCTCCACTTGACTCGATCATGAGTCAATGCCTGTGTCTCTGAAAAATTTTTCCTGGTCCATTCTGTGATGATGTCACTCCAATTTTGTCTCTGTCTACCTCTCCTTCTACCAACTTGGACACTACCCTGCAGTATTGTTGTGGATAGACTGCTCTAGTGACATGGCCATACCATTTCAGCTTTCTCTTTTTGATAATGGTGAAGAGGTCTTCATAATGGCCTACTTTGTGCCTATTGGTGTTGCGCACTTCTTCATTTGTGATATGGTCCATGTAAGAGATGGTTCTGTAGCATCTCATTTCAAGTGCCTGAATTCTTCACTGTAATTCTGCTGTCAGGGTCAAGGCCTCACATGAATAAAGAAAGATTGAGATGACTAGTGCTCTCAATAGTTTAATTTAGATTTCAGACAGATGTTCTTGTCTCTCCAGATGGCTCTTAGCTTTGACATAGCTGCCGTTGTTTGTGCTGCTTGTGACAAAATTTCTGCTCTTGATCACTCTTTCGTGATTATGGAACCAAGATATTTGAATTGGCAAACTGTTTTCAGTTCCTGTCCTCTGACTTTAATTTTGGTTGAGATTTGTTTGCCACTGTTTGTCATCAGCTTTGTCTTCTTGGCACTTATCTCCATGTCAAATCTGGAAGATGTTTCATCCAGGTTCTTCACTAAGGTGGCAAGCTCAGATTCACTGCCTGCCAGCCCATCAAAGTCATCTGCAAAGCAGAGGTTGGTGATGTTACGCCCTCCAATGCTGACTGTCTCACAGTGGTTTTGCAGGGCTTTGCTCACGATGCGCTCTAAGTAGATGTTGAAAAGCGTGGGTGACAGGAGACAGCCTTGCCATACTCCAACTGTAGTCTTGAACCAGTCCCCCAGAGAACCTTGAGCAATTACTGCACTGGTAGCCTTGGTGTACAGCTACTTGATGATGTTGGTCAACTTTTGACCCATGTTGTACTTCTTCATTGTGGCCCACAATGCCTCATGCCACACTCTATCAAAAGCCTTTTTGAAATCTATGAACACATGATAGATGTCTTGTTGATATTGTGAGTACTTTTCACACAGAAGCCTAAGACTGAAGATTTGTTCTGTTGTGCTTCTTCCACTACGGAACCCTGCCTGTCCTTCAGCAATTATTTCTTCTTTTATATTTAGGGTTAGGGTAATTTTTTACAACAGGTGGGAATTTGTTTATTTATTGTTCACTGTGGCTTTTATAAATGGTTAGGGTAATTTGTTACAACAGGTGGGAATTGGTCTATTTATTTTTCACTGTTGCTTTTATAAATGGTTAGGGTAGTATTTTAAACAGAAATTGGTTTACTTATTGTTCATTGTGGCTTTTATAAAGGGTTAGGGTGATTTTTGTATAAAGTTTCTTTGACACATTCCAATCAGAGTGCCAAATGAAAATGTTTGGCTTCATTCACCCATTACAGAATAAGATGATATAATTAGTTGATTAAATTAATACAAAAATCTCACTTGTCCATATTAGGCATATTTTAATGCCATGGTTCTGAAGAATAAATCACATGATCATTTTATGAATGAATGAAGGACCCAATAGTTCTGGAGAACAAATCACATGATCATTTTATGAATGAATGAAGGACCCAATAGTTCTGGAGAACAAGTCACATGATCATTTTATGTAAGAATGAAAGACCCAATAATTACAAAAATCTCTAGTTAAGAATTCTGATGTCTGTTTTCAGATGAATGATACAGTCCAGAATGAGGAAATACTGCAATGAGTTATCCATTTTTCTCTTTCTTTTGAGCAATACCGCTGGTGAGTGATTTCTACAGTACCTAATATCTCTTGATATACCAGACTTTTGTTAACAATAAATGTTTTCCCAAGACAAGTGGTCTTTTGGTGAGGGTTTATAAAGTTTCATAAAGTAACATTTGTCTCAAGGAACCATGCTTTTGCCATTAGAGATGGTGTGTTTATTGACAACAGTATCATACATCATTTTCATTAAGGCACTGATGTTTCAGTTGTTTCATTTCAAATTAACTTTAGTCTTAAATTAATGGAGTTATGTTAGACAAATGCAAATTATTTATGTAATGTTTATACAGAGTACTTAATCAAACAAATTGAAACTCTATGTAATCTTTATACATTGAGTTTTATCAAACAGATGGAAACTCTGTGCAATTTTTATACAGAAAGTTTTATGAAACAGATTGAAACTCTTTATGTAACTTTTATACAGGAGTTTTATCAAACAAATTGAAACTCTATGTAATTTTTATACATTGAGTTTTATCAAACAGATGGAAACTCTGTGCAATTTTTATACAGAAAGTTTTATGAAACAGATTGAAACTCTTTATGTAATTTTTATACAGGAGTTTTATCAAACAAATTGAAACTCTATGTAATTTTTATACAGAGAGTTTTATCAAACAGATGGAAACTCTATGTAATTTTTATACAGAGAGTTTTATCAAACAGATGGAAACTCTATGTAATATTTATACAGAGAGCTTTATCAAACAGATGGAAACTCTATGTAATATTTATACACAGAGTTTTATCAAACAGATGGAATCTCTATGTAATATTTATACAGAGAGTTTTATCAAACAGATTGAAACTCATGATGTAATATTTATACAGAGAGTTTTATCAAACAGATGGAAACTCTATGTAATATTTATACAGAGAGTTTTATCAAACAGATAGAAACTCATGATGTAATATTTATACAGAGAGTTTTATCAAACAGATGGAAACTCTATGTAATATTTATACAGAGAGTTTTATCAAACAGATGGAAACTCTATGTAATTTTTATACAGAGAGCTTTATCAAACAGATGGAAACTCTATGTAATATTTATACAGAGAGTTTTATCAAACAGATGGAAACACTATGTAATATTTATACAGAGAGTTTTATCAAACAGATAGAAACTCATGATGTAATTTTTATACAGAGAGTTTTATCAGTGAGTTGTGAGTGAGCTGTCAGGGCGAGCACTTTAGACCATTCAGCATTTCAGGGTTCCAGCAGAATAGTAGTCTTATCAAAGTCAACAAAAACCTGTACCAGTCAATCCATGTATGCATATTTAATTCAATTCAGTTATTCGTACATCCGTGTCATTTTCAAAATTTGTCAGCCCTTTCATTTCAGGTACACAGGTTAAAATAGATGCTGTCAGACCTCCAAATAATGGTGATACAGTGAATTTAACCTGCATTATTTCAGCATTTACATTGCCAGCACTTTGGAAAAACAATGATAATGGAGCTCACATTACTACATGTTTCAACTCTGGTACATGTTCACCACCAAGTGATGGAGTCCGATATACGTTTAGTGCAACCTCTTCTTACATCAGTGTTACAATTTCAAGGTTCAATTCTACCGTAGACACATTTCCATGGAAATGTGAACATAATGGAACTTTTGAAACATATAGTATAACAGTTGCAAGTAAGTATAAAACATGTGCTTATTCTTGATAACTAATGATCTGTAATGATCTGTTATGATAAATAATGATTACATACATATTGATACTAATTGTAATGTGAACCGCTCCAGTGGCCTAGTGGTTAGAGTGAACACCGCGGGAGGTCGTAGGTTCAATCCCCGGCCAAGTCATACCAAAGACTTACAAAAATGGTACTAACAGCTGCCTCACTTGACGCTCAGCATTAAGAGGTTAGTGTTAGGACTGGTCAGCCTGGTGTCAGGATAATGTGACTGGGTGGGACATCATGCTACATGTCTGCGGCATGATGCCTCAGTACTAGACATCATTATTAACTGCCTCACAGCAGACATCGTAGCGATATGACTGAAAAATTGTTAAAGCTACGTTAAAAATCCTAATCAAACAAACAAACAAACAAACAAACTAATTGTAATGTGATTTTCATTACATACACATCCATACTATTGTAATGTGATTTTCATTACATACATATCCATACTAATTGTAATGTGATTTTCATTACATTCATATCCATACTAATTGTAATGTGATTACATACATATCCATACTAATTGTAATGTGATTTTCATTACATACATATCCATACTAATTGTAATGTGATTTTCATTACATACATATCCATACTAATTGTAATGTGATTACATACATATCCATAATAATTGTAATGTGATTTTCATTATATACATATCCATACTAATTGTAATGTGATTTTCATTACATTCATATACATACTAATTGTAATGTGATTTTTATTACATATCCATACTAATTGTAATGTGATTTTCATTACATACATATCCATACTAATTGTAATGTGATTTTCATTACATTCATATACATACTAATTGTAATGTGATTTTTATTACATATCCATACTAATTGTAATGTGATTTTCAATGCATAAATATCCATACTAATTGTAATGTGATTTTCATTACATACATATCTATACTAATTGTAATGTGATTTTCAATGCATACATTACGATATAATCAAAATAACACAAACATGCATAAAACAAGGTCATACATGGATGTCATAACATGAATACATCCCCTATTACTTACAGTTTGATCCTTACTGAATGAATTGCTGAAAAATTGGGATGACAAGAATATTTATAAAAATAAATGCAAATCCAGATTAATTTTCTCACCAGTGAGTTAATGGTATGATTATTTGTTTTATATTGTCCAGTAACAGTTGTTACCATCAAATATTATACAAAATAAAATCAACTGTTATACAAAATAAAATCAAATGTTACACAAAATAAAATCAAATGTTATACAAAATAAAATCAAATGTTATACATTTGTTTGTTTGTTTGATTAGAATTTTTAACGTAGGTTTAACAATTTTTCAGTCATATCGCTACGATGTTATACAAAATAAAATCAAATATTATACAAAATCAAATTGAATGTTATACAAATAAAATCAAATATTATACAAAATAAAATAAAATATTATACAAAATAAAATCAGATGTTATACAAAATCAAATTGAATGTCATACAAATAAAATTAAATATTATACAAAATAAAATCGAATGTTATACAAATAAAATCAGATGTTATAGAAATAAAATCAAATATTAAACAAAATAAAATCAAAATATTATGCAAAATAACTGCTTGATCAATTTACACAAGTTTAAATAGAGTATTCAATCATCTTTCATACATTTTCGTAGATGATGCAGAATTATGATCTATCCAATACGGCTGCAGTGTCAAAAATATGAAAACAACTGAAGAACCTATTCTAAGACATAATTTGACAATGCTAAAAATATGAAAACAATCAAAGAACCTATTCTAAAATATACACTGTACATTATTTGACAAACTTTGACAGAAGATATTCTGGCAGGAAGACTTTAAAAGATGTATACATGATGCCAATATGTAATGTCTAATTAAACATATACAATTCTAATATGCCTGTCTAATTAAACATATACAATTCTAATATGTCTGTCTAATTAAACATATACAATTCTAATATGCCTGTCTAATTAAACATATACAATTCTAATATGCCTGTCGGTATTAAACATATACAATTCTAATATGCATGTCGGTGTTAAACATACACAATTCTAATATGCCTGTCGGTGTTAAACATACACAATTCTAATATGCCTGTCAGTATCAAACATATACAATTCTAATATGCCTGTCAGTATCAAACATACACAATTCTAATATGCCTGACAGTATCAAACATACACAATTCTAATATGCCTGTCAGTATCAAACATACACAATTCTAATATGCCTGTTGGTATTAAACATATACAATTCTAATATGCCTATCGGTATTAAACATATACAATTCTAATATGCCTGTTGGTATTAAACATATACAATTCTAATATGCCTGTCAGTATCAAACATACACAATTCTAATATGCCTGTCAGTATCAAACATACACAATTCTAATATGCCTGTTGGTATTAAACATATACAATTCTAATATGCCTGTCAGTATCAAACATATACAATTCTAATATGCCTGTCAGTATCAAACATATACGGTTCTAATATGCCTGTTGGTGTTAAACATATACAATTCTAAAATGCCTGTTGGTGTTAAACATATACAATTCTAATATGCCTGTCGGTATTAAACATATAAAATTCTAATATGCCTGTCGGTATTAAACATATACGGTTCTAATATGCCTGTCGGTATTAAACATATACAATTCAAATATGCCTGTCGGTATTAAACATATACAATTATAATTATAATACCATAAACATAACAATTATTTCAGCTACAGTGTCTTCAATCAACCACTTAGCAGAAGTCACCTAATAGAGTAAAAATAGGTAAACCTTACAATAAAACTTAATCAACAACTTTATCCAGATATGGTAGCATCCTGGTATATATGATGTCATTTTCATATCAAATATCACACATGTGAACCTCCTGGCTTGCAGGGATAGATTTTTCTTGAGATAAGGGATGTATCCAGTCAATCAAATCCTCTGAATGAAAAGGAGTATCATTGAACACTTAATTGTTTATATTTACTTTTAGCATATTGATGGTAATACTGTTTGTAATCATGTGACTCTGAACCTGCTATACAGTAGGGTATGACAGTCTATACAGTAGGGTATGACAGTCTATACAGAAGGGTATGATAGTCTGTACAGAAGAGTATGACAGTCTATACAGTACAGTATGACAGTCTATACAGTAGGGTATGACAGTCTATACAGTAGGGTATGACAGTCTATACAGATAAGTATAACACTCTATATAGTAGGGTATGACAGTCTATACAGTAGGGTATGACAGTCTATACAGAAGAGTATGACAGTCTATACAGTAGGGTATGACAGTCTATACAGATGAGTATAACAGTCTATATAGTAGGGTATGACAGTCTATAAAGAAGAGTATGACAGTCTATACAGTAGGGTATGACAGTCTATACAGATGAGTATAACAGTCTATATAGTAGGGTTTGACAGTCTGTACAGAAGGGTATGACAGTCTATACAGAAGAGTATGACAGTCTATACAGATAAGAATATCAGTCTATATAGTAGGGTATGACAGTCTGTACAGAAGGGTATGACAGTCTATACAGAAGAGTATGACAGTCTATACAGATAAGAATATCAGTCTATATAGTAGGGTATGACAGTCTATACAGTAGGGTATGACAGTCTATACAGAAGAGTATGACAGTCTATACAGTAGGGTATGACAGTCTATACAGATGAGTATAACAGTCTGTATAGTTGGGTATGATAGTCTGTACAGAAGGGTATGACAGTCTATACAGTAGGGTATGATAGTCTGTACAGTAGGGTATGAGAGTCTGTACAGTAGGGTATGACAGTCTATACAGATAAGTTTAACAGTCTATATAGTAATGTATGACAGTCTATACAGTAGGGTATGACAGTCTATACAGAAGAGTATGACAGTCTATACAGTAGGGTATGACAGTCTATACAGATGAGTATAACAGTCTATATAGTAGGGTATAACAGTTTATACAGATGAGTATGACAGTATACAGTAGGGTTTGACAGTCTGTACAGAAGGGTATGATGGTCTACACAGTAGGGTATGATAGTCTATACAGAAGAGTATGACAGTCTATACAGTAGGGTATGACAGTCTATACAGATGAGTATAACAGTCTATAGAGTAGGGTTTGACAGTCTGTTCAGAAGGGTATGACAGTCTATACAGAAGAGTATGACAGTCTATACAGATAAGTATAATCGGTCTATATAGTAGGGTATGACAGTCTATACAGTAGGGTATGACAGTCTATACAGAAGAGTATGACAGTCTTACAGTAGGGTATGACAGTCTATACAGATGAGTATAACAGTCTATATAGTTGGGTATGATAGTCTGAACAGAAGGTTATGAGTCTATACAGTAGGGTATGATAGTCTGTTCAGTAGGGTATGACAGTCTATACAGATAAGTATAACAGTCTATATAGTTGGGTATAACAGTCTATGCAGTAGGGTATGACAGTGTCTATACAGTAGGGTATGACAGTCTATACAGATGAGTATAACAGTCTATATAGTAGGGTATGACAGTTTAAACAGAAGAGTATGACAGTATACAGTAGGGTTTGACAGTCTGTACAGAAGAGTATAATGGTCTATACAGTAGGGTATGATACTCTGTACAGAAGGGTATGACAGTCTATACAGTAGGGTATGATAGTCTGTACAGTAGGGTATGACAGTCTATATAGTAGGGTAGTACAGTTTATACAGAAGAGTATGACAGTATACAGTATTGTTTGACAGTCTATGACAGTCTATACAGTAGGGTATGATAGTCTGTACAGAAGGGTATGACATTCTATACAGTAGGGTATGACAGTCTATACAGAAGAGTATGACAGTCTATACAGTAGGGTATGACAGTTTATACAGTATGGTATGACAGTTTCTACAGAATCATATTACAGTCTATACATAAGTGTATGACAATATATACCATAGTGTATGACAGTCTATACAGTAGGGTATGACAGTCTATGCAGTAGAGAATGACAGTCTATACAGTAAGGTATGACAGTCTATACAGTAAGGTATGGCAGTCTATACAGTAGAGTATGACAGTCTATCCAGTAGAGAATAACAGTCCATACAGTAAGGTATGACAGTCTATACAGTAGGGTATGACAGTCTGTACAGTAGGGTATGACAGTAGATACGGTAGGGTATAACGGTCAATACAGTAGGGTATGACAGTCATGGATTTCAAGCAGCATAAAACAGGTAACATCTGATTTGTTTGGCAGTCTCTATTTGCTACAGTGTTTGAATTTGTCTGCATACTAACTAATATATGATTGGAAGAAATGTCTTCTTGTTGGAGGTATTAAAATTTCCAGATCTAGTCCAAATAATATTCCCTAACTGAGAATCTTCACAAAATTTAACATATAAATAGACAATAATCACAAAGTGATCAGCTACTCTTTGATTCTTTATTGAAATAGCAAAGTCAAAGACCTGTGCCAAGATGAAAAAATCACCATTCTCAATGAAAAGGCTCCCACTGTTTTTTTTTTAAAATTACAAATAAACTTTTAACCACTTTTTAAGAAAATGGTTTACAGAATTGGAAATATTTTGTTGAAAGCATCCAGGTATATCATTGATGTTGATATGCCATTGTATATGTCCATCTTAGCTGAAAATCAAAAACCTTGATTCAATATTTTGTTAAAATATTTTACATGGAATTAAACCAAATAAGATATTAAGTATTGAGGTATAAGAATTTTTTTACTTACATGCCCATGGTATTCACTTGTCATTAAATGGAACCACTTTTAATAAAAAAAACAGTAAAAGCTTAAAATGGCTTTTCTTGAAAACAACAGAATTTTGAAAAAAATATTAGAAAGCACCTTGTCCTAAAGACTTACACAAATATACAAATGATGCAAATATGCCAGTCTGTATTACATAAATAAATAAACTTTAACTTAAATGACCTAATGAATGGATCTGCATTACATAAATAAATTAAAAAAACTTTAACTTAAATGACCTAATGAATGGATCTGCATTACATAAATAAATAAAAAAACTTTAACTTAAATGACCTAATGAATGGATCTGCATTACATAAATAAATTAAAAAAACTTTAACTTAAATGACCTAATGAATGGATCTGCATTACATAAATAAATTAAAAAAACTTTAACTTAAATGACCTAATGAATGGATCTGCATTACATAAATAAATTGTATAAACTTTAACTTAAATGACCTAATGAATGGATCTGCATTACATAAATAAATAAAAAAAAAATTAACTTAAATGACCTAATGAATATGTCTGCATTACATAAATAAATAAAAAAAAATTTAACTTAAATGACCTAATGAATGGATCTGAATTACATAAATAAATTAAAAAAACTTTAACTTAAATGACCTAATGAATATGTCTGCATTACATAAATAAATTAAAAAAACTTTAACTTAAATGACCTAATGAATGGATCTGCATTACATAAATAAATTAAAAAAACTTTAACTTAAATGACCTAATGAATGGATCTGCATTACATAAATAAATTGAAAAAACTTTAACTTAAATGACCTAATGAATGGATCTGCATTACATAAATAAATAAAAAAACTTTAACTTAAATGACCTAATGAATGGATCTGCATTACATAAATAAATTAAAAAAACTTTAACTTAAATGACCTAATGAATGGATCTGCATTACATAAATAAATTGTATAAACTTTAACTTAAATGACCTAATGAATATGTCTGCATTACATAAATAAATAAAAAAACTTTAACTTAAATGACCTAATGAATGGATCTGCATTACATAAATAAATAAAAAAACTTTAACTTAAATGACCCAATGAATGGATCTGCATTACATAAATAAATAAAAAAACTTTAACTTAAATGACCTAATGAATATGTCTGCATTACATAAATAAATAAAAAAACTTTAACTTAAATGACCTAATGAATGGATCTGCATTACATAAATAAATTAAAAAAACTTTAACTTAAATGACCTAATGAATATGTCTGCATTACATAAATCAATTGAAAAAACTTTAACTTAAATGACCTAATGAATATGTCTGCATTACATAAATAAATAAGAAAAACTTTAACTTAAATGACCTAATGAATGGATCTGAATTACATAAATAAATTAAAAAAACTTTAACTTAAATGACCTAATGAATGGATCTGCATTACATAAATAAATTAAAAAAACTTTAACTTAAATGACCTAATGAATATGTCTGCATTACATAAATAAATTGAAAAAACTTTAACTTAAATGACCTAATGAATATGTCTGCATTACATAAATAAATAAGAAAAACTTTAACTTAAATGACCTAATTAATGGATCTGCATTACATAAATAAATTAAAAAAACTTTAACTTAAATGACCTAATGAATGGATCTGCATTACATAAATAAATAAATAAACTTCAACTTAAATGACCTAATGAATGGATCTGCATTACATAAATAAATAAAAAAAAATTTAACTTAAATGACCTAATGAATGGATCTGAATTACATAAATAAATTAAAAAAACTTTAACTTAAATGACCTAATGAATATGTCTGCATTACATAAATAAATTAAAAAAACTTTAACTTAAATGACCTAATGAATGGATCTGCATTACATAAATAAATTAAAAAAACTTTAACTTAAATGACCTAATGAATGGATCTGCATTACATAAATAAATTGAAAAAACTTTAACTTAAATGACCTAATGAATGGATCTGCATTACATAAATAAATAAAAAAACTTTAACTTAAATGACCTAATGAATGGATCTGCATTACATAAATAAATTAAAAAACTTTAACTTAAATGACCTAATGAATGGATCTGCATTACATAAATAAATTGAAAAAACTTTAACTTAAATGACCTAATGAATATGTCTGCATTAAATAAATAAATAAAAAAAACTTTAACTTAAATGACCTAATGAATGGATCTGCATTACATAAATAAATAAAAAAAACTTTAACTTAAATGACTTAATGAATGGATCTGCATTACATAAATAAATAAAAAAACTTTAACTTAAATGACCTAATGAATATGTCTGCATTACATAAATAAATAAAAAAAACTTTAACTTAAATGACCTAATGAATGGATCTGCATTACATAAATAAATTAAAAAAACTTTAACTTAAATGACCTAATGAATATGTCTGCATTACATAAATAAATTGAAAAAACTTTAACTTAAATGACCTAATGAATATGTCTGCATTACATAAATAAATAAGAAAAACTTTAACTTAAATGACCTAATGAATGGATCTGCATTACATAAATAAATTAAAAAAACTTTAACTTAAATGACCTAATGAATGGATCTGCATTACATAAATAAATAAATAAACTTTAACTTAAATGACCTAATGAATGGATCTGCATTACATAAATAAATTAAAAAAACTTTAACTTAAATGACCTAATGAATATGTCTGCATTACATAAATAAATTGAAAAAACTTTAACTTAAATGACCTAATGAATGGATCTGCATTACATAAATAAATAAAAAAAACTTTAACTTAAATGACCTAATGAATGGATCTGCATTACATAAATAAATTAAAAAAACTTTAACTTAAATGACCTAATGAATATGTCTGCATTACATAAATAAATAATTATTTTTTAACTTTAATGATCTAATGAACGGGTCTGCATGACATGAATAAATAAATTAACTTTTACTTAAATGGCCTAATGTGCTAGAAAAATGACACTGATCTGACTTCAGGCATGGATGGATGAGAAATAAAAGAAAAACTTTAAAGAGTTGTTACCATGACACTTGCAGTCAACAGTATTGGAAGAAAAGCCTGTGGAAAGTATTATGTGTACCCAAACTTCTTTGACCATCTGCTCCTGCATTTGACTATCAGCCATAATGTCCGCCATGTATCACTCTCATATCCACTATGGACTCTTGTTTTGTTATACATATTATCATACTTTGATATAATGTTTATTGATGTATGTCTGTATGTCAAAATGCATTGTCTTGGTCTCTATTCATCTAAATTTATTTTCTGTATAGAAACTTTTGACCAAAAGATTATAAATGCATAATATGAATAAATGTAAAATGTATATATTAATATATATAAAATGTATATATTAATATATGTAAAATGTATATATAAATATATGTAAAATGTATATATTAATATATGTTAAATGTATATATAAATATATGTAAAATGTATATATTAATATATGTAAAATGTATATATAAATATATGTAAAATGTATATATAAATATATGTAAAATGAAATATATTAATATATGTAAAATGTATATATTAATATATGTAAAATGTATATATAAATATATGTAAAATGTATATATTAATATCTGTAAAATGTATATATTAATATATGTAAAATGTATATATTAATATATGTAAAATATATATATTAATATATGTAAAATATATATTTTAATATATGTAAAATGTATATATTAATATATGTAAAATGTATATATTAATATATGTAAAATGAATATATTAATATATGTAAAATGTATATATTAATATATGTAAAATGTATATATTAATATATGAAAAATTTATATATTAATATATGTAAAATGTATATATTAATATATGTAAAATGTTGCTAGCATAAACATTCAGCATATTTTCATTAGGTTTCCGGGAATAAATCAGAGAAGTTCAGCATGTGCTTTTTATGAGAAATTCCAAGATTTTTGATGGATCCAATTGGTTGATCTTGGAAACATTCTACAGACAGTATTTTAGATCAGATTTAGTCCACTCATGGAATGTTAGCTCATATCATTGCAATCACAGATGAGTTAAGTTAGATTTAGTCCATTCATGGAATGTTAGCTCATATCATTGCAATCACAGATGAGTTAAGTTAGATTTAGTCCATTCATGGAATGTTAGCTCATATTATTGCAATCACAGATGAGTTAAGTTAGATTTAGTCCATTCATGGAATGTTAGCTCATATCATTGCAATCACAGATGAGTTAAGTTAGATTTAGCCCATTCATGGAATATTAGCTCATATCATTGCAATCACAGATGAGTTAAGTTAGATTTAGTCCATTCATGGAATGTTAGCTCATATTATTGCAATCACAGATGAGTTAAGTTAGATTTAGTCCATTCATGGAATGTTAGCTCATATTATTGCAATCACAGATGAGTTAAGTTAGATTTAGTCCATTCATGGAATATTAGCTTATATCATTGCAATCACAGATGAGTTAATGATGCCCCATTGCTAGACATCACTATAAACTGCCTCACTGCAGACATCATAGAGATATGACTGAAAACTTTTTAAATCTATGTTAAAAATCCTAATCAACCAAACAGACTTTGATCCATGCATATAACTGATTTGATAAATATACTTATTTAATGAAGACCTCATTTGAGAACTTTTATTACTTTGATGCATGCATATTACTGATTTGATAAATATATTTATTTAATGAAGACCTCATTTGAGTACTTTTATTGATTTAATCTTGTATCAGCTTCTAGTCAGCATTTCAACAGCTGATCTGATAATTATTAAACTTATTCACCATTTATATATTCAAAAAACTTATGGATTAATAATAATAATAAAACTCAGTGTATTTATTACATCAATACTTTACAAGTAAAGGAGTGTATGTATCAATTACATCTATACCTTTACAAGGAAGAAAGAGTATCATCAATTACATCTATACCTTTACAAGGAAGAAAGAGTATTATCAATTACATCTATACCTTTACAAGGAAGAAAGAGTATTATCAATTACATCTATACCTTTAAAAGGAAGAAAGAGTATTATCAATTACATCTATACCTTTACAAGGAAGAAAGAGTATCATCAATTACATCTATACCTTTACAAGTAAAGGAGAGTATGTATCAATTACATCTATACCTTTACAAGGAAGAAAGAGTATTATCAATTACATCTATACCTTTACAAGGAAGAAAGAGTATTATCAATTACATCTATACCTTTACAAGGAAGAAAGAGTATTATCAATTACATCTATACCTTTACAAGGAAGAAAGAGTATTATCAATTACATCTATAACTTTACAAGGAAGAAAGAGTATCATCAATTACATCTATACCTTTACAAGTAAAGGAGAGTATGTATCAATTACATCTATACCTTTACAAGGAAGAAAGAGTATTATCAATTACATCTATACCTTTACAAGGAAGAAAGAGTATTATCAATTACATATATACCTTTACAAGGAAGAAAGAGTATTATCAATTACATCTATACCTTTACAAGGAAGAAAGAGTATTATCAATTACATCTATACCTTTACAAGGAAGAAAGAGTATCATCAATTACATCTATACCTTTACAAGTAAAGGAGAGTATGGATCAATTACATCTATACCTTTGCAAGGAAGAAAGAGTATTATCAATTACATCTATACCTTTACAAAGAAGAAAGAGTATTATCAATTACATCTACACCTTTACAAGGAAGAAAGAGTATTATCAATTACATCTATACCTTTACAAGGAAGAAAGAGTATTATCAATTACATCTATACCTTTACAAGGAAGAAAGAGTATTATCAATTACATCTATAACTTTACAAGGAAGAAAGAGTATCATCAATTACATCTATACCTTTACAAGTAAAGGAGAGTATGTATCAATTACATCTATACCTTTACAAGGAAGAAAGAGTATTATCAATTACATCTATACCTTTACAAGGAAGAAAGAGTATTATCAATTACATCTATACCTTTACAAGGAAGAAAGAGTATCATCAATTACATCTATACCTTTACAAGGAAGAAAGAGTATTATCAATTACATCTATACCTTTACAAGGAAGAAAGAGTATTATCAATTACATCTATACCTTTACAAGGAAGAAAGAGTATTATCAATTACATCTATACCTTTACAAGGAAGAAAGAGTATCATCAATTACATCTATATCAATACAAGGAAGAAAGAGTATCATCAATTACATCTATACCTTTACAAGGAAGAAAGAGTATTATCAATTACATATATACCTTTACAAGGAAGAAAGAGTATTGTCAATTACATCTATACCTTTACAAGGAAGAAAGAGTATTGTCAATTACATCTATACCTTTACAAGGAAGAAAGAGTATCATCAATTACATCTATACCTTAACAAGGAAGAAAGAGTATCATCAATTACATCTATACCTTTACAAGGAAGAAAGAGTATCGTCAATTACATCTATACCTTTACAAGGAAGAAAGAGTATCATCAATTACATCTATACCTTTACAAGGAAGAAAGAGTATTGTCAATTACATCTATACCTTTACAAGGAAGAAAGAGTATTGTCAATTACATCTATACCTTTACAAGGAAGAAAGAGTATTGTCAATTACATCTATACCTTTACAAGGAAGAAAGAGTATCATCAATTACATCTATACCTTTACAAGGAAGAAAGAGTATCATCAATTACATCTATATCTTTACAAGGAAGAAAGAGTATCATCAATTACATCTATACCTTTACAAGGAAGAAAGAGTATTATCAATTACATCTATACCTTTACAAGGAAGAAAGAGTATCATCAATTACATCTATACTTTTACAAGGAAGAAAGAGTATTATCAATTACATATATACCTTTACAAGGAAGAAAGAGTATTGTCAATTACATCTATACCTTTACAAGAAAGAAAGAGTATTGTCAATTACATCTATACCTTTACAAGGAAGAAAGAGTTATGTCAATTACATCTATACCTTTACAAGGAAGAAAGAGTATTGTCAATTACATCTATACCTTTACAAGGAAGAAAGAGTATTGTCAATTAAATCTATACCTTTACAAGGAAGAAAGAGTATTATCAATTACATCTATACCTTTACAAGGAAGAAAGAGTATTGTCAATTACATCTATACCTTTACAAGGAAGAAAGAGTATTATCAATTACATCTATACCTTTACAAGGAAGAAAGAGTATTATCAATTACATCTATACCTTTACAAGGAAGAAAGAGTATTATCAATTACATCTATACCTTTACTAGGAAGAAAGAGTATTATCAATTACATCTATACCTTTACATGGAAGAAAGAGTATTATCAATTACATCTATACCTTTACAAGGAAGAAAGAGTATTATCAATTACATCTATACCTTTATAAGGAAGAAAGAGTATTATCAATTACATCTATACCTTTATAAGGAAGAAAGAGTATTATCAATTACATCTATACCTTTACAAGGAAGAAAGAGTATCATCAATTACATATATACCTTTACAAGGGAGAAAGAGTATCATCAATTACATCTATACCTTTACAAGGAAGAAAGAGTATCGTCAATTACATCTATACCTTTACAAGGAAGAAAGAGTATCGTCAATTACATCTATACCTTTACAAGGAAGAAAGAGTATCGTCAATTACATCTATACCTTTACAAGGAAGAAAGAGTATCATCAATTACATCTATACCTTTACAAGGAAGAAAGAGTATCATCAATTACATCTATACCTTGACAAGGAAGAAAGAGTATCATCAATTACATCTTTACCTTGACAAGGAAGAAAGAGCATCATCAATTACATCTATACCTTTACAAGGAAGAAAGAGTATCATCAATTACATCTATACCTTTGCAAGTAAAGGAGAGTATGTATCAATTACATCTATACCTTTACAAGGAAGAAAGAGTATTATCAATTACATCTATACCTTTACAAGGAAGAAAGAGTATTATCAATTACATCTATACCTTTACAAGGAAGAAAGAGTATTATCAATTACATCTATACCTTTACAAGGAAGAAAGAGTATTATCAATTACATCTATACCTTTACAAGGAAGAAAGAGTATTATCAATTACATCTATACCTTTACAAGGAAGAAAGAGTATTATCAATTACATCTATACCTTTACAAGGAAGAAAGAGTATCATCAATTACATCTATACCTTTACAAGGAAGAAAGAGTATCATCAATTACATCTATACCTTTACAAGGAAGAAAGAGTATCATCAATTACATATATACCTTTACAAGGAAGAAAGAGTATTGTCAATTACATCTATACCTTTACAAGGAAGAAAGAGTATTGTCAATTACATCTATACCTTTACAAGGAAGAAAGAGTATCATCAATTACATCTATACCTTTACAAGGAAGAAAGAGTATCATCAATTACATCTATACCTTTACAAGGAAGAAAGAGTATCGTCAATTACATCTATACCTTTACAAAGAAGAAAGAGTATCGTCAATTACATCTATACCTTTACAAGGAAGAAAGAGTATCGTCAATTACATCTATACCTTTACAAGGAAGAAAGAGTATTGTCAATTACATCTATACCTTTACAAGGAAGAAAGACTATTGTCAATTACATCTAAACCTTTACAAGGAAGAAAGACTATTGTCAATTACATCTATACCTTTACAAGGAAGAAAGAGTATCATCAATTACATCTATACCTTTACAAGGAAGAAAGAGTATCATCAATTACATCTATACCTTTACAAGGAAGAAAGAGTATCATCAATTACATCTATACCTTTATAAGGAAGAAAGAGTATTATCAATTACATCTATACCTTTACAAGGAAGAAAGAGTATTATCAATTACATCTATGCCTTTACAAGGAAGAAAGAGTATTATCAATTACATCTATACCTTTACAAGGAAGAAAGAGTATTATCAGTTACATCTATACCTTTACAAGGAAGAAAGAGTATCATCAATTACATCTATACCTTTACAAGGAAGAAAGAGTATCATCAATTATATCTATACCTTTACAAAGAAGAAAGAGTATTATCAATTACATCTATACCTTTACAAGGAAGAAAGAGTATTGTCAATTACATCTATACTTTTACAAGGAAGAAAGAGTATTGTCAATTACATATATATCTTTACAAGGAAGAAAGAGTATTGTCAATTACATCTATACCTTTACAAGAAAGAAAGAGTATTGTCAATTACATCTATACCTTTACAAGGAAGAAAGAGTTATGTCAATTACATCTATACCTTTACAAGGAAGAAAGAGTATTGTCAATTACATCTATACCTTTACAAGGAAGAAAGAGTATTATCAATTACATCTATACCTTTACAAGGAAGAAAGAGTATTATCAATTACATCTATACCTTTACAAGGAAGAAAGAGTATCGTCAATTACATGTATACCTTTACAAGGAAGAAAGAGTATCGTCAATTACATCTATACCTTTACAAGGAAGAAAGAGTATTATCAATTACATCTATACCTTTACAAGGAAGAAAGAGTATTGTCAATTACATCTATACCTTTACAAGGAAGAAAGAGTATTATCAATTACATCTATACCTTTACAAGGAAGAAAGAGTATTATCAATTACATCTATACCTTTACAAGGAAGAAAGAGTATTATCAATTACATCTATACCTTTACAAGGAAGAAAGAGTATCATCAATTACATCTATACCTTTACAAGTAAAGGAGAGTATGTATCAATTACATCTATACCTTTACAAGGAAGAAAGAGTATTATCAATTACATCTATACCTTTACAAGGAAGAAAGAGTATTATCAATTACATCTATACCTTTACAAGGAAGAAAGAGTATTATCAATTGCATCTATACCTTTACAAGGAAGAAAGAGTATTATCAATTACATCTATACCTTTACAAGGAAGAAAGAGTATTATCAATTACATCTATACCTTTACAAGGAAGAAAGAGTATTATCAATTACATATATACCTTTGCAAGGAAGAAAGAATATTATCAATTGCATCTATACCTTTACAAGGAAGAAAGAGTATTATCAATTACATCTATACCTTTACAAGGAAGAAAGAGTATTATCAATTACATCTATACCTTTACAAGGAAGAAAGAGTATTATCAATTACATATATACCTTTGCAAGGAAGAAAGAATATTATCAATTACATCTATACCTTTACAAGGAAGAAAGAGTATTATCAATTACATCTATACCTTTACAAGGAAGAAAGATTATTATCAATTACATCTACACCTTTACAAGGAAGAAAGAGTATTATCAATTACATCTACACCTTTACAAGGAAGAAAGAGTATCATCAATTACATCTATACCTTTACATGGAAGAAAGAGTATTATCAATTACATCTATACCTTTACAAGGAAGAAAGAGTATTGTCAATTACATCTATACCTTTACAAGGAAGAAAGAGTATTGTCAATTACATCTATACCTTTACAAGGAAGAAAGAGTATTGTCAATTATATCTATACCTTTACAAGGAAGAAAGAGTATCATCAATTACATCTATACCTTTACAAAGAAGAAAGAGTATTGTCAATTACATCTATACCTTTACAAGGAAGAAAGAGTATCATTAATTACATCTATACCTTTACAAGGAAGAAAGAGTATTATCAAATACATCTATACCTTTACAAGGAACTTTTTTCAAACTACATACATGTAGTTGGAGATGCTTATACATAGAGTTTCGTTCTTACAAAAGCCTGCTCCTTGAAATGGTCATATGTCTAGTTAGGTTTATAGTTACCATCTTGTTTTTCTACACAGTAAAGCAATTCAAATTTACAATTGTAGAGATGTTTAAATATATTGAATTGCGTATGTCATTGCTTAACACGGAGTACTATTCTAATGAAATTACTCAAAACTGCAAGATTGGCAGATTTTTTAAATGTAAGGATTGCATCTCAACACATTTTAAAAATAATAAGCTGACTTTTAATATTTTTCAGCCACTGTGACAGGACAGTCTACACAACCAGCAGAAACAGGAACAAAACCAAATACAGGTAAACAACAGAGACCATTCTTTTATTATTAGTGTCAGTGATGGTTGTTTTGTGTTCATTGTTACAGCCATGCTCCATACGAATGTAGACCAGTACTCAAGTGTCTTATATATCAATGTCTTCTTGTATGTATGTAAATCAGTCTCATATTGAATATTCTCATGTATCCACTACATGTGGTCATGGTACAACAGATTGATCTTGTATGTTATCTTCTTATTGTGCTTATGTAAATAATCAAGGCATAGAAAAGAAATCTGTCAAGTCAAAAACAATATATTGCATACTAAATTGTCTGAAAATCAATCCTCTGATCAAAATTGTAATATCTTTGGTCTCCTCAAAGGAAGTTTGCCAGTAATCAACCTAAACACATCCTTCCTAAACTGCATGAGATTAAATTTATATTACATCACATTCAATCTGTCAATACTCTGGGTCTATGTGAAACCTTTCTCTATTATAATACTAATGATTTATATCTCCAAATACAAGGGTTCAACTTTGAAAGAAAAGATAGAGACTCCATGGGGGATGGGGTTATTCTTGAATCTATGTAGACAGTTCCATTAGTTATAACAGATGTCTTGCCCTTGCCCAATCAATGCTAATACTATTTATTACAGGCCACCTAGTTCCACAGTGGATTAGATTGATAAATTTCAGGTGCAAATTAAAAAAGCAATAATAAAGGAAAATTTAAAAACTATCATATTAGGTGCTTTTAACATTGACTACATGAAAACTCCACAGTTAACATGGATAAGTAACTTTGAAACTTACAACTTTACTCAATTAATTAACACCCCAACTATAGTAACAGATAAAAGTGCTACTATCATTGATCATGTCTATACTAATAAACCTGAAAACATAGGTGAAATAAATGTGCCAGTGTATGCACTGAGTGACCACTACCCAGTATGTATAACTAGACATGTTCCAAAATCATCTACAAATGGGCAACATATTGAAATACAGTACAGGGACTTTAAACAGTTTGATGAGGAAATGTTCTTAAATGATTTAGTTTGAAAACCCTTCCAATCAGTCTGCAATATAGCTGATCTAATCACTGCTTTAGACAAATGGTATCAGATGTTCAATGCAGCCTTAGACAAGCATGCCCCAATTAAAACAAAAAGGGTTAAACACTAAATTACACCCAAGTGGATTACCCCTGAGATCAAAGATGCTAGGCATGTAAGATATCATTTCCACAAGAAAAAAGACATGAAAAGCTATAGAAAGTGGAGGAATAAAACTAAGCACCTGATAGATAAGGCAAAAGAAAACTACTGTAAACAGGCTATTGATAAAAGTAAGAGTTACCAAAACATTGTGGAAGCAAAAAAGCTGAACCCATCCAAGAACAGTTGTCTTCCCACTAAACTTAAGCAAAATGATGATATAGCAACATCTGTACAAGACATTGTGGAAATGTTCAACAATTTCTTCAAAAGCATCTCCAGTAACAGTATTCAGAACCAGAATAACATTCCAATTGAACTTGATGCTGCTAAATAATGTGGTGTAACAATAATAATAATAATAATAATAATAATAATAATAATAATAATAATAATAATAATAGTAATAATAAGAAGAAGAAGAAGAAGAAGAAGAAGAATAAGCCATGCGATTATGTGTAACTGGTTTTCTTACATTAAAAAATCCAGCCAAATTTAGTCCAAATGCATGTTTTGCTTTTCAGCATTGAGATTCACAAGTTCACTGACAAACTTTGTTGAGGACCATTATTGTCTCAGAATGGTCCTATCTATTCAATATATATAAACATATATATAAATAAACATATATATAAACATACTGGAGACTGATTGGCAAAATATTAGGCATTTTAATTCATTTTCCCAGAAATCATTCACAGAAACAACATAGTTGTGTTTAAATTTCCTAGATAATTTTGATGTTATTGTAGTTATGCATTTTTGATGTTGTAGAATTGGTCAATAATGAACAGTGGCTTGTTTGAGAGAGAGAGAGAGAGAGAGAGAGAGAGAGAGAGAGAGAGAGAGAGAGAGCATTATGCTTTTACTTACAATGCATGTATTAATGTTTTCCTCATATTATATTATTCTGTATTTTTGTTCTGCATAAAATAGATCTTGTGTGTAGTTTTTTTAAAACTTAGATTTTCTGTAACAATTTTAGAATATTTTACGTTTTATGTGTGATTTTTGGAGTTTTCTGTGATAGTTTAAAATGTGTGCCAAATTATTTTTAGATTAGTGACATGGAACATTTGTCCTAAACAGACTGTCACTTCTATATCAAATTAAAAATAGAAATCTATTTCACTAAACAGACTGTCACTTCTATATCAAATTAAAAATAGAAATCTATTTCACCAAATAGACTGTCACTTCTATATCAAATTAAAAATAGAAATATATTTCACTAAACAGACTGTCACTTCTATATCAAATTAAAAATAGAAATCTATTTCACTAAACAGACTGTCACTTCTATATCAAATTAAAAATAGAAATCTATTTCACCAAACAGACTGTCACTTCTATATCAAATTAAAAATAGAAATCTATTTCACCAAATAGACTGTCACTTCTATATCAAATTAAAAATAGAAATCTATTTCACTAAACAGACTGTGTCACTTCTATATCAAATTAAAAATAGAAATATATTTCACTGAAGAGACTATATCACTTCTATATCAAAATAAATAGAAATCTTGTCATGTGCAAAATGCCTTTTAACAGAGTTGACACAAGAAATTTTAATCTGCCTGACAACAAAATGTATGTACAAAGCCAAACTTTTTCCTAATACTTAAGAATTTACTTGTAATCATTTTTTTTATAATTGTCTAGTTGCTTGCTAATTTTTGTATGTTCTTGCCTATTGGCCTATTTGAGTCAGATAATAGTATTAGATTAGTACTCTACTGTATTAGAGATTACTTTGTACACAATGTGAAGCATATTACTGTACTAGAGGTTACTATATAGATAATGCAAAATTCTCATCAATGGGACTCAGAAAATAGTATGGTTACTATATGTTGTTGTTGTTGTTGTTGTTGTTGTAGGGTTTAATGCCATTTTTCAGCACATGATAGGCTATACATGGTGGCCAGTATTATTGGTGGAGAAAATAGTACGGTTACTATATGTTGTTGTTGTTGTTGTTGTTGTTGTTGTAGGGTTTAATGCCATTTTTCAGCACATGATAGGCTATACATGGCGGCCAGTATTATTGGTGGAGGAAGAACCCAGGAAAACCCACGGGAAGAACCACCGACCCACAATAAGCTACTGGCAAGCTTTCTCACATACCCACATTAGCCGAATCTTAGACTCGAACCCATGCAGACAGAAGTGAGATGGCAATGATCCATAACAGAGAGCGTTTTAGACCACTAAAAAACTAAATGTATGTACAAAGCCAAAACTTTTTCATCTAACTTTTCAACTAACTTGTAATCATTGTTTATATAATTGTCTAGTTGCTTTTTGTATTGTTTGTGATCTTGCCTATTGGTCTAATTGTATCAGATAATAGTATTAGATTAGTACTCTATTGTATTAGAGGTTACTTTGTAGACAATGTGAAGCATCTTACTGTACTAAAGGTTACTACAGTATATAGACAATATGAAGTCCGTATTGATGGGACTCAGAAAATAGTACTGTACTAAAGGTTACTACAATATATAGATAATATGAAGTCCATATTGATGGGACTCAGAAAATAGTACTGTACTGAAGGTTACTATATACACAATATAACGACATCATTAATGGGGTTTGCCAGGATTTCTGTTCAGATCTCAGACACCCAGTGTTATTTATAACTTGGAGACTGTTAGTATTCAAGATGCACATCAGCCAGTAGAAGTAGCTGAATTTAAATTTATACAGATATAATTTACAGTTACACAAACAATAATAGTATAAACTTTCAATAGAAGGTAATTGATTATTTAAATTCTGTGTTTTATTTGTTTTAAGTATACAAAAATAATTAAGCAAATTAGGTAATTGATTAATTAAATTGTGTTTTATTTTGCTTTATGTATATTTCTCCTTAGATGTATTAAATACTGTGATAATTCATAATTTTACACAAAAATACTCCAATCTATTTATTACCATATTTTCTGTTAGAATGTTATGGCTAGTCATAGTGAACATACATACATATATATAATGTTAAGCCATGCAAATCATATAATAAAAGTAATATATATATATATAATGTTAAGCCATGCAAATCATATAATAAAAGTAATATATATATATATATTGTAAAGCCATGCAAATCATATAATAAAAGTAATATATATATATAATGTTAAGCCATGCAAATCATATAATAAAAGTAATATATATATATATATAATGTTAAGCAATGCAAATCATATAATAAAAGTAATATATATATAATGTTAAGCAATGAAAATCATATAATAAAAGTAATATATATATAATGTTAAGCAATGAAAATCATATAATAAAAGTAATATTTATAATTTTACATTTAATTTATTATATCAATGATTTAATAAAATCTGTCATTGGGATCTAAACTGTTGTTCTGTGTTTTGGGTGTGCTTGTATTGGGATCTAAACTGTTGTTCTGTGTTTTGGGTGTGCTGGTTGTAGAACAGCAGAGCCTATGCTACGGCTTTTCATATGTCGACTGTAAATCGCTTAAATTAGTACATATTTGTTATTGCCACTCCACCCAAATGTAACAATATAAACACATTCATCCAAATATCAAGCTGCTTCCAAATAACAGTCATTTGCACTAAATAACAGTCGTTAGCACTAAATAACAGTCATTTACACTAAATAACAGTCATTTACACTAAATAACAGTTATTTGCACTAAATAACAGTCATTTGCACTAAATAACAGTCATTTACACTAAATAACAGTCATTTACACTAAATAACAGTTATTTGCACTAAATAACAGTCATTTGCACTAAATAACAGTCATTTACACATAATAAGTAATTTGCATTTCAGTATGACAATATGGCTGCCATGACAATGGTCTTTAAAATATTGATACTTAACAAATGATCATATTAAGACTTAATGAGGTTAAGATCTAATGAGATTAAAACTTGATGTCCTTGTATGATGAGTAAGACCTAATGAGAGTAAGACTTGATGTCTTTGTATGATAATTAAGACCTAATGAGATTAAGACTTGATGTCTTTGTATGATGAGTAGGACTTACTGAGATTAAGACTTAATATCTTTGTATGATGATTAAGACTTAATATCTTTGTATGATGATTAAGACTTAATATCTTTGTATGATGATTAAGACTTAATGTCTTTGTATGATGATTAAGACTTGATGTCTTTGTATGATGATTAAGACTTGATGTCTTTGTATGATGATTAAGACTTGATGTCTTTGTATAATGATTAAGACTTACTGTTATTAAGACTTAATGTCTTTGTATGATGATTAAGACTTAATGTCTTTGTATAATGATTAAGACTTACTGTTATTAAGACTTAATGTCTTTGTATGATGATTAAGACTTAATGTCTTTGTATGATGATTAAGACTTAATGTCTTTGTATGATGATTAAGACTTAATGTCTTTGTATGATGATTAAGACTTAATTAGATTAAGACTTAATGTCTTTGTATGATGATTCAGACTTAATGTCTTTGTATGATGATTCAGACTTAATGAGATTAAGACAATGTCTTTGTATAATGATTAAAACTTAATGAGATTAAGACTTAATGTCTTGTATAATGATTAAGACTTAATGAGATTAAGACTTGATTTCTTTGTATGATGATTAAGACTTAATGTCTTTGTATGATGATTCAGACTTAATGAGATTAAGAATTAATGTCTTTGTATAATGATTAAGACTTAATGAGATTAAGACTTAATATCTTTGTATGATGATTAAGACTTAATGTCTTTGTATGATGATTAAGACTTGATGTCTTTGTATGATGATTAAGACTTGATGTCTTTGTATGATGATTAAGACTTGATGTCTTTGTATGATGAGTAGGACTTACTGAGATTAAGACTTAATGTCTTTGTATGATGATTAAGACTTAATGTCTTTGTATGATGATTAAGACTTGATGTCTTTGTATAATGATTAAGACTTACTGTTATTAAGACTTAATGTCTTTGTATGATGATTAAGACTTAATGTCTTTGTATGATGATTAAGACTTAATGTCTTTGTATGATGATTAAGACTTAATGTCTTTGTATGATGATTAAGACTTAATTAGATTAAGACTTAATGTCTTTGTATGATGATTCAGACTTAATGTCTTTGTATGATGATTCAGACTTAATGAGATTAAGACTTAATGTCTTGTATAATGATTAAGACTTAATGAGATTAAGACTTGATTTCTTTGTATGATGATTAAGACTTAATGTCTTTGTATGATGATTCAGACTTAATGAGATTAAGAATTAATGTCTTTGTATAATGATTAAGACTTAATGAGATTAAGACTTGATTTCTTTGTATGATGATTAAGACAATGTCTTTGTATGATGATTAAGACTTAATGTCTTTGTATGATGATTAAGACTTGATGTCTTTGTATGATGATTAAGACTTGATGTCTTTGTATGAAGATTAAGACTTGATGACTTTGTATGATGATTCAGACTTAATGAGATTAAGACTTAATGAGATTAAGATTTGATGTCTCCAAAACTAAAACACATGGTACTGATTGCAAATCTGATATAGTCTCCATATCAAAATAAAATTGGTAGTCACTGAACAGCCAGTGTAACCTCCATACCTAAATTAAACTGGCTGTGATTGGATGGTTGGTATAACCTTCATATAAAAATAAGAGTGGTAGTGATTTGAAACCTAGTATAGCCTCCATACCTAAACAAAAGTGAAATCGAATTTCACAGCCAGTGTAGCTTCCATACCTAAATTAAAGTGGTGATGAATGGACTGCCAATGTAGCCTCTAAACCTGAATGAACAAAGTAGTTATTGATTGGACACCCAGTGTATCGTTCATACCTAAATGAAAGTAATAGTGATTGGGCAGCCAGTATAGTGTTGACTGTTGGATATGCACTCAGAGATTTTTGTTGGTGTATTGTTGGTTCTAAATGAAAATGCTGCATGTTGGATATGCAAACATTTTTGCTGGTGTATTGTTAGTCCTAAATAAAAATGTTGCCTATTGGATATGCACTCAGACATTCTTTATGATATTATGTTGGTCATAAATGAAAATGTTGCCTCTTGGATATGCACTCATTCATTATGGTGTATTGTTGATTCTAAATGAAAATGTTGCCTGTTGGATATGCACTCAATCATTATGGTGTATTGTTGGTTCTAAATGAAAATGTTGCCTGTTGGATATGGACTCAGAAATTCATTATGGTGTTGTTGTAGTGTTTAACTCCATTTTTCAGTACACGATAGGCTATACATGTTGGCCAGTATTAATAGTGGAGGAAGAACCCAGGAAAACCACAGAGAAAAACACAGACCCACAGGAAGCTATTGCCAAGCTTTCTCACAGACGCACATTAGTCAAATCTGAGACTCAAACCCAGCCCCACAGTCAGAGGTATGATGGCAGTGATCCGTAATGAAGAACATTATTGACCACTTTGCCACTCACGGCCCCTCATTATGGTGTATTGTTAGTCTTAAATGAAAACGTTCCATGTCGGATTTGCAGTCAGACATTATGGAGTTATGTTTGTCCTAAATGAAAATGTTGCATGTTAGATATGGACTACAACATTATGGTTTATTCTTGGTCCAATATGAAAATGTTGACTGTTGAATATACACTCAGACATTCATTACAGTGTGTTGTTCGTACTAAATATAAATGTTGCCTGTGGATATGCACTCATACATTATTTATGATGTTATGATGGTCCTATACGAAAATGTTGAATCTTGGATAGGATTATAAAATATTGCACTCAGATATTCATTATGGCCATCATAGACTCAATATTGAGAATCTTATCAATACTCCACAATAGAAGGTTGAACCACTATATATCATTTTAAAAAAAAACAACATTTAGATCCTCATAAATGAAATTTTTTACTTTTGGAAATATGCTTGAAATCCCATGTGTCTGTCATAATGTCTGTCCTGAATATCTCATGTGTCTGTCATACTGTCCATCCTGAATATCAGATGTGTCTGTCATAATGTCATCCTGAATATCTCATATGTCTGTCTGTTATAAGTATGATGTGACCCTTGGTGCTGTATCAGATTTCAGCCTGTTAGTAGAGACATTTGGCCAGAATATTAATCGCAGCATTCTGGATAGTTGATACCAGAGACTGTCGACACCTTCAGCCTCTGTTGTTTATCTTCCCAGGGCTATCTGAGCTTGGACTTCTTGCCTTCAGATAAGGCACACATTTTAATTAATTATAATGCCTTATCTCTGGCCCTTATGAAAACCAGAACTGTGTGGTACAGCGGTTAGTTAAACTCAGGGCTTTGTACTGTAAAGAACACTGGTTATTTCTTTCTAGCTTTTGTAAAGATATTTGCTTTATTTTATATAAAGTGATAGGACCCTCACTTGGTGTTTGTGTGTCCTTTGAACCCGAATGTAACACTGTCATAATATCCATCTTGAAAATCCCATGTGTCTGTCATAATGTCCATCCAGAATATCCCATGTGTCTGTCATAATTTCCATCTTGAATATCCCATGTGTTTGTCATAATGTCTGTCCTGAATATCCCATGTGTCTGCCATAATGTCCATCTTGAATATCCCATGTGTCTGACTTAATGTCATCTTGAATATCCCATGTGTCTGTCATAATGTCCATCCTGGATATCCCATGTGTCTGTCATAATTTCCATCTTGAATATCCCATGTGTCTGTCGCAATATCTATACTGAATATCCCATGTGTCTGCCATAATATCATCTTGAATATCCCATGTGTTTGTCATAATGTCCATCCTAGATATCCCATGTGTCTGTCATAATGTCCATCTTGAATATCTCATGTGTCTGCCATAATATCCATCTTGAATATCCCATGTGTCTGTCATAATGTCTGTCCTGAATATCTCATGTGTCTGTCATAATATCATCTTGAATATACCATGTGTCTGGCATAATTTCCATCTTGAATATCCCATATGTCTGTCATAATGACATCTTGAATATCCCATGTGTCTGTCATAATGTCCATCTTGAATATCCCATGTGTCTGTCATAATGTCCATCCTGAATATCCCATGTGTCTGTCATAATGTCTGTCCTGAATATCTCATGTGTCTGCCATAATGTCCATCCTGGATATTCCATGGGTCTGTCATAACATCCATCCTGAATATCTCAAGTGTCTGCCATAATGTCCATCTTGAATATCCCATGTGTCTGCGATAATGTCCATCTTGAATATCCCATGTGTCTGCCATAATGTCAATCCTGAACATCCCATGTCTGTCATAATGTCTGTCCTGAACATCCCATATGTCTATCTTGAAAATCTTCTTGTCACTTTTTTCTTCTGAATGTGACCTAAGTTGTGGGACAAAGTTATCAGTCTTATATCAGTACTGTACCTTTACTCCAGCCCATTATTCCTAACTATTTTTAAAAAAAGAACCTAGGCCACTAGTCTTCAGAATTTTTACAAAGAACCTAGGCCACTAGTCTTCAGAATTTTTACAAAGAACCTAGGCCATTGACTTTCAGAATATATATATATATATATATATATATATATATATATATATATATAGTCCACTAATTTGCACATCTAGGTCACTAATTTTCCAATTTGTAGAATGAAACCCATTATTTGACAAATGTCTTCGGCGATAGACTTGGGTCACTGATCATCAATTTAGTTGTTGTATTAACAACACCCCAGTGACTTTCAAAATAAGTGCTTTATAGCAACAGGGAAACCCAAACTTATTTACCCAACAAAATATCAGATTATAAAACCAGTGTATATCATCCAATATCATTAATTTCAAATTTATTATGAAATAACCAGTGTATATCATCCAATATCATTAATTTCAAATTTATTATGAAATAACCAGTGTATATCATCCAATATCATTAATTTCAAATTTATTATGAAATACGTTTACAGCTAAACTTGTATGCAAAGTTCCTAGCCATTTAACTCAAATTTCTCTCCATGAAAAACAATTTGGAAAAATATAGTCTTCCTCCACAGTGAAAAATAGTATCTGATTTGCAGATTTCTTCCTACCTTCTGTTATCCATTTCATTTTCTTGTATACACAAGATTCTGTCCTGCTTTATAATCTCTTAACCATATCATTTTATTTTCATCATTAATTTTGCAAGACAATTTGAAATAATTGTAAGGGATATTAATTTTCATTGCTAACTTGCCAGACAATTTGAAATAATATTAAAGGATATTATTATTAATTTTCATTGCTAACTTGCTAGACAATTTGAAATAATATTAAAGGATATTATTATTAATTTTCATTGCTAACTTGCTAGACAATTTGAAATAATTGTAAGGGATATTGTAAATCAAATCATTCTGAACTACATTTTCTACACCAGTATCTGATTTATAACTGATTTCATGGATTTATGACATAAATGGATTTTAAGCGTTATGAATCTTAATGGATTTTATAACACGAAGATGGATACATTGTACATTGTTTGTCTTCATTTTTCCTATCTATCTTGGAAAATTACATAGAGCAGGGTCAAAGAGAAATTGGCATGTTAGGGTTAACCCTAACCCAAAATGAAATGGTTGACTCTTAAGTGAGCATATAGGGTAACAGAAAGAAGCATAACCAACAGTTTTAGTAAAATCAACAAATAATTTAAGTCTCTAATTTACAAAGTGAAAATATAAGCGGAACTTACAATATTGTGAATTAAATCAAATAATCCTAAATATCCTATCACATGTCCAAAATTGCAGAATGGTTCAAATGAATTTTAGAAGTCTTGAATATGCTGATGTACAAGTCTTGAATTTTTTGATGAACCATAATGATACAATCCTTTTTGTAGGAATTCTCAATAATCCTGTACATATAAACATAATGTTGACTTCTTAGAATAATGATAAATATCAAATAGGCATTACCCTCAATCATGGATAAAGGTCAAGCACTTGATATAAATTAAAGATAGATAACAATATAAAGTGAAGACACTTTCCATACACACATATTGGAGACATTGCCAAAATAAAGAATGAGAAGCCAAGAGGTTAGATTTTCATTTCTAACTGTATGAACAAGCATTGTTAAGAGAACTATTTGTATTCATTGTAAAAGGTTAGATTTTCATTTCTAACTGTATGAGCAAGCATTGTAAAGGGAACTATTTGTATCCATTGGAAGTTTGCACATTCAGCATTTTTCATAAAAAACATAATAAACTCTAACTACTGCCCTACTTTAGATAATGCAAAACATGCATAATTAGTTATACAAGTTAGTATGACAGTACAATACCTAATTTTTTTCAGTGATTATAAGCACTTTTGATTCCTCTCCTGGATTTGAATGTATTCAACAAGTTTTAGGAAGGAATTACTATCTGCTTAAAGAGACTGGAAGCCATTATATGTAGTAGAGAGACTGTGTACAGACTAATTAAAGAGACTGAAAACCATTATGTACAATAGAGTGACTGTGTACAGACTGATTAAAGAGACTGAAAGCAATTATGTACAATAGAGTGACTGTTTACAGACTTATTCAAGAGACTGGAAGCCATTATGTATAATAGAGTGATACACAGTCATTATATATATATATATATATATATATATATATATATATATATATATATATATATATATATATATATATATATATATATATAATAGAGTGGCTGTGTACAGACTGATTAAAGAGACTGAAAGCAATTATGTATAATAGAGTGACTGTGTACAGACTTATTAAAGAGACTGGAAGCCATTATGTATAATAGAGTGATACACAGTCATTATATATATATATAAATATATATATATATATATATATATATATATATATATATATATATATACATATATATATATATATATATATATATATATATATATATATATATATATATATATATATATATATATATATATATATATATATATATTTATATATATAATAGAGTGGCTGTGTACAGACTAATTAAAGAGACTGAAAGCAATTATGTATAATAGAGTGACTGTGTACAGACTTATTAAAGAGACTGGAAGCCATTATGTATAATAGAGTGATACACAGTCATTATATATATATATATATATATATATATATATATATATATATATATATATATATATATATATATATATATATATATATATATATAATAGAGTGGCTGTGTACAGACTGATTAAAGAGACTGGAAGTCATTATATGTAGTAGAGTGTGTACAGACAGATTAAAGATACTGGAATGATTTTATGGTACAGTGCTTATGTGAAAACTATAAATTATATGGCAGATAAATGTTTGAAACTCTTAAAAATAGTTGCCATTCTAACATTCTTATCAAACATTAATCTTGTTGCTTTCTTGATGCATATTTGTTATATCCTTTCATCACTCACATATTGTTATTAAAGTCATTTCCTTTACAATTATATAGTTCTACCAAAAATACAATTTGCTGATAATCTAGAGAGTTCCATTTCCTTTGTTTTTCATGTAATCACCTTCAAAACATTTGATTAATTTTGATATTTTTCTTGGGTGCTCTCTTCAAAGTTTTGTAGGTATATTTTCACCTGAAATAAATGAAGTTATAATTACTAGTATAATTTCATCAACATTACAAATTTATTGACACTGGATATAATAATATTCTAACAGATACATAAAATCAATATAATTCTAATAGATGCATAAACTCGATATATTCTAACAGATAGATAAACTTAATACATTTTGATTAGATGCATAAAGTCATTATATTCTTATAGATGCATAAACATAATATGACATTAAAATGAAATATTATGTACCATATCAAATTAAAAATTCATGAGCGACTTGTAATATGAATCTGTTAGTATCATTAAATACAACTGTTAAAAGAAGGGTGCTAAAAAATAAAACAGCATGTTAATTATGATCAGAAATAAATGGTATGGAATATAGACTTTGAAACACAAAATTTGGTAGATCTCAACTATGATCAGAAATAAATAGTATGGAATAGAGACTTGAAACACAAAATTTGGTCGATTTCAATCAAAACACAACATACTTTTAATGAGTTCTATATATACCTGAAAGTTAATTTAATGTTGAACAACCTTGCCTTAGTTGGAACAATTAAAACTATATATATATATATATATATATATATATATATATATATATATATATATATATATATATATATATATATATATATATATTTATGTAAACTATATTTTGTATATTCTGAAAATTTAAAACCTGTACAGCAAAAAACAACATAAAGAATAATCATAAAAGCTTTCGAAAAATTTTGTACACTTGAATTCTTGTAATGGGTATTTTTAGGCTTAAAATCCATTTCATGTCTTAATTTTGTACATCTGAATACTTGTTATGGGTATTTTTAGGCATA